>JAYWVB010000024.1:0-520561 GCA_039881045.1 Chaetomium olivaceum | reverse complement strand
GATCTCGGCCTCGCGCGCCCGCTTGGCCTTGTACAACACCAACATGCGCGCCACCGTCACCACCGCCGACAACACCGACGTGTACGACAACAACGCGCTCCGCCATCCTGCTCCGGCTGGATCCCCAACACGGCCAACCCGCTATACAACGCGTTCTGGTACTCGTTGTCGCCCACGTCGTGGTCCAACAACGCGATGAAGAAGTCCAATACGTGGCCCTCGAGCTCGCCCGTGTCGGGTCCTCCTCGCTCCTCGTCATAGCGTACGCCGCCGTACGTACCTGGTCGAACGTCCTGGCCTGCTGGGTGGTGAAATGGTATGCCGGCCGTTGGTCGCGGATGCCGGCTTGTAGCTCCTGGCCGTCTCCCCCTACTCCGTCGTCTCCGTCGTCCTCCTCGCCTCCTCTCGTCTCCCTCGTCCTCGTCACCTTCGTCCTCTCTCCTCTCCCTGTTCCTCGTCCCCCTCGTCAACCGGCTCCAAACGCCACGTCCGCCATATATACGCCATCAGCGATTTCCACGACTCGCTGTACTTGATCATCGTCGTGCCCTTCTGCGCCGTGTTGAACGGCTTCTCGTTCGTCTCGCCGCCGACCTCCCGCCGCTCGATGTAATTGATCGCGCCGACCCGACCACTCGACCTGCGACGGCCTTCTGCGCCCGCCAAATCACCCTTTCCACGGCCAACCATACGACGGCCAACGCGGCATCGCTGCGGGCCCTGTCATCCCTATCCCTATCCCTGCCCTGCCCTCCAACCTCCCTCCGTGCTCTCCGTCTTCTCTACCTCTCCATCCCCCTCCTCCACTTCTTCCTCCTTCTCCGCCACGGGCCGCCGTATCGTCGTTGCCAACCACTCGCGGTCGAACCCGCGCAAATGCCGCGGCCAACCCGTCCGCCGCACCCACCTGTTGGCCGACAACCTCGACTGGTCGCCGATCAGCGCCGCTGCCGCTTCGTCCTTCTCCTTGATGGCCCGCGCCGCCGCCTCGAACTCGGCCCGGATGGCGGCTTGGAAATCGGGTGTCTCTCCCCTGCCCGCTTGTGATCCCGTTGGCCGGCATCGTCACCTCGAACAACGCGCTGCAATGTACCGGCCTGCCCAAACCGCTGGCAATACACCCCATCCACCCATACCTCGCCTAACCCGCCTGCTGGCTGGGCGCCGGGCTTGCCGCCGCGCCCCTTGGGTTGGCCCAACCGTGCTCTAACCGGCAATGCTTCTGGATGTGCTTCCTCCCACGCTGTATGTACCTCCGCACTTGATGCACTTCTTGCCGTCGCTCCACACCGGTAATCCGTCGATCGCCGGCACCACCTCGTGGGGAATCGGATGTTGTTGGTGTCGGCGGCCAACAAACCGTCGTCCCGTAACGCCAACGCCTCGGCCACGATCCGCTGGCGAACCTGGGCGGCCAAGTGCCGGTGCCGCGAATTGACATGCGACGCAACCGACCGCGCCGTCACCACGCTTCCATGCTCGTGGCAAATCGCGACCTGGGACGTGGGGAGCTGTATAAACAATTCGTCTCGAACGATGCCATGCTTGCTGTTTTCGTAAGCGGGTCCGCTTTACGAGAGTACTTGCTATAAACAATAACTCTTACTCCCTAATTTACCAACCTCGTTTTTTCCCTACTCTATTACTTTTTCCCTCGAAATTACTCTTACGCTCCCCTTAGCCATACCCCTAGCCGCCCTCACCCACATGTTGGCCGACAACCTAGTCCCGCTTATAGCCTCGTTGGCCGGCGTCGTCACCTCGAACAACCGCTGCAATGTACCGGCCTGCCCAAACCGCTGGCAATACACCCCATCCACCCATACGTCGCCTAACCCGCCTGCTGGCTGGGCCCGGGCTTGCCGCCGCGCCCCCTTGGGTTGGCCCAACCGTGCTCTAACCGGCAATGCTTCTGGATGTGCTACGCCACCTGCTGTTACCCGCACTCGATGCACTTCTTGCCGTCGCTCCACACCGGTAATCCGTCGATCGCCGGCACCACCTCGATGGGGAATTGGATGCCGTCTACGTCAGCGGCTAGCGAACCGTCATCTTGCAGCGCCAACGCCTCTTCCACGATGCGCCGCCGATCCCCTGGGGCTAGAGAGGAGTGCTGCAAATCGACATGTGCCGCAACCGATTTCGCCGTAACCGCACCACAGTGCTCGCGGCAAATCGCGATCCGGAACCGCGGGCAATCGTTTGAAGAATTCATCGAACAGCACTATACGTAACCCCTTCCCTCGTGTAGGGGCTGGGATAGGGGCTAGGATAGGTAGCTGACTAACGGTCACGACCCTGGCCCCATCCTGCGCGATAGCTGGTACCGCTCGCGTTTCTGTCCCCGTTCCCATTTCTGTACTTGTTGGAAACATCTTCTTTACTGATCTCGAGCGAGATTCTAAGTCCTGTGGGCATCTGGCCGACTGTACGCTAGGATCGTCGGGGGCCGTATAATTGGGGGCACTCTCGGCCCTGGGGGCTAGAGGCTTTAGAGGCTTTTCTCCTTCTTCTAAACGCCGCCTCTTCGGCGGTCTGTAGACGGGAAACGCATCAGGCCCTTTCTCGTCAGCTTGGTCGGATCGATGGCCAGGTAGGGTACGATCTGGCTGCGGGCCATTCGGAGCTGTTCGAGGCTGTACGGTCCGAACAAGCGGCACGGCGGACGCCGGCTCACGGACGTCAAGCGGGCAGTCGTTCGGCTGTAGAGAAACTCGAGGAGGCTGCGCCGCCATTCCGGGGATTTGGCGCGCCGGATTCGGCTGCCCGAGCTGCAGAAACCCGTGCCATTCCAAAGATACCCACTTGTAAAGCTGCAGAAGGGCGGGTTGGAGGCTGTCGGGGAAGGCCCCGTCCAGCCCGTACGTGCAGGCTCTCTGCCAGGGCCGATGTCCGCTCTGCCAGGCGAACGCCACGCCACTGTCAGCGTCGCCCGTTCGATCATTGCAGCGGTCAAACGGATTCCTGATTTGCCGAACGTGCTTCTCAGTAACGGCAATGGAGAGCTGCCGATATACATGTGTGCCAAACGCTCGGCCGACGGTTGATTCGGTGAGCCGCTGTAGCGCCCCTGAAAGGACCTGTGTCTTCCACAGTCTGTCGGGTCTCTGCGGGGAGCAGAACAGCAACGAAGAGTCGACGTTGATTCGTAGCACCGCCGTTGCAGCATGTACGTGAACGGCCGGATATAACAAGGTAGGTAGAGGAGTCGGCCGACCCCGTCCGGCAGCAGCGGGCGACTTGGAACTCTTGGTTAGTAGCCGTACGAGACTTGGTATGCCTGGTTACGAGGAAGAAGGAGCCGTCGTAGACGTATATGCCCCGGCTTGTCGAAGCGCCGTTGCAATGTTCGAGGCCCATCAGCTCCGTCGCCGAGCAGCTGCCCGCCGGTGAGGTGGATCAGTGCCATGAGCTCCCACCAGCGCTTGGTCGTGCAGCTCGATAAGCGACGGACGGCCTGCTGGTCCCATCCGTTCCTACCGATCAGCATTCACGGGGGAGAGGCAGGCACGTCCGCAAGGCTAAGAAGGCCATCGACCAGGTGGTTCGCCGGTTCGGTCACGAACGAGTAGCCTTTTTCCCACATCCGACAACTTGTCCCGGAGGGCGTGGAGATCGACCTGCGCTGCAAGTCGTACATCAGGCGCCTCGTCGACGACGGACGGACCGGAGCAAGTCGTGCGAGAGAGCCCGAAACTGCTGCATCGAGATACGGCCCTCGTCCCACGACAAGACCTGGTCGTCCTCCGCTCCACCGGACACGGAAGGTGGGTCCATCCGACCGTGCTAACCTGCGGCCATAGGTCCGAAGACTGAGCAGCTCGCCTACGGGGGCCTGGGAACCCAGGCAGAATGCTGGCACCCGGACTTTATTCAGGCGCTCGACCTGATTCCGGTGCGGCCGGCTGCTATCCGGATGTGGTGGTGGGGAAAGCGCGGGAGGGAACGGTCTCAAAAGAAGGAGGCGTGCGCAATAGATCAGGGCGGAAAGCTTGGATGTGTACCGCGAGGGTCTCTCGAACGAAGACCCGTCTGCGCCGAGGCCCGCGACGCCGTGAAGTAGACGAGGAGCGTAGAGCGTGCTTGGCCGCCACGGAATGGCTCGGACGTCGGCGGAGGGAATTCGAATCCGGCCAAGTCAGCCTGCGTCCGGAGGATGTCGGGTATCTCCCGTACCGCACGGTTGATGGCGTGTCGCTGGGCGACGGACACTTCGAGGTGTCGAGTCCGTAAGTGGGCCGCCACCTCGTTGGCCACGCAGGCGAATCGGCAGCGCTTGCATATCACGACTCGGTGCTGCGGCAGGTGGACGAAGGGTTCCATCATCGTATAGTTAACTGAATCTACGGGCTGTTTGGTGTCTTGCCAGCCGTCCGTTCGGAACCCTCTGCTGCTGAATTTGCTGATTTTTCTTTTTTTAAAAAAGAAATAAAAAGAAGAAAAGAATCCGAAGGTGTGCTTCGCGTTCCTCCTCCCTCCCCCCTACTACGACTACGACTCCTGCTGAACTAATCTGTAATTACACAGGATTAGGTACTCCACTGCGAGAACCGCGTCTCAGTCTTTTGACCCAATCATAGGGTGGAACTCAACTCCCTGGGGCGCACTCTACCCCCCTGAGGGGAACTCGGACGGAATTTTCCCAGATTCCTGGGGGACTATCATTGTGGAGTAGTAGTAGTGGAGTAGTAGGGAGCTTTGCGGGCCTGAAGAAATTAATACCTACCTAGAAATCTAAGGAACAAAAAGATAGAGCCGCCGGTCTAGTTGGCGATGCTCTTATATACCTAAGAACATCGCGTGTCCCCTCCGCTACGTCTGTGTACCGCTCCACCGTTAGAGACGCCTCGATTTCATTCAGGTCCGGGACTAGCTGCCTCTCGTAGGTGACCGCCCCATCTGAAATGGAATGGGGAATAAACATAGACCCATTAGTTGTAATGGGCGTTTTGTCCTCACGGATGCCCATCCCTGCAACCTCGCCGTCAACGAACCAAAGACCGAGTACGGGATAATGTGAGACATCTCGTCATCCTTAAACTCCGGTAGTAGCGCGAGCTCCTGCACTACATAACCCTCTTGCCGTAGTCTCCGGTTGTTGCATCCTGGATTACCTCACCATCCGCCTGCAGGACGACGTCGGCGCCCTCGCGGGCAAAGATAGGCTTTCGTGCGAACTTGGTTAGCGACGCGGGCGCCTCGCCCTCGAAGTAGGTGGGGAGCAGCCATTGTGACCGCGGGTCGTTCTGGAAGAGCTGCCGAGAAGGGCAAATAGGGCCTTGTTGCTCCATAGCATCTTGTACGGCGGCTCGATCCACACGGTCCCACCGATGTACTCCCCTACCGCGCTGCGCTCGCCGATGCGTTCCATGTCCTTGAAGCACGCCTCGCCAAACTTTTGTTCCACCATGTACTCCATGGATAGAGCTTAAAGACAACGTCTATATGCTCCCCCTCGTGATCGTAGAAACGCCCGTCGTGGCGGGAGAGAGAGATCTCTTCCATAAACAATCCTTGGTTGGCCAGCCTGCTTGCTGGCATGTGTCCATTAAAAGGGTCGTATTCATAGCATCCTCACCCGTCGGCTCTCCCTTCCCTAGCGCGAAATGCACCTTAACAGGGTGCCCCAGCTCCTTTTCGACGAGCGTCAAATTCCGCTTCCAGGCCTCGATGAGCCGTTCGGTTATGGAGTTGAGCTGGTCGTTGCCGTGACCGGTCTGCTCGAGCCAGAGCCATTGGATCGACGCAGCCTCGACAAGCGACGTGGGGGTGTCGGCGTTAAACTCGTAAAACTTGGGAACGCGAAGCCGGGGGTCTACATGGTCGAGGCCCCCAAAGCACACGTCGAAGCGGCCGTAGACGCTAGCCCAGGCAGGCTCGCGGTTCCACGACTTAATATTTGGTTGAGCGCAAATGCAGGGATGGCCAGCTTCCCCGTAATCAAGTCCGGGTGCTCAACAAGGTAATCGGCGGCCTCGCAGCACATGTTAAAGACATCTTGGCCGGCTCTTTCGAGTAGCGCAATCTCCTCGGTAGTGAAGGAGTAGTATCGATCGTCGGGCCAGTAGGGGTCGGACGGGTCTCCGGGCGCCGGGTTCTTAGAGTACACCAACCCTTGGCTCTGCACGAGTCGCGTGGCGTTGGGCCGCTTGTTAACTGGGACTCGACGCATGTTGGTGTTGTGTGTAAAGTTGCTGGAGTGAGTGCTCCGGTGTAGCGCCAGGGTGGCAGGTCTTCGGCAGGTAAGGTTACTACCTAGTATTTATGTCCTCAACGCTTCGGATTTACACGGCCTGGAACGCCTGCAATAGGGCCGTTTTATCTTGACCCGTACGTGAGCAACTAATTTAGTACCAACGGTGAGGGACCGCTTTGTGCAGCGGTCGCCAACGTGGCGACACCTGAAACAAATCCTTGTTTCGTAGATCCCGTGCCAACGGCCCGGGCCGGAGACCTGGCCGCCAGGCTGACAGCCACCCTCAAAACCGATTCCTTTCTACTCGCTGCAATAAAGCCGGGGTTTCAAACAAATCCGGCCAATGGTCATTTTAATGGTCACCGGAGTTACAGTGACAATTACCCGGCGAGAATGCCGCTTCCACCACCAAAACCGTGAAACTGGAGCGAGCGTGGCCGTCGTGAAGGTGTGTCGGTCAAGGCTGGATGGAGCGACCTGGTCCTCGCGTAGGAGGGCTCGCGACCACGTTGGCAACACACACAAGAGAGAAACCTATGGTAGTTTGCTTAGGTTTCGGAGGAGCAAAAAAGTATAAGTAGATAGCTCTCCTTACTATTTCTAAAAACGAATTCATCAAGCTCATCCACCATAGTCACTCTGCACATTACTCAATCAAAGTCCAATAACCAGGCCTACCCCAGACAATCCTTTAACCACCACCCACCGCAACCATGAAGCGCAACCACATCCTTCTCCCAGCCCTGCAATTCGCCGCGGCTGCTTTCTTTGCCCAGACCGCTCTCGCCCAGCAGACCGAGACCTACTGCGTCTCCAAGTCAGACCGGCGCATCGTCGCTGCCTCCGACTGCGACGATGCCGCCAACACCGACGTCTTGACAGTCGACGCCCCTACAGGCCTGGCAGTCGGCAGCATCATCGACGAGGACGACGACATGGGCTCTCCTGCTAGCCGCGTCCGTGCGCGCCACGCTGATGACCTCGAGTCGGGTGGGTTTGGCGAGATTGTGGATCGCGACGATGCTACTAGCACTACTACGAGTGGCCGGCCCCGGGCGACTGGGTCTTAAACTCAAACCAAACTCGAAGCTTGGATTTCGTGATGATTCTAGCATTCTGCCATGCTAATACGAGCTGACTGGGCGCTGGTGTGGGACGTCGGAGAGAGGCTGTGGATTCGGAACTGGAATAAAAGAGGTGGACGTCATTCGCTTCGAGGCGTGGGACAAGGGAGTTAGGGCGTAGATTTAGGAATAGAGAGCTGGACATTATTCGTTTTCGAGATATCTACAGAAAGTGAAGCACGTTTGGGTTAAGAGAACATAAATAACTTACAGTGTTCTGTAACGGTCCCAGGAGTATATTGCAACTAGCTGGTGACGACTCTACGAGTACACTAAGCTTGAAGAAGAAAAGGAAAGGTGAGGGAGTCTGGCAGCTCGTGGCTGCTTTATGATCGCGAGTGCGGTGGCCCGAGCGCATTGCTAGAATGTTCGGTGTTGTCACGAATATGCCAACAGGTGGGACCTCGGAGGCGCGGGACGCCCCGAACCAGTCATTCCGAAGGACCAATCAAATGAGAATGAAGGATGCTCAGTGTGACCAGGGAAACGGGGAAAGACGGAAGACTGAGCACACTGAGCACAGGAAGACGCATAGCCAATCAGAACACAGGAATACAGGGAAGTGACCAGTGTGATCAGTGACCTCAGAAAGGAAGAAACACTGAGCACACTGAGCACCCAGGAATTAGATAGTATATAGTCACTCGTTCTGGAGAGCTCTGGGAGTTCTCCAGTTAGCAATCACAACTACAGTTCGCTACAAGCTCGAGAGCCTACTGTTGAGACAAGTCTTTGTTGTGCACCTTTTGGCTGCACCGAACCTAGTACCTTTGCAAGACACCTTCGATCAGACTGAACCCTAACAGGACAAGGTCCAGGAGAGGTTCGTCACAGGTGTGCTGTGGGGCAACTGGGAATAGCTTCATCCAGGGGTTCGGTGGATCGTGCTTGTACGTGAGCTGGCCGAGGGTTACCGAGGCCCACCTCGGGCACAGCCCGTTACATTACCCCCCTCCTCCACCTCCTCCTCGAGGTTTTGTTAGTCCCTAACCTTCCCATGAGCAGCCTCGAACCTGGCTAGAGCATCCGTTTCCAAGAAGTTCGCTAGGGGTTCCCATGTAGGCTGTGAATAGCCTGTCCACTTGACTAGGACTTGTTTGCCCCTCCCTCTCTTCCTAACCTCGAGGATTTCTTCGACCGGGTATCTTCTATTCTGGTCCTGATCAAGGTCCTGCGTGATCTTCCCGTGCTCTGCCTCAAACTTGTCCAGCGCTGCCGTGTCTAGAAAGGCGCTCAATGGCTCCCAGGTTGGTTGGACATAACCTGCCCACTTAACCAGCACTTGGTGGCCCCTCCCTCTTTGTCTCGCTCGAGAATCTCCTCGATGAGCCACTCCTGTTCCCCAGTGTCTTCAGCGATGATGGCTGGGGGCTGCGTGTCGTCCTGAACCTGCGACGGTAATGGGTCGTCGGCGGCTCTCTTCAACATAGAGACGTGAAAGACGGAGTGTATTCCGGGGGGCGTGTTCAGCCGGTAGGCATGCGAGCTGATCACCTCGGTAATCTCGTACTTGGCGTTGAGCCAGTCGAGCTTCTTCGAAGGCCTAGTGGTCTTGACATTCTTTAGCCTCAACCAGACTTTGTCTCCCACGTGGAACTGCTCTGCGGCCTGTCGTGCCTGGTTGGCGTACTCCTCCTGCCGCTCTTGTGCGGATGCCATCGCTGCTTGGGCGAACGCTGTGGCCTCTCTCAGTCGCGCGACGAACGCTTCTCCTTTGGCTACCGGCGACTGCCCCTCTGTGCGGAGGGGTTCCTCCCTTCCTTGTCGTCGGCGAAATCCACGAGGTCAACGTGGTACCCGTGTGATGCGAAGAATGGGCTGATCCCTGTTGACGTTGCGTCACGGTTGTTGATAGCCAGCATCCCAGTCGGAAGCATGTCAGCCCAGTCGTCTTGCCAATACGTGGTGTAGCAACGGAGGTAATGTTCGATCTCCTGATTCATCCGTTCTGTTGCTCCGTCTGTCTCTGGATGGTACGCCGTCGACAATCTCCGCGTAATTTTGAGCAGTTCACAGATCCGTTTCCACATCAAGCTCACAAACTGCGGCCCTCGGTCTGAAACGATCGCGCGCGGGAAACCGTGATGTCGTATCAGGGAGTCCACCAGGCGTTCTGCCACGGCCTCTGTGGTGGTTGAAGCCATCCGCTCGAAAATCACATTTTTGAACAGTCTTTCCGTAATCACCATGATGTTCGTCGCTTGGTCTGGACCGGAGGGAGGCAAGTCGGTGACGAAGTCTACCGAGATTTCCGACCACATCCGCTCGGGGATGGGCAGAGGTTTGAGCAGTCCTCGCTTCTTCTCACGCCAGACAGCCGTTCGCCCGCAGACGTTGCAGTTTCGGACGAACCTCCGGACATCTTGACTGAGCCCCGGCCACGTGTACTTCCGACTGACAAGGGACTTGGTGAGATCTCTCCCTGGGTGGCCGGCGAGCGTCGAGTCGTGGGTCTCCTGGATTATCCGAGTACGTAGGGGCTCCAAGTAGGGGATCCAAATGCGGTCCCGCCAACATAGCCGCTTTCCTTCGTCGATAGAACACTCGGATATTGAGATGGGCAACCCCCACTGGCTAGGAAACTGACGTTCGCCATCAAGAACCATTTTCCGAATGAGCCAATAGCGGTTGTTTGCCTCCAGCCCCTGATTCCAGAGGTCCTTCAACGGGGCGTCGGCGAATGGGTTCTCCGGTGGATCCGACTTGTCTGCCTCATCGTCTGTTCCTCCGTCCTGGTCGCCGTTCTTGACAAAACCAGTTCGAACCATCACCGCGGCACCGCGGTTGACGCGGAGTGCTCTGCCTCTCGCAGCCTTCAATAACTGGAAACAGCGGCCCGTGAGCCGCTCATCATCGGCGTTCTGGGGCATATCTTGCTCTCTTCTAGACAGGGCGTCAGGAACCACGGCCTGTTTTCCCGGCCGGTACGTCAACGAGAAGTTGTATCGGGCGAGTATCTCAGCCCAGCGGACCTGCCGCTCACTGAGTTGGCGCTTCTTCTGGAAGTACTCGAGGTTCTTGTGGTCGGTCCAGATCTCGAATGACGGCACGCTTCGCAACTCGGCGTCCCACTGTTCCAGGCACCGTATCACAGCTAGAAGCTCCTTGTCGTGGATTGGGTAGTTCGACTCTGCCGAGTTGTTCTTCTTCGAAAAGAACGCCACTGGGCGAAGGACCCCCTCATCGTCGTACTGAGACAGGGCTCCTCCGATCGCGTACCCCGACGAGTCCGTTTCCACAATTGTCTTCCGGTCCGGGTCCCATTGTGCAAGGATCGGTGCGCTGATCAATAGCTTCTTCAGCTCTTTGAAGGCTTCTTCACACTGATCCGTCCAGAGAAAGAGGGCTCCTTTCTTGGTCAGAGCGATGAGCGGCATCGCTACGGTCGAGAAGTTTGGTACAAACTCCCGATAGTAGTTGGCAAATCCAATGAACCCGCGTACTCCCTTGACGGTCCTTGGGCGCTCCCACGACGCAACCGCCTTGATCTTTTCCGGATCAACTCGGATCCCCTTTCCGGCGTCAACGATGAAACCCAAATACTTGACGCTCTTGGCCTCGAATTCACACTTATCGATGTCAATCTGCAACCCTGCATCTTGGAGTCTTTTCAAGACCATCCGGACCTTCTTTCTATGGTCTGCTAGAGAGCCATCCGAATAGATAAGGATATCATCGATGAAGGCCGAGCAAAATTCGTCGAGGAACTCGCGAAGCGTGTTGTTGATGTATCGTTGGAAAGTGGCTGGCGCGCCGGTCAAGCCGAAAGGAGTAACCAGCCACTCATAGAGCCCATACCTCGTGCGAAAGGCTGTCTTCCACTCTTCTCCTTCTTTGATGCGGATTTTGTGGAAGGCAGCAATCACGTCCAGCTTCGTGAACCACTTTGCTTTCGACAAGGATCGCAATGTCTCGCCAATCAAAGGTAGCGGGTACCTATCCTTGCGGGTGATGGCATTCAGACCCCGATAGTCGACACAGAAACGAAGACCACCACCTGGTTTCCTGACGAACAGCACTGGCGCGGACGCTGGGGAGCTGCTCGCTCTGATGAAGTTCTTGTCGAGGAGCTCTGTCAGGGTCTTCCGTAAGACGATCAGCTCTTCTCTCGACATACCGTACAGCGGTCCCCAGGGAGGAGCTTTGTCGGCGCCGTTCGTGTCCTTCTCCAGTGTAATTTCATGGTCGATACCTGGCCGGTGGGGAGGTAGCTGGTCGGCTTGCCCCCTGTTGAATAGTGGAAGGAAGTCATGGTAATGCTCTGGCAGCTTCTGGCGGGGGTCGCTGTGTTTCTTTGGGGCGAGTGCCTTCTCGATATCTGCCAAACTTGCTGCGAACACCTGAGCAGGCCCCCTCTTACCAGGGTGAGTACTTCGGATCCTCCTGACCAGTGCTTTAAAAATGCCCGCCGTCTGTCCCTTGACTGGGAAGTCGATCTCCTTTGTGTGACTGCGTTCTTTGACCGCTAAGCCAGACGTGCCGATGTAGAGTTCCCCCCTCGTGGGGGCCAATTCCATCTCATCAGCGTCCATCCATGGCCGACCGATGATGACGTCGTCCCCTTGGTCAGGGATAACAGTAGAAGAAAACCCGCCTTCTCTTGTGTCCGTCGATGTCGGTGTCTGCGTAGGCAACGTGTGTGATAGCTTCCTTCACTAAGACGTTGACTTGGTCGAGGTCACGGGGGGTGATGGGGATGCGCGGGAGGCGTAAGCGTTTAGCAAGTGAAAGGCTGATGGTGGCGAAACAGAGGCATCCACTGTCGACAAGGGCCTTGGTGTAATGAATTCCATTGATACCGAAATTAACATAAAAAGGCTCGCCGTCCATCTCCTTCTCCACGCGCTTCCACTCTCGTACCGCCTCCAAATGCTCCTGGTGACGACTTTTACCAGGAGCTACTCTTTTAACCGATCGTCCGGCGCCTTAGACTTCCTACACATCGGATCTGTAGCCGGTGCATAGGTAGCGTTAGGTCGCTTAAGCTACCCTCCCCGTAAACCAGCGGGACAACTCTCCGATGGTTTTTTTTTTGTCATAGATATTCGGTTTTGCTTGTCAGTGCCGGCGGCGATGTACGGCAGGACTGTCTCATTTGAGTCCAGGGCGTAGGATTTATTGGCGGGTCCTCTGCATCACCGGATGCTAGGTAGGCAGTCATGCTCCTTATTTCCACGTTGCGTACCTACCAATGCACCATGCGGTCTCTCATACGTCCTCTAAAGTACGCCAAGGCAGGTTTTGTTCCTAGTAGTGAGTCTTTGTTCCGATTTCAAGAAGGTCTCCATCCCATATACTGAATTGACATATGCTTAGGACCTTTGACACTCGTCCCACGCTTAACAGTCAGCGGATTGGATTGCTTGCGCCAACCGCATCACATCCAGCAAGTCCAGCAGCTCCTCCGACAACAAGGTCTCCTCAAACTAAGCCTGGGCTTCCCGGACGACGAGAGCAGATACCTACATGGCCTGATCGTAGGACTAGCCGAATTGCACGGACACGGCCTGCCGGTGGATCACAGTGCGTCGCAGGGATGGTTTTGGGACATTCGACCGAGCGCGACCCAATTCCAGAGCAACGGGTCCCGGGCGCGGTCTGAGACGATGGAGGAATTCCCCTGGCATACCGACTGCAGCTACGAAGCAAGCCCGCCGCGTTACTTTGCGCTGCAGGTGCTTCAACCGGACCGCCGCGGCGGCGGCGTTTTCTCTGCCCTCGGCGTCGACAACATCCTCCGCCACCTGTCACACTCCTCCCGCGCCGCGCTCTGCTGCCCGAATTATCGTATCACAGTACCTCCGGAGTTCGTACGTTCTAGCGGCAAGCGACACATCGTCGGCAGCATACTTGCTGTGGCCGATGACAACCGCGGGAAACCCATTACCACATTGAGGTTTCGGGAGGATATTATCACCCCGCTAACCACCGAGGCCGCTGGGGCGGTGAAAGAGCTAAAGCAGGTACTTATGAGCGCCGAAGCACAAAGGGGCACGCTACATTTTACCCCAGAGGACATGCCCCGAGGTTCCATTTTGTTGTTGAATAACCGGCGTTGGCTCCACGCAAGGAACGAGGTCATGGATCCGGAGCGCCATCTGCGCCGAGTGAGGTGGGATGCAACGTCGTTCCCGTGAAGTGGATTTACATAAGGAGGCATATAATGGGCCGGTGTGTTACTTAGGGTTACTTTACTTAGACAGAATAAAAACTGGAATGCTTCCCCTGGCTTC
Source organism: Chaetomium olivaceum (assembly GCA_039881045.1). NCBI lineage: Eukaryota > Fungi > Ascomycota > Sordariomycetes > Sordariales > Chaetomiaceae > Chaetomium > Chaetomium olivaceum. The sequence continues at coordinate 507,008 of JAYWVB010000024.1, read as the reverse complement.
TGCTGACATCACTATCCTTGTCCACAGTGACCAGTGCCGGGATGAACAACTCCTCTTCGGTCACTCTGTTCATAAAACACACATAAATGCCGTCGTTCTGGACTTCTGGTACAGAATGTCCACATGTGCAGAACCGGCGCCACTGTTGTGGTTACGACGGGAGATGATCTTGCAAACGAACGTACAATGGCTCCGGGCGTAGAACCGGCCAGGTTCAGTAATGATGCGGACGTCCCTACTCGGAAGCTCCTCCTCGATAACTTGGCGTAGACCGGGAGCCATCAAGTCGAGGTTGGATTCCTGAAACCCGCCTCCGACCTTCAAAATGGTCATGTCAAAGCCTATGACCCTTCCCTGGTCAAAAGCTCGTCGGGCGTCCAAAGCGGCTATCGGAAAGGCGTTTGGTTCGCACGACGCAGCTCCCACCAGATGGACGTCAAAAATGTTTGAGAGCAAAGAAAGAAGGGTTAAGACAGATCAATGTGAAAGTTGACTCCTGCCACCTTCAGCCCAAGGGCTCGAGCCTTTGGAAACAACGAATGGTTGAGAGTGGGCCAGCTCCAAATTTCTTGCCCATGCTGGCCCGCGAGGTATCATCCCGGGCGTAGATCCGGAGAAGCATAAAGGGGCTTACGTTCTTGATTTTGTCCAGCTCATCCGAATTATCAAACGTGGCCAACGGGATACCACAGCTGGAAGCCATTCGTAGTGTTGAGACAGATTTGCAAGGATGGCTAAAGACGATACGCGATGGGTCCACTCCCAAGCTAAGAGTGCGTGCGGATTATAAGGTAACAGCATTCTTAGCCACCTAGCGAGAGCCTACCTTGAGCTCCGTCCAGTGTGGATCTATATAAAACCGGTCGAGTCTAATACGCTCTTAGGTGCCCTTTCAGTCTGCCATGTTTCACCGCTCTGGCATCCTGCTGAACGACCATTGCATGTGAGTGAGATTCACTTGTAAACCAGGCCGAAGGCTTGAAAGGAAGTCGTCCAGAGGGCCCACCTTGCCCTGACCAATCCACGGGGCTTGCCGATCGATCCGTCCCGTAACCGAGTGGCGCCCCGGGCTCAGCTGAAGAAGCGCCGAAAAGGTTGAGGTGCATGAGTTAAGCGTCGATCCAGATGCTGTGTATTGTCCGGCTGGATGAACCTGCGCACTCCACACAGTTTGGTGAAACTGTGTTGCGCATGCATATTCCTCTGCGCGGCAATTACCCGTAAACAATGTCCCTGAAGTTTGAGCATGGGGGACGACGGTTCGGAAACTCAAATAGCCTACCATGGTTTCCATAATTCCATCACTGTTACATTCCCATCCACGACAGTTAACCTGTTGAGAATGGAGTCAAAAGTGTTCTCTCTGCATGAGGTCCTCGCCGTCGCGAGGATTCACCCTTTCTATGCTCCGCAGGTTCAATACCCCCCGGATTCTAAGGGGGTCCAGGACGCTTTGGACTCGGCGACAAGTCAGCAGCCGGATGCGCATTTGCAGCTCTTGCCGCTCACCACGAAGAAAAGCCTGTAAGACTGACAGTATAACTTTCTTGCTTGTGGAGGGGGAATCAGTCCCCTGTCCACACCCTGCTCGAGTATACCCTCCTTTGCTGACCAACTCGACTCGGGCATTAGATACAAAGTCATCGAGCGACTGACGGGCGACACAAACCCCAAAAATACGTACCGGGATGGTTCGTACCTCAGCATTACCGGCGGCGGATCTGGTGGTCTCCCGATGCTGTTCGCAACCGATGCACTTGAAAACCGTGCGCAGCGGGCCCGTATGGGCGAGTTCATCCGAACATGCGGTGTTATTGAACCCGGCGACTGGGTCCTGACTGCCCATACCGGCGGGCATTTTTACCGGTACGATCGCCATGCCACCTTATGATTCTATCCATGGGCCCTGGAGCTAAAAGTGGCCGATGTTTCAAGATCACTTGACCTTACCCTGGAGATATTGGAGAACGCGGGTGCGAGCGTCCTATCTGCTGGGAACTACATGGACCTGGCCGAGATAACCACTGCCCTGGCGCACTACCGCAGCAATGTCTTGTCCGGCGACGGGAGTCAAGTTATCAGGGTTATTCACTACATCTCGACGCTGCCTACGGAAGAACGACAGCGGATCAAGCTTGACAAGATCATCTACACCTCCGAGCCGCTCACCCCCGCGCAGAGGGCGTATATCACCCTCGTTCTCGGCCAGGTCAAGATCTGTTCTCTTTTAGGGAGCTCCGAAGCAGGGTCTTGGGCCCTCAGCTGCCCCGGCCTCACAGGGGATGGATGCCTGGAAACACCTGGGGCTGCCGATTTTGTGTTTGACACCCGCACAATGCTCATCGAGATTCTCAACCCGTCCGCCCTTGACGGGAGTAACGACAATGTCAGTGGAAGAAGTGAGCCCCTCCCCGATGGGTCGCCAGGCATCATCGTCCAGACGTCCCTACAACGCCTGAAGAACCCTTTGGTACGTTACGTGACCGGCGATGTCGGGTCTCTCCATCCGCTACCTGAGTCTGCTGCTGCCGCCAGCTTGATACCCGTGACCGAGCTGGAGCACTTCCGGGTCCTCCGCCTGCACGGTCGTGACCAACGCTTTAGCTTTAAGTGGTATGGAATGTATTTCGAGTTTGACAAGTTGGCGGACTTCATGCAGACCGAGGAGTGGAATATCCTGCAGTGGCAGGTTGTCTTGGCTATGATGGACTCGTCACGGGAGTTGACCCTTGAAGCCCGCATTCTTCTTCCTTCCTCCAATGTTGGCGGTGGTCCGGCTGCCGAGTCCAAGCTTACCAAAGCAGTCGAGGATTACTTTGTTGTGCTACCGGAGAATCGTCATCTCTTCCTCGTCACCTTTGTTAAGGACTTGACCGAGTTTGAGAGGAGTAACACTGGTGGGAAGGTTATGCACTTTGTAGATAAAGCGCACTAACAGAAATTTGAATCATTATTAGCTGTTGTACCGCCTCCTTGTAATACGTTAGTGGTATTCGCAACCAACGTAGTCCCATGTTGCGAGCAGTAGTGTGGTAACTTCCAGCATTACAAGCTACCTTACCTATCGAGATGGGTTCGGTAATAAGAAGAAGGGCCGACAAAGGCGCGGCGTTTACATTACAAGCGGGTGGGTAAGTTTTCGCCCCGATGATTTTCGAAACTTGGGGACCGCTAACAATTTGTTAATGATGACATCAAGCTCTAGACAACGATGAACCGTGTTGACGTCACCCTTATATACCTCCACCATTAGCAACGAACCGATCAATCTTCTTCCAAGGAAGATCTACTGCCGAGAAGCAGCTACTCATTGATAATGTAATCAACACCCCCTTTTAACTACCTAGCTTCGAGTCCAAACTCATAACACCCTAGAGTTACAACGTTACGCCTAGTGAACGCGACTCGGGCAAACAACTGCTATTATCATCAAGTTTTGGATAATCCGCCCCCATAAATGGCAATGGCGGCTCAGCATTTGTCTACTCTGCTACTTCGGCCAGCGATAGGCAGAAGAATCGTTGGCGAAGTCTCTAGCCTTATTAACCAACCCATCCCCCTACGAACACTTTCAACGACAGCAAATCTATTCACAAAAGGAGCGGCACGGAATGCGCCTCGCCAGCAATCTGAAATTCTGCTTGAGGATGAGGGCGCCTTCGGTTTCATTCGCCACAACACTCGTCCACCAAAGCCCCGGGAAGTCGGTGTCACCGAAATCAGGGGCCCATATTACTCTGCTATGGGGAAACGATACCTTCAAGATGTCCTCGAAACGTGAGTCTACAGTCCCATCTATTGGTGCCATTTATAACGGTACCCTACCTAGAATGGACCATCACATCGATGGCCTCAAATTCGCCGGTGGTTCCTTTTCTTTGTTTCCCGAGGATAAGCTCCGTGAGCTTATTGACCTCGCGCACGACCATGGTGTCTACGTCTCTACGGTCTGTCCACACGCTCCAACCTTGCCGTAAAAATAAAACTGACATTGGAGTAGGGCGGCTGGATCGAATATGTGCTCCTCCAATCCGATCCTTCGACCGCTATCCCGCGTTACCTTGCCAAGTGCAAAGCCCTCGGGTTTGATGTTATCGAAATCTCGTCAGGCTTTCTCTCCCTTCCGCCCGACGACTGGCTCCGCTTGATTCACGCTGTCCATGATGCTGGGCTGACTGCCAAGCCCGAGATTGGCATCCAGTTCGGCGCTGGTGGTGACACTGACGCTGCCGAACTCGAGACCCTGGGGGGTACGTCGGATCCAAACAAGATTATCAGCCTAGGGAGGCGGTTTATCGAAGAGGAGGGAGTTGAGAGGATTATGATTGAGAGCGAAGGGATCACCGAGAATGTCAAAGCATGGAGAACGGATGTGATTCAGGCTATCTTGGGCGGGTTGCCCAAGGAAAGAGTCATGTTCGAGGCCGCAGAACCGAAGGTGTTCAATTGGTATGTGAGGGAGTTTGGGGCAGACGTCAACTTGTTCGTGGACCACTCTCAGATTGTGCAGCTAAGCTGCTTGAGGCAAGGAATTTGGGGGATGAGCGATACGTTTGGGAAGGTGGTTACCTTCCGATAATTGAGGGGGGCTGGATACCTACCTAGTCATTGGGTAGAGTTCGCTGCTGCGCCTTCCATATTACGTTTTTCACATTCAAGTTTGTCTAGGTAATAACGCTTCGACTCTGAGCCTAAGCAACGTAATACATCTCTCAACTCGCTGCTCGGGCATTTAGCTTGGTATAGGGCCAGTCTGTCTGCCGCCAACAGCAACGCCCACTTTTGCTATTATTGATAAGCAACACGTACCGTCAAACGAGACCTCTCAGCAATCAGACATCTTCATCGTAGCGAAACAATTGACCAGGATCAAGTCCTCACTCAGGTAACTTGTTGGTGTCATCATGCTTTTAATCCCAGCGTCTCATCGGGTTGATAGAACGTTGGGCAATTCATTGTTTGATAAGTCTCTCAAAACAGAAGACATGGTTTGGAAATTGGTCGGTACCAACATGGACTTCTAAGCTTCATGAAGGAATGATAGTTATCTCTGTCAGTTGCCTATCTCCTTGGCCTCCTCCAACTCCGAATAACGCCACACTTCACTCAGAGCGAATCCGGAACCTCGGCCCAGTCACACCAATGTCCCAACGAACTTCCACCGCATTACCTGCACCAACGTACTGAAAACCAAGATGCTGCCCAGCTGGGCAGTCTATCGTCGGGTACCCATGGTAGGACTGGATCCAAGTGGCATTGGCCTGTAGCGGGGCAACAATGCGGCCGACATGAATATCTCTGCCCTTGAGCTGGGCGGCGAGATCCGATAAAACCGTGGGAGGGTCGGTGTAGGTAAAGACGTCGAGTTCTTGGGTCCCAGTGGAGTGGTCCCGGTCACCCCAGAGCTCGAAGATAAGCTCGCATTTCTTGCCTTGCGAGTCTGTGGGGAAATCAAAAGTAACAATGGCCGTCGTTTCCTCCGCAGGAACGCCGTTCTTGACGACGAGCAACTGATCCTGTGGGTCCTGGATGATGTTGCCGGTCTGGACCCAGCTACGGTAGGTCCCGGATGGATAGAGGATGTCACCGACCTGAAATTGGCGTGCGAGGACGGCGGGGGCTGCGGCGGCCAGCGAGGCTGCCGTAACAGGTACGAGCACGTTGAAAAGCTTCATTGTTATCGGATGACGTGGATGCAGAATGGGTTTGGTCTGATAAGTGGATCAACGTCAGACTGTCCCAAGTAGGAGGTGGTATCCAAGGTGAGGGAGGAACAAAGGTGCCATGTCTCACCCTTATATACTTACTTCATCTCATAAAACACGTCATCCTCTTCCGATCGCAGGGCCGAACACGAAAAGACCTCGTATTGAAAGACCAAGGACGACGCAAGAGGCTTAGATAGAAGTTGTCAAAGACGACTTGACGAAAGGCCTTCTGGCTTGGCAGGCGCCATTGGCGGGACGCCTCGAAACCTCTATCAATCGAGTAGAAAGACGTGCCGATCTTAGTGTGCTGACCGACGACGGACCAATTCTCTTCCGTGGTCAAGCAAATTCCATGCCAAATTTAGTCGTCCTGAATCAGCTTATGACCTCCTGCAAGGACGAGAAGGAACCATGACTGGCCCACACCGGGCGCATGCAAAACTTTGTATTCCCAAAGACGGAATTCCCGGTCGTCAGGTGCTTGAATATAGAGGCAAAGCAAAGCCCAAGCCACAACATGCACCGCAGCACAACGCAAACGAAGTATAGGATCGGCCACCCTTTTATTTCCAAGTCCGACGAAGTCTTATCCGGACTTCGGCAAATCAGACGCCTTGATATACTTGACATCATCGAGTTCTCCCTTCGACGAATCATGAACTAAAACGTAGCCAGCGTTCGAGTTCAACCTCGCGGCCCTCGCAACCACCAAGGCGAAAGAGGCGGCGAGCACCCCATACATGGTAGTGAGAGTATATCTCCTAGAAGGTAGTTAAACACTATGACTCAGCACAACACGCAAACGACACTAGGATTTGGGGATCCAACCTCCGCAATGAAGCGCTCTCTGGGAAATGCTCCTGTCCTCCGGGTCCGCCCATGTTGTCTGGGCTCTTGCCTGGGACGGAGGAGACATTGCGCACTTGAGGAAAGGTACGTCGATAGGGTTGCAAAGCCCTTCGAGTGGCAATGGTCGCTGTCTGACTAATCCCGGAATAACGTTGAATTATACGGTCAATCTGCATTGTCGGCTAGTGGTGGATGTGTGCGCTCGTGTGTGGGTTATTCTAATTGGAATATTTCGTAAATGCGGACGAAATAAAAAAAACGATGCATTGAGCTACCAAGATACAAGCAAAACGGACCGGACCCAGCTAACGTTCGATGTTTTTTATAACCCCCTACCCAAATCTTTCCGATGACCTCAGATCAACACGAGTGATTGCGTCAAAGAACACGTGAAAACGGGGAGACGGGGAGTTGGCCGAAAGAGGGAAATATTGGAGATGCATCTCGATCTGTTAAAGTGTGGGCTGGGCTAGATCGCCGCCACATATATAGGAACGAATAACGGGGTACGAACTTTGACAAGCGCTCCCAGGCCGGCAGTGCTAATCACATTCGAAGTCGAGCTCGGCCATACGTTACCCAAGGCCTACATTGCGACGGATAAACTTTCTTTCTGGTCTGTAAATGGTATTCCTTTTGCGTAAATCCCAGCCTGCCAACGTCTGTTCCATACATTGTGTCGGCAAATAGCGAGCACAGCTATCTCATCCTCACCGCAAACCGCAAGCCCAACATACTCTGTTCTATTATTGCCGCAAGCGTCGGTTTGCAGGCAACCAGTGACCGAAAGCAGTTCAACTCGAATAACAAAGAGTGATAGTATTTCGCTAGCCTAAATCAACCCTTTTACAGGTAAAAATCTTGCCTTTACCCCCGTCATCATCGCCATAAAATAACATGGCATCTCGCTGTCCCCTGGCAAAGATGTAATCTCCAAGTCAAACTCCTTTATCAATGTAGGGACCACTTTATGCATGACTAGCTCTGCAAGATGCCGCCCGGGGCACGTTCGCATCCCACCGCCCCAAGTTAGATTTATCCTCTCCATTGCGCGGACCATATCATGTTTGTCCTCTTGTAACCACCTCGCCGGTCTATACTCATCTGCATCATCCCCAAAAATATCGGCATTCATGTGCAACGCCACGGGGTTGCAGCCGACAGTGGTGCCAGGCGGGAAGAAGCGGCCATCAAGAATCAAGCCGGTTCGTGGAACCTTGCGTGAAAGTGACATTCCAATCACGGGATATAGCCGTTGGGCTTCCTTAATACTTGCCTGCGTGTATGGAATCTGAGTTCTGGCGTCGTTATAGGTCGCTGGCCTAGCTGTGTCGCGGACTTCGTCCACTACTTTGCGTAAAACTTCGGAGTGAGTTCCTATCATGGCCATTGCGGCGGTAAGCGCTGAACACATTGTTTCATGGCCAGCACCAAAATTAGTAACGGCAAGGCGGCGCAAGTAAATCTCCTTGAAATCGGGACGTTGTTTGTGAAGGCGGATCAAATCCCCGAGCAAGTCTTCGCCCGACGACTTTTCAGCCCCTTTCTGAGGGGGTTCCCGAAGAGAATTGGCAATCCTCTTGGATGCTTTCTGGTACACTGGCTGAAATTTAAGTCAGGGGGTTGTAGGAGGGCAACATTCAGAAATGATGTGACTTACTGTAAAGAAAGGCTTGAAGTTCTTGGGCGTTTTGAACGTCAACCCCCAGATATTGGAGAACACTCGGCTCAGGGTTTTGGACATGAATGATATCTTAGTGATGGTTGGAAACAGCCCGAACACACTTTTTCGTTTCCATCCAAGGTAGCTTTGGGTGCTGGTGCCGCCATCCGACCTATTTTGCAGATACTTAGGTGACCATGAGAGGACCACGGCGCCGAGACACTCAACGGCGATGATGTGCATCCACTCCTTGAGGTCTACCTCCGCGCCCCCGATGGATTTCAACTCGGCAACCACGGCTTTGATGACGTCCTCGACGGCCGAATCAAACTTTTTCATGTTTGATGCCAAGTACAAAGGGCCGCTAAGTCGCCTCTGCAACTTGTACCGTTTGACATCAAACTCGGAAAGAAAGTCAAGTGTGTCCGGAAAGTGCACATTAAGTCTCCAATCGAGGCGGGGTTTGTTCAAGACCGTGGCCACTGCCTAAATCTTAGGAGATGATTGCTAAAGACGGTTGGTTGCCACTTACAGTAAAAGCTGGATTTCTCGTAGCTGTTTCCAGTACCTCGGGAATGTTAGCTAGCGTAAAACCCAAGTAGCCCATGGCCAGCAATAATACCGACAAAATGACATACCATAGATGTTTTTGAATGCCTCTCCAGAGTTGAACCACACCTCGTTGGGTCCCACACGAACCACAGGTCCGTATTTCTTGTGAAGTGTCTTCCCCAACTCACGGGACCTCCCATCCCGAACGTGACAAGCCTGCCAAATCGTGGAAATCGCGGCGGCTCTCGGGCCAGGAACCCGGGCTAACGGATGGAAGATGAGCCGATAAATGGCGACGGTAAACAGAGACAGAAAACCAAGTGAAAAGAATAGGGCCAGCATCTTGACCACCAAGACCAGCGGGGCACCGAGGTCCATCGCGAAATATCCGGATATGCGGGAGAGGCAACCAGATGAAAGCATGCCCTTGTGGCACCGGCCGCGCGCAGCGGTAAAAATTACTTCTGTGGTAAAAGATCGCAAGGCGAAGAAACGTAAGCCGGCCCGCTGCAGCCGAGTCGTGGACTCGTGGGACTCGGATTGCTGGAGGAGATTTAACACATCCACGAGGTGAATTTCCAGCGATCCCCACAGAATGAGACTCGGCAATCTGTACCAATGATCAGGGTTAGGGCTCAACCCGGAAGTTTCCCAGTGCATCTCGCTGAACACAAGTGGCTTTGATCATTCGTGCAAAACTCTACAAGCTCACTGTGGCGGCCCAACGCTCAAGATGTCCAACCCGCTTTGTAGCTGGGCCTTACTAGGCATCCTGTGAAGTGACATGAGTTGCGCACACTGAGCCATCGCCGGGTCCATGCCCATGCTCGCCATTGCCACCACCGTATCTCCCTTCGCATAGTACGCCACCCACTTCCCTTGCTCCGGATCTCCCTGGATCACAACATCGTCCCAACCACTTGCCATTGTGTTGCCACAGTACCGCAACTGGGACCCAAGGGCACTCCAAAACACCGGCGTGTAGAACTCCGGTGTGCGGCTTGGTTGAAGAATGTGGCTTGCAGCAGCCCGGCCTGCGTTCTGGGCCACGTTCCAATGCTCAATGCGCACAGGCTTGCCCTCCCCACCAGGGCCGCGGTAAGGGTGTGTCGCGATGTCACCAATCGCATACACGTCCTCGAGACCAACCACCGAAAAGGACTCGTCCACTTTCAAACTCCCGTCCTTCTCAAGTTGGACCGCGTTGTTACCCTTGAGGTATTCCGTTGCGGGTGCAACACCGACACCCAAGATGACAAGGTCCGCTTCGAGCGTTGTGCCGTCCTTCAGATGAACGGAACCAACGTTTGAGGGGTTGGACGCGGATGGCTCGGCCTTTTCGACACCCGCTGACATGTAAAACTTGACGCCTTTAGCCTCCACGCCTTTCCTGATGATATTGCCCACCCTGTCACCGAGGACTCGTTTGAGCGGCGCCTTCTCCATCCCCACAACCGTCACGTCATTCCCATTTGACGTGGCCACGGCGATCTCCATGCCAATGAAGGACGACCCAATAACAACAATTTTCTTGCCCTTGTCCCCAATGGCACCAACAATCCTTTTCGCGTCATGGACATTACGGAGCGTGAAGATGTTGCCGAGGTCCTTGAACCCTTGAAGTGGCAGCTGCCTAGGTGTCCCGCCAGTCGAGAGCACGAGTTTATTGTAAGCAAACTTGGCCCCAGACGTGGTCCAGACTGTCTTGGTGGCAAAGTCGACCCCGGTGACTTCGTCGTGGACAATGTCCACGTTGCGGCTCTTGTACCAATCGTCGTCCCTCCATTGTAACTTTGCGAGATCCGTCAGCAAGGCCTTGCTGAGCTTCGGTCTGTCGATGGGCAGGTAGCCCTCGTTCGAAATTAGCGTGATATCTCCTTGGTAGCCACCCCCACGCAAGCCTTCAATGGTGCCCAACGCCCCAGACCCGCCTCCAACGACTAGAGTTTTGTCGCCGCCGGTAGCACTACCCTTGAAGCTGGGGGTGCGGTGCCCTCGCTTGATTGTCTCGGCGTCGCCGGTGATATAAACGGCGCCATCGCGCTCGATGGTTTTGAAGACAGGGAGAGCGTTTAGAGCGGGAGCATCTTCAACGTCGCCGGTTTTAGCGTTGAAACAAGCTGTGATGAAATTGACCAAGTCAGCAAGCAGAAAGCGGGGCAAAGCTAAAACCTCAACCATCAAGTACCTCCATGCCACGGGCAAGTGAGCTTCCCGTTTGTCCCCAGTACACCCTTAACTAAGGGTGCGCCGTAGTGGGTACACCTTGGCCCAACAGCTTGCACCGTTCCGCCAGCGTTGAGGAGCAGCACTTTAGCCTCGAGCCCTTCCACCTCCACCTCCTGCTTCTCGCCCGGCTGCAGCGCGAGCGAGCTAACCCCCTTCAATCTGTATTCCTGTGACATTTTTGGGGGCGACGCCGTAAAGAGGTGTCGAGTTTCTGTTTTCGAAAATGATACAACAAGCAGTCGGCTTGGGATAGTAAGCGAGCAGGTGTTCCGAATCGCAGATAGGACGAGTTTCATGAAGGCAAGCGAAGAGGGGGTGATGGAGGTAAGCGCGGGGCTGAATCCGTCGGGAGCCGCTGGATCTGGGTGAGGGGATACCGTTGTGCCGTGCAGGACCGTCGTTCTGCAAGGACGAAAAGCCACGGCACGGTTGATTCACGGGACTGCGGGAGGACCCAGCCCACGAAAGCGAAGGGGAGAATATGTAATTACAAAGCTTTTAACTGGCTAGAAGCGTGAATCCCACCCTGCCATGAGCACACGGTAAGCATTGTCGTCATCGCGGGGTGACAAGTGCTTCGATTGGCCTAATCCTGTCCCGCATCCACTCACGGAAAGGATGGTCTGCCAAGGGCGGCAGGTGGCATTTTGGTATCTCCCTTGCAGCGACTTGCCGGCCTGCCGGCTTCTTGGAGGAGCAAGAGCGAGCGACCACCGGGAGAGCTTGAGATTGTTCGTCATTCTGTTTGTGTCGCCTCCCGCTCGACTGTGCGCGTCAAGTCCGACCTGACCCCGACACATGTCCAGCACCTGTATTAACCCCTCAGCCCAAAAATTACAGCTCGCCCTCCTTAAACGCAGCAGTCATCCACAGCCCAGTAGATTCCATGTTTCCAACATGCGCACTCCCTGCTTCGTACTGGCACTCCTTTCTGGTGCTTGGGCCGTCGGTACTTTGCTTGCAGTCGCGCCCGGACGTCGAAGGGGGCAGAAGGTGCGTTCGGGGAGGTGCGTGATGATCGCGTTATCTCCGTTGCGCTGATCGAGACTCGCTTGTGTGTAACTTGCGTTGTAGGACCTCGGATAGTTGCCGGTAATAACTTGTCTTATCACCAAAAAACTATCAACAGCAACGATGTACTGGTACTCACCCCCCTTTTTGTTTTGCCAACTGCCAGTTCTGGTATCATAGTAGATTACCTTCCACTTCAGTCCGTCACGTCAGGCGGCCCCGTGATGTCGTAAATTGGCCGCTAGCAGGGACCACAACCCAGTCTGCCGGTCAATGCCGTCTGCGTGGCGGGAGCTGTTAATCAGGGCAAACGGTCACATAGGCATACACAGTAGCTGTTGAAACACGGTTACCCCCACCCGAGGAGCCTCATGCTTGGCCAGCGGAAAAAAACGCATGTTGCGCTCGCTTTCGTTTTACCTTTATACCTGCCGCTTTGAGCGGTTAACCCCAAATGCCGACAGCATCTCGAACCCTAGTCGATTCCACGGGGACCCCCTTCTGCTTTTTAAAAGCCCCGATAACCCTCTGGTCCACCACCACACCGTTTTGTCTTGAACGACCTTGTCGGGGGCTCTCGGAACATAATCCAGTACGACAGATCCTTGGGACTGTCAGGAATCTGTGTGCCAGTTACGAATCTGTCTTCCCAATACCTTTCCGGTCACCATGGCACTTTTGAATACTGCCACTCTCGTGGCGGTACTGGCGGTCCTGTCATCAGCAAAAGAGCTCGTGGTGGACATGAAGCTCAAAGCAGAGCTTTACGACCCTGGTCTCGTTCATGGGCGGATTATGGCAACAAAAGAGGTGAGTTATGAAGGAGGGAGCGAACGAGTCCCTGTGCAAAAGGAGCCATTTCTAACAATGACTGACCATGGCATAGCGACAATGGAGTGAGATGGCGAGACAAGGCGTATTTGATTCGGCACAATATGCGACGTTTAACGAAGAAACGGACTATGTGGCCTGCGTGGATGGCACGGCGGCGCTAATTCCTGGCGATCCTGTCAACACTTTCCGCTGCCAGGATCTCGACCTCTTCGACTTCAGAACCCATGCCCAACTCGGCAGCTCTTCCGGTAGAGGAGCAGGCTCTTGGGGTTGGACAAGCCCCGAGGGCCGCGAGTTTGTTGCCATTGCTCAGGAAGATGGCACCGCCTTTGCCGAGGTTAGCGCCAAAGGGAAACTTATCTACCTTGGCCGTTTGCCTCAGTATGACGCAGCCCCTATCTCCCTATGGCGCGAAATCAAAGGATACAAAAGCTACATCCTCATTGGAAGCGAAGCTGAACGCCACGGTATCCAGATCTTTGACCTGAGCAAGCTTCTCGAGGTCAACTCCTCGAGTCCCGTCGTTTTTAACAACCAGGAGGATCTTACGGGATTCTGGATCGAGGGTCTTCCCCTCGGCCGCTCGCACAACGTTGTTACTAATGAAGAGTTGAACTACGGAGTGGCAACGGGCTTTCAACCCAGAAATGGGTCTCTTGGCGCGGGGCTTGTGTTCTTTGACTTGACCGACCCATCGAATCCCCAGACCTTGGGCGGCACCGGGGCCGACGGATATGTACACGATGCCCAGTGTATTGTATACAGGGGTCCCGATGAAAAGTATAATGGGAGGGATATTTGCTACGGCTACGATGAAGACTCGTTGACAATGTAAGTGTACAACATTGAAACCTACGGACAGCCTGGCTAAGACGAAATAACAGCTTCGATGTCAGCGACAAGGAGAACATCAAAGTCATCTCGAACACATCATACGAAGGTTTTGTTTATACCCACCAGGGTTGGGTGCTTGACCCACAATGGCAGCAATACCTGATCGCCGATGACGAGTACGACGAGGTCGACAAGTCAGGCCTTGCTGCAGATGGCTATCCCATCTCCTACATTTGGGACATCTCTTCCCTCGAAGCACCAAAGCAAACCGGCCATTACAGAGGTCTGCGGAAGGGCATCGACCACAATCAATTCGTGAAGGATGGCTTTGCTTACCAGAGCAACTACGGGTTGGGACTCAGTATCCTCGACCTGCGTTCCGTGCCGTCAGATCCGACGGGCAAAGGCATTAAGGAAGTCGCTTTCTTTGACACTCACCCCGAAGATGACCATCTACCAGGCGGTGGAAATGTGACCTTTACTGGGTCATGGAGTCACTATCCGTTTTTCCCTAGTGGGTTCATTGTCATCAACACTATGGATCGAGGTGCATTTGTTGTGAAGCGCTCTGCACAAGATTGAGAGGAAGATACAGCAGGCTCACATGCCGAGGGCGGTGATTCAGTTACCGAGCTACCTGTGTCAGGTAGCCAACATTGCCGTCAAACGGGGGCTCACGGCGCGAAGGAGTGACGCATTGGATAAGATTTCAGTTCAGGTAGCATGTCCCGAACGAGATAACGAGTCTGGGACACTAACAAATCTACTTTTGCCTCAATCCCTAGGTGTCCTATTATCCCCGGTCTGTGCTCAGACACGTTTCCGGCCCGGTTCTCCCTCAGGAACAGTCATTCCGTGCTTCCCCTGGTACTTGGAAGGCTCGGCCGGCTGCCAACCAGCCTTGCGTAAAAACTCTTCATCGGCAAAACGGAACACTTCAACTTTGAGGGGCCGGCAACACTTGATCATCTCCTTCTCGCTATCGGCACCAAATCCCCACAACGACAAGTCGCCCCCGGGGCAAGTACCTATCATGCTTGTTAAACAGGGTGTGTCCTGATATGCGGAGACGGTTAGTTAAACGTACTTAGAGCCATCAAGACGTCTTGCTCAGCTAAAAACTCCAGGTAATCCCCGCTCGTTGCTGGGCACGGATTCATGAAGTACCTCCCCTTTGCATCCAGCCCGGTTACCTGGAAAATGTTTATAACATCGTGGACATCAGATTCGGCCAGCCCAAAAGGTAATACCGCACGAGTCAGGTTGGAGTGACAATGGAAGTCATACTCTCCGCCACTCAAAACCGTGTTGATGTACGGATCGCAGCGAGTGCCAAGAAGGTCGTGGACGCGACCATCATGTTCATCTTCCCCATACCACGCCAAACTATCCGAGATGATGGTCACCAAGGGACGCATGTATGGCAAACAGGACCATAACCTGTCGTAAGTCGATACGTGTGTCGCATGTAGCTGCCGGGTTCGCGACGCCCAAAAACGTTCTCGAGGGTTATGAGCGTTCCAAATATTGAGGTCGCCCACTTGAGGGCCCTCGGGGGTGCTGATCCGGACTATGCTTCCGGCGGGCGCTTTCCAGGCGCGGCCGGACCGGATCGGAAGAGTGAACTTTTCGATCAGCACACGCGGGGCTTGTTGGACCGAGTCATAAAGAGCCGTGTCGACTGTCAGAGGTGATTCCGCGGTGGGAAGATAGGCTGGGACCGGCACCGGGATGGGTTGCCGGCCCCGAAGACGGTCAGCGGCGCTGAGATCGCGGTTCGACATGTAGAGTTGAGGGCTCTGAGCCGATGTCCAATATTTTGATGATACAGGAAGTGATTTGGTTATGACTGTTGCAAGTGCCGAGCCCGTGTTATTAGGTTGCCCTTGTTGGTGATGCTCAAAGGAAGCCAGTCTTCATCTCTCGAGGCAGCGAACAGCAAACCCCGCATTTGTACACATTGCCGTAAACTAGTACATCTTGATGCTGACTCCATCTTGGTATGCAACACCATCCCTGCTTCCCGGTGGATCTAGAGAAAGCCCGAGCCCAGAGTTCACATTCCCCACGTACAGACGTCGGTACCTAAATCGCGTCCGGCTCACTCCCTCATAAACAGGTCTTATCATCTACGGCTCTTAGCAAAGCTGCTAAAAAGCTTGCGTTGTGATATCGTATCTGACTGCGATACTTGGTAATGCGTACCTTAGTGTATTGTGTATCAACCCCGCTGCTACTAGTCTCGGGAACCGCGATCCGCCGCTAGCCGTCGTTGAAAGCCGATCTTTCGGGTATTTCCAATGTCACGCTTCCTCCAACCATCGGACGGAAGGAACCGAGCTGGTCGTGCATGGATAATGAATACCGGGAATTGACGGAAGGTGTTGTGGGGATGTCAACCCCACCAGAGCGTTTGAACCACGTAACTACCTTAGGTACTTAGCAATGGAAGTTAACCGCTTCTCACGTCCTCGCCTCCAAGTTCATCCCAATACCGATAACTTGAAGCTAATCCATTGGTGCGATGGACAACCCTGACTCCACGACCGAAAACGTCCAAGTTCCAGAGCGTGAATCGATCGCACCGTCCGCGGTCAGCGGTATTGTATCCAGTGGAAGGATGAAACACGAGCGCAGCGCTGGGGAGGAGACGACGAAACCCGATCCCGTCCAAGAATCGGCGAACATCGAGGAGCTGATCGAAGAACACATACTTGGAAAACTGGATCCTGATTTTCTCACCTACTTTGCCAACACCCAGCCCCGGGTGGCTAGTCAACCCCCAAAGACTACATTGTTGCCTCCCATTGAGGATGTGCGTGAGCACCCAGAGGCATATCAGTCACAATGCGCTCTTGACACGTCGAAATACCCAGGGGTCACCAATACCGAGTATCTATCACAGGACGGTGTCAGCATTCCCGTGCGCGTGTACAGTCCAGATGGAACAAGGCACGGTCTTGGGCCGTACCCTGTGCATCTAAACTTTCATGGCGAGTCGTCCCGCCCATTAACACTTAAGCTTTTACGGGTCCCCGCTAACTGAGTTGAATAGGCGGTGGCTTCGTTCTCGGTAATCTAAACACGGAGGCCGCGCTTTGTCTCGGCATGAGAGAGGCAGGAGTCACAGTGGTCGATGTTGACTATCGGTTGTGTCCAGGTAAGGAACCCAACTCCCAGGAAAGTCTTCTTATGAAATGTATGGGGGTCCAACCAATAACTTGAACAGAAAACACGTGGGGCAAATGCATACTTGACGCGTGGGATGCCTTAAAATGGGTGAGATGTTCCGTGCCAGACCAGACCAACCCTTATCTCACCTCTATTCATAGGTTCGAGAGTCTGCTACCACACTCAACATTAACCCTGCTTCCATCTCAATCGGCGGTATCTCAGCTGGTGGGCACATCTGCCTGGTGCTACAGCACATGGCCCGCGATGCCGGTATTCCCTTGAAGCTCTGTATGGCCTCCGTAACGCCGGCAACAAAGGGACTCACCTACACGTACTATACCGAATCGCCCTTCCCGTCTTTTCACGAGTTCTACCGAGGGCCGGTGCTCCCGTGGGCCCGTATCAAGTACTTTGGCCGCTTCTGTATGCCACCAGAGAAGCTTCCCGAATTGCGAAGCCTGTGGCCCAATTGGTGGCTTGAACCCCTCGAGGCGCCAGACTGGAGTAACCTTTGCGATACGTTCATCCGAACGGCTGAGGTTGACCCACTGCGGGATGAAGGGGAGGCATATGCCATGAAACTCGTTGCTGGTGGAAACAAGGCCACTATCAAGAGATACTTGGGCTGCCCACACACTTTCATGTACATCGACTCAATGAAGCGGAAGCACGAGTATGATCGGGACGCGATCATTGCTTTGCGAGCTGCACACAGTCTTGACTAATAAAATTGCCTGCCATTTTGGGTTGCAAACGAGCGCGCAAACCAGGGTCAATTACTACCTCACCATAGGCCGCTTCAAGGCCGTTGTTTCTGATTCGATGTATGAAACCTCGGCCCGTGTTCTAGGAAGCGACCTGTGGACGAGAGCGCTGTTCGTGTCAGCAAACCGAAACTGCTGACATATCTCATGTAAATCGACCATTGACAATTAAAATCGAATGCAATTGAATCGATCTCCACACCTGGAGATATACCTTTCTCACGATTGTAGAAAATACTATCTTTTTTTTCGAGAGCGCCTTGAACTGTTATTTCTGACATGCTGCATAAGTTAGCACATATTACAGCCCCTCGTTCGCGGCGCATTTCGCGTACTTGAGGGGAGAAAGTTTGTGGGGCTTGGCCGCCCTCATGGCTTCCACTCACTCAGCAGGACTCCTCGGCGTCAACCAAAGGGGCGGGTCTGGCTGTTTTTGGCTGTTTCGATCAAAACACCACTCGTATACAGAAACTCTTCGCAATTTCATGGCATCGCTATGTTTGGTTATTCCCCCTAACGTGTTGGAATACGATCAGAAAACGAAATAGTGGATGGCCTATTCCATTTGCAAAATTCATATAAAGACCGACGAGTCTACCATTTCAATCTCTTGGAGTCGTGCAGCTCATTCTCAAACCCCTGTCCTTAAGCAAACTTTCCATCAGACCCATTTTACTTCGACCATTCAGAGCGATTAATTTGAAACCCCACATCCTCTCCGAGTCTCCAAACATCGACATCCAACAAGTTCTAAACTTCTAATCATGGTCCTCCCCACCATTCTCTCCGCTCTGCTCACGACGTGGCCCGCAGTGCAGGCGGAGCAAATTTTCAACAACCGGGGAACTTTGGCCGGTTGGGGCGGCACCCAGACCGAGCATAACGGGGAAATCAAAGAGGTCACCGATGTCTTCTTCGACGAGCCGCCAGCGCTCGTAATGACGCAAACCTTTGACGAATCCTACACAGGTCGTTACCACTCCGAGGTTCGCGTGCTAAACGCCTACAAGCACGGCGACACACGGTTCTACGGATTCGCCTTCCAGCTCCCGCCTGACTGGCAATTTGATCCCGCGCAAAGCTACGACTTGGCACAGTTCATCGCGCCTTTTGACAAGTGCGATACGTTCATGCCCACCACCATGTTTTGGGCAGAGGGGACGAAGCTGTTCACTCGGTTGAAGTCAGGGAGCGTCTGCGACCAAAAGACCAAGGAACTGCCCCTCGATGTGACGCTCACCGCCGGGGAATGGCACAAGGTGATGATTGAAGCCCGTTGGGAAAGCGAAGCTACAGGGTTTCTACGTTTGTGGTTTGATGACAAACAGGTTCTGAACGAGCAGAACGTTGCCACAACCGTATCCGAAGACGTCCCGTTCCAGTTCCGTGTTGGTCTTTATGCGAATGGATGGCACGATGACAAGGGCATGAAGGGCACTCAGGGGTTCCGGCAGGTGTTTTACGACAAGGTTGCAATTGCGACGACGAAAGAGGAAGCGGACCCAGACCTGTGGTGAGCTCACGAGATGCATAGTGAAATATGCATAAGAACAAGGCCAAGAGGTTCAGGGAGTATATATATGAGCGTCTTCTGAAGCATGAAAGAATGGATCAACAGCCGGCCTGATGCCCTCCGTTTCATCCTCGGTACTGAAATCGTTAAAGTGCGGCCGGGTGATTGCTAACAATCAATGATAAGAATTCTCAGCCCACGAAATTCCATCGTTGGTGTGCAAAGTGAGATCATCTAGACGGTTAACTAGGTAGAAATGATAAACCCGATGACTCTGCTCAGGAGGTCGGGTACTTCTCCCCTTGATCCCACTATTCCATGTTAGCCTCATTTCATATTGTGACGGTGACATCCGTAGCATTATGGGGTGAGTTAAATGATAACGAACATGTTCGGCAATGCAGCCGGTGTCCCACCGGAACCGGTCGACAACCTCCCCGAAGCCACCAGATCTATAATTGACCCAAGACATATTGTCCTTGATGGTAGAGCGGATGTAGGTATGAGAGGACTGATCCCAGATGGGGCTCAGAATGTCCCACGCCGATTGCGAACCGTTTTGCGCCGCAGGGTTGTGGTTCTATGGGCCGCGAGTTAGAATATACAATACACGACTTGAAAAGCCGCAGATAGGCGTACGATGTAGTCTTCAGCAATGTATTCAAATGCCGTTACCAGTTTCTTGGATTTCCCAACAAAAGCCTCCACAAAGGCGTTGAATCGGGCCTCTGTTTCCTCCTGTGTAGGGGGCGGGTTCATCCGGACACAAGGAGGAGGTGCCGGTTGCTGCTGCCTTGCGAGAAGGAGGCCGGTTTGCTCACCAGCAACCAATTTGCTGGTAGGGATCGCGATCACCAAAAGCGGGGACGAAATGAGGGTAACGAGGCAAGTTGAAAAGTGCATCTTGACGAAGAATTTACCGTAACCTGGAAAAGGAGGAAGGCACAAGGATTCGACCAGCGAGATGTTGTAAGTCTCGCTAGGAATGGACAACGGTTATACTCTCAACATCACGCGCGGGAATAGGCTTGTTACTTGGCCTTGGCCAATTTGGAGAGGTATCATCCCGTGGCATTTTCCCATACCAAGGTCAAGAACGGTGAGTTGTACATTATCCATCATCCAGGACTCCGATCCTTGACAATAAACGGATTAGCTCCAACCACAGCGCATGATCGACAAGTTCCATACAACTCAACTGATGAGGACCCACATATTTGGGTTCGGCACGCAGGAGCTCGGGGATTCGGATCATCCTTTTTGAGCTGAGGGTCACTCAAGAGAAGGGGTCCCACGTGCTGAGCACGAGGCCGCATGGGTTGGTTCCCAAGACAAGAGAAGGGGGTTCGGATCTGTCGTCACAACGAAGAGGAGCAAGATGCTTCGTAACTTATACTTCCACAGCAAAGAATATAAACGCGGGACCAACCATTGTTTACTCATGTAGTTCGTCCACAAATTGGTATGGCCCGGATGAACGACAACAAACCAAGGTAGTCAAAGCATCTTCTCAAAAGCAAGTCATCACTGCTATTAAGTAATGACTGGGTATTCCGCCACCACACCTAGTCTCACGCTCCCAATATGATATACAAGGGAAGAGACTGCTCAGACCGCGTTCTCCTTGGTCTCGGCCGTGGCGTGCTTCTGGTCGATATGTCCCTCGTAGCCATCGTGCTGGATGACCTTCTCGACGGCGGCAACAGCCTCGTCCGCCAGACGCTTGTCCTCGAACACTGCCATGTGTTAGATATGTTTTGTGGTTTGAACACGGGGCAGACTGGAAGTTTGGGGGACATACTGAAGGCAAGTTCTTCCAGGGTGCGGCCGTGGGTCTCGGGGAAGAAGAAGTAGACGAAGACAACTTCATACGCGAGCCAGCAGCAGTACGAAATGAGGTACTTCCAGCCGACGTCCTTGAGGCCAATCGGGTTGACAAAGGTGGTGAAGAAACCAGCCAGACGGCCGAAAAGCTGGAAGACAGCGATGCCGCTGGAGCGTTCAGCATATGGCCAAACCTCGACCATGTAGGCTATATGATGGTTAGCGTTTCCGGCCTATAACAGCTTAGTGGGCATGGGGTGCTTACTGTAGGTGAGAGCGTTGTAGCCCATGTTGTAGCACGGGGAGTAGGCGTAGATGAAGAACAGCACGGCAACGTTCGCCGCTTGGTTCGGTGTACCTGCCCGTTCGGCAGTCTGGGCACGCTCCATGGCAACCGTCCAGGAGATGTAGCAGAGCAACAGACTGCATGTGCAGATCAGGTACATGACACGGCGGCGAATCTTGACGACGAGGAGTGAGACGACAACACCGCAGAACAAACTCCAGCATGCGATGGAGACGTTGATCTTTTGAATGTACTGCGAGTCAGTGAACCCGATGAGCTTGAGGAGATCTCCGAGATAGTACCTGAGCGAGGGAGTCCCATGTTAGTCATTCGAGTTCGTTCCGACCGCGAGCCCATTGCAGAGGCAATCGCAGAGAAAGGCAGTTAGCAACTACTTACGAGATCAGGGTGTTGCCAGACCACTGGGTGAAGAGACCAAGCATGGTGGTGATGAGGAGACGGCGACGCATGCCGGCGGTCTTGAAAAGATCAAACCAAGACTTCTTGGACGCCTCGACCTCCAGGCGGATCGTGGTTTGCATCTGGGCGAACTCAGCGGCAACGAACTCGGCCCCGCGGTCGGTTTCACCGTGGTATTTGGCGAGAATGGCCTGCGCCTCCGAAGCACGGTCCTTCGTGATGAGCCATCGGGGACTCTCAGGCAGAAAGCTATTCAGCAGACCCAACGGTCAGCATTTGATCAAGCCATTGGCGTATAGTGGGGACAGGGGCAAAACGCACAAGACGAAGGTGAGCTGCAGCAACGAAGGGCAAATCTGCAGGAGCGAGGGAATTCTCCAGGCCCACTCAGACTGAATAGTGTTGGTGCCAAAGCAGATAGCAGCAGCGACGATCTGTCCGACGAAGTAGGAGACGTTGAAGAGCGAGGTCAAGACCGGGCGTTCCTTGGGGTAGGCAAGCTCGCCGATGAGCGAGGAGCCGGAAACGATGCAGGTCGGGATTCCGAAGCCGAGAATCATACGAGCGACGATGTACATGCCGACTATCACCAGCGAGGTCAGCTTGAAGCAGGCAACGCAGAACACACACAGATAGACTCACCATGGACCGAGAAACCCTGGATAAGAGCACCGATGACCATGATGCAAGATCCGCCGAAAATCGACCAGCGGCGGCCGAAGCGGTCGTTGACCATGGGGATCAAGGGAAGCGACAGAATGGCACCGAGCGAGTAAGCGGCCGCAATGATGCCCTTGAGGGACCCCTGCGGGTTATCGAAGTCTGTCCGCGACCGAGTCAGCTTTGCCCAGAGGAACAAGGGGTGGCGCTACTGGTGAAATTACTTACACTTGACCCAGTAGTCGACAATCTGAAGCGCATTGATCATCTGGGAGTCGAACCCGGAGGTGAGCTCGATACCCATGCATGTCGGAAAGAGCATGAGGTACAGGTAGAGCAGGTTCGGCTTCTTCCAGAAGGGCTTCTTGTCCTCGTTGGCAAGCCGAGTGATAATGGGGTCGGACTTGCCGATTTCGGCATGGGGGGCGGCTGCGATCGCCATTGTCGCTGGTCCAGAGGGTCTCTCCCGGTATCAGTGCGAGACTCGTGGAGGGGCTGGAGGAGGGAGGAGATGAGGAAGAAGAGGACGCGTCTGTCGAGAATCGCAGGAGACGGCGGCCTTTATTCCAACCGCGCTCATGGGCCCAATATACGACGCTGCAAGGCGATCCACGACCCCGGGAAGGGGTATTTTGGCGCTTTCCCCAATTCCCCCATTCCAAGAAAAGAACGCCTTTCTTCCATCATCCCAACAGGGAGGGTTTGCCGTTAGGTCCCGCCTGACAGTCGGACCGCGGTTGGCTCAAAGCGGCTGTCGAGCGGGCCTGCAAGGATCGTGAGGATGCGATTCCCCGTGGAGAAGTCGGACTGACCCCATGATTCCCCAATACCCCAACCTGTGTGGGTGGGCAAGGTGGGTTCGAGCGGAGGCAGGGGGGATGGTTCCCGTGTCTGCGTGCTCCGTATCCGCGTTGTTGAGTGAGTGTGAGGTGAGGTGAGAGTGCCACTAGCGTACACGACACCAAAAATGTCCGCACCACCATACGGATGCACCATCAGGGCGGGCGGGAGGTGGGTAGCAATCCCGGGGTCAAAGTTCCACCTCCAGCATCCACTCCTCGTCGACGCGAGGAGTCCACAAAACAACACAGACGGAACAAGCGAGGGAGGGTGTGACCCCGCGACCAAGTCAGCCAACCACGGCGGGGCGCCGGCCTTGATCGATTTCGGACAGGGGGGGGATGGGGAAGATGGACGGGCCTGCACTGCGTGGTTGGCAGGTACCGAAGCCTGGAGCAGCAGAAGCATCGCCTTGGCGCTCGCGGGGCGGCGCCTCGAAGCTTGCTTGTCAAGCCACCGGATTGGAGGAACCCTGCAGTGAATGGATCCGTCTCCTCCGGGTAAATGGCACGCTGAGCGTGCCAAGCCGGCTTGTTCGCAGTGTCGTCCCGCTAGCGCGAAGCGAACAACCGCAACCTCTCACAGTCGCTCATTCCTGGGCCGCTCGACGGATCTCCCCCATGTCTCCTTTCTCATCGGCAATTTCATCAACGCAGCCGTGTTCTCCTCACCCATCTCTAATCGGTCCGCAAGCCATCCAACGGCTGACGCTGGCCAAGGCTGTGGTGGCCAAGAGAGAGCCGTCAGAGCCGCCATCAGAACCAACAAGCAGGAAGAGGATCGCGAAGGGGAAAGGAGCAACGTTTTGCATGTGTCAAGAATGGTGCCCATTGACCCGTCCATATTAGCGAACCCCGCAACACTCCCGCCTTACCGTCTATATATTGCATCCCACGCTTGCCTTGTCCCCATCCGGACGTGCAGGATCACCCCCAATCAAGTGATCCGGCCTCGCCGCGTCCTCAGTTTGTGCTCGCTTCAAAAACGATACATTTCATGCTTCCTTCAATTTGGCCTGGAATTGCCAAGAGTCTGTTGGGTGAACTCACCGAAGATGTTGGCTCACACTTCGCCTCGCGAGTGCGTTTGCCCGGTGACAAGCCTGTCTAAACAAACTGAACTATGGTGTGCCACCGTGTGTCAAGAACGGCAGATGGGCCAAGCTCAACCCGTCCAAGTCGGGAGGATGCCAAAACTTGCCGGCGTTCCAGCTTTCCGATGCCGGTTTGACCGATCCTGTCCGCCAAGGATAACGTCCGAGCTTGGCGCCATGAAGTTTCGATTTAGGCACATGGAAGACTCAGCAACAGGAACGCCACATCTGCGAAACAGGACCACAAATCATGTCGGGAGCATGCAGCCCGTTTGTCCAAAACGCAGAGCAGAAATCGCCGGATGCCGAATCCCAGAACCTTGCCGCCATCTTTCTCAATCCCACATCCCAGTCAGTCGCGGCTTGAATGTTGGGTTGCGCCTCGTGGGCTGGGTGGTACTCCGTGGAGCCCGTTCAAGTGTGTTCCAAGTCCTCTCAAGCAGAACTCTCCGATCCCAGCGTCGTAGCTCAGACGAACCTTGAATTCGGAACATGTCTTGAAGTTCTGAGACAATATCAATTACCTACATAGTTTACCAGTTGAATCACCGGCCGACTTTGGCATATGGTCAAGACCATTTCAAGAGAACATGCAACGCCAATCAAGTTGCTTAGAAGGGACTGCACAAAGTAAAGAGATGGGCAGTTTAGCAGTTGCCGCTTGCTGGACCTGTTTGATACGCCAAGCCTCCGCCTCTGCTTCATCACTCTCGGGTGCGCTAGCGGCGCAGCGTCCAACTCTTGCGGTCTCGTCGTAATTAATTGACTACTGCAGGGGTCTTTGTTTGTGGTGGGTGGGTTCTTCTCATTACGGATGCTCAGCTGCTCGCTCCCAGTTTCAGTCACTAATAGACTGAAGGATTCAGACGCGGTTGTCCCCTGCCGGACAACCCGGGCCTCGCTAGCGGCCACCGGGAGGGTGCTTATTCTTGGCCGGCGGGATGTTTGCTGGGGGTTCGAGAGAACATGAACAGGGCGATTTTGAAGACCGCGGATGACGAACTTGGAGTGCCTGTTCCTCGCGATTTGTTACAAAGCCTATTGCGTTTCCGGATAGCATCAGAAAGTCCAACGAAACTTAGGTTAGTTAGGAGCAAACTTATTACATAAGCTATGTTGATTGTGATTTTTTCAGACTCTTCCTAACACCATTCCTAACACCGACAGTGTCCCTTCCATCTTCCCTGCTCATCCGATTACCGGCTTGGTTGCAAGTTGCCGCATTATTGTAAACCTGCGTAAGGAACCCGCAGCCGTTGGGTCTAGCCTCAGCAAACCTCTATCCAGCTTGGGGGACCGAACCGAGGTTGAACCCGACCCCAACAACATGTTGAAACAGAGTCCAGCAGTTCTCTCAGCATTGATTGCATAACATGAGAAGATGGAGATGCTGGGAATTACGGTGGGTATCACCCACTGCGTACCTAGCTAACCTCAGGAGTTTCTCAAGCAGGAATTGAGATTCGGCTCATCGGGCCATGTTTTCAAGTGCTCTGAGTAGACCACCCTGCCCAAAACAGCAATGAGGGGTATGCCCATCTCTAGGGGCAATCAGCTTGGGGTTGTTTGAACGAGGCCTCCAGAGATTAAACATGAGAAGAAGCGCCACTTCCGTGACTGTGTTATCAGTTGGGTCTGAGCATACGACGCGAAGTCCCAAACTCAGACGGTAAACTACCACAACTCTGTCAACAGACGCCGGAGGGGTAGGTCTCGAGACCGTTCCTGTGGGCAATCTGCTTCCTAAGCCGCTGGCATCTTGCAGTCTGATTGACCCCCTACTCCCCCGTTCTCCAGTTTGTACAAGGACTAGAACCTTGGAACCAATGAAGCTGGATCTGGCAAAGGATACATGCACCAAGGGATGCAAGTCTTTACTCAACACGCGGCTGCCAACAGAAATATATATGCAAGTTATCAAAGTCGACGGGGTCTGCGGTGTGACGAACCTCTCCTGGACCTCGTCCTGTTAGGGTTCAGTCTGATTGAAGGTGTCTTGCAAAGGTACTAGGTTCGGTGCAGCCAAAAGGTGCACAACAAAGACTTGTCTCAACAGTAGGCTCTCGAGCTTGTAGCGAACTGTAGTTGTGATTGCTAACTGGAGAACTCCCAGAGCTCTCCAGAACGAGTGACTATATACTATCTAATTCCTGGGTGCTCAGTGTGCTCAGTGTTTCTTCCTTTCTGAGGTCACTGATCACACTGATCACTTCCCTGTATTCCTGTGTTCTGATTGGTTATGCTTCTTCCTGTGCTCAGTGTGCTCAGTACACTTGCTAGTTGCTTGGCGACTGAGCTCACTGATCACCTCCTTTCTTCTTTGATTGGTCCGTTCATCGCGACCAGCTCGGGGCGTCCCGCGCCCCGAGGCCCCACCTGTTGGCATATTCGTGACATGCGGCCTTCTGGCGCCTGCGTGTCATTTTCGGTTGGCAACTTGGAGGTTTCAATTGTTACGTGCGACCTTTTGTTACAAGTATCGAGGGCCCGTGGACTACTCAAAATTGGGTTTCTCAGTCTGTTGTGATTGGGGTAGGCCCGTGGTACGTGACTACCCGCCGATGTAAGGTATCTATCCGTTCAACCAAGCCTCCAAAATGCCAGGCTCAAGTGAGAGCTTTTTACGAAGATATTACTTACTGTAGAACCGCCTAAATACGATGTGAAGGACAACCCACTACAGAGATCTCAAACTTCCCTCTACATGGCCCCAGCCTGCGCATCGCGGCGGCCACCGTGCCTTAAATGTTTCCCCCCCTTGATGATCAGTAACGCCATTGTTCAACGCATTCATTTCGGGGGCCACGGAGAGACGGTGGGGAAAAAGGAGCTTAGAGTTGCAGGTGGCTGGAGGTATTCTATGTCAGGAAACTGAGAGTAGTTTCCCAAAGACTAAGTTTTACTAACATGCCAGTGCTATAGCTAAGTACATGTAACACCATACAGTGGAATTGCCATCCCAGATGAAGACGAGGATATTAAAGAAGGATTAAATGTATAACGTCAAAATGAAGACCGAGGGGGGCCCTTAGACCGCAGTTACTGCTCAGCTTGAGTATAAATGGGACCCTGTAATGGGTCGGGTGGTGTTGATAGTGCAAGCCTTCATGTTTGATTTTGATCGTCCCCGGCATCTTCATCCGCTTCCTCATCCTCCTCTTCCTTCTCACTTCCATTCTCCGACGTTCCATTATCATCCGATCCAGATCCGTAATATTCGCACTTCTTGTCGGGGTTCGATTCGTGGTATCCTTTTCGGCAACCTGGCTCGGAACCGAGTTTGTTACAACAATCCCATATGAAACCATCGGGGAAGTCTTCTCGCATGATATCCGTGTCTATTGTCCCATGACATCTCTCATCATGATCAGCCCACAAATCGCTATCATAATCAGGCTCGAGCTCGCCTAGCACGGGGGTTAGCTTGTCCTAAGGACTTTGAAAATGTACAGACGGCTTGACACTGATTGCTGCGTACCATCATGGTATCTACACCTGTCGGGGGTCCCCTCTTGGAACGCCTCGTCGCACCGAACACATATACTGAGGGTGGAGTCTAGTTTCCGCTTTTTGGTGTTTGGCTCGCTCCGTAAGGCACCGTCTGTCTTGACTCGGACCTTGCCTTTGGGCTCAATCATCCCGAGGTACTGGAGAGCTTTGGAGCGAACTCGATCATCGTTGCAGAGAGCAATGAGAATAGACCGAGCAGCCTCGTCAGATGCTTGAAATAATGCATCCATTGTGTTTGCGTTCTTGTTCTCCGTGTTGCCGTCTTTGTTTTCCGTGTTTTCGTTGGCCTCAACGGGATCCCTTCTCCACTTTCAGGGGACGCGTCTGTGACCGCGCCGACCGTCACGTGAAGGAGGGTTAGGGCTCTGTCTCGTGCTATGTGCCCCTTCCAAACTCCAAACTATAACTTCAAAAAGCCCGGTGCGCACCATCCACGACTCCACGTACCATCCTTAGCAAATGGTTACTACGAAGACTTTGGCCCTGGTTGCTTCTAACGTAGTGATCGTGGAATTAGGTTGCAAACACGTTGCCGTCCAAGCTGGTTTTCGATTCCGAGGAGCAAGACCTTAGGTGCCTCATGGGTCTAGCTGCTACAATCTGATCGGAG
Organism: Chaetomium olivaceum; assembly: GCA_039881045.1. Classification (NCBI taxonomy): domain Eukaryota; kingdom Fungi; phylum Ascomycota; class Sordariomycetes; order Sordariales; family Chaetomiaceae; genus Chaetomium; species Chaetomium olivaceum. Next base: position 478,634 of record JAYWVB010000024.1, on the reverse strand, counting down.
TAAATGCCTCTCTGATAATATGGAAGCTACGCTGCTGCAGCAAATATATAGGTAAGGTAGCTACGGCCCAGTCATTTTTATTCCAGTGAAGAATCCAGCCCCGACATCAATGACTTAACAACAAGTCGAAATTGTAACGGTCCCAGGAGTATATTGCAACTATCTGGTGACGACTCTACGAGTACACTAAGCTTGAAGAAGAAAAGGAAAGATGAGAGAGTCTGGCAGCTCGTGGGGCTGCTTTATGATCGTGAGTGCGGTGGCCCGAGCTCATTGCTAGAATGTTCGGTGCGCTGTGGGGCAACTGGGAATAGCTTCATCCAGGGGTTCGGTGGACCGTGCTTGTACGTGAGCTGGCCGAGGGTTACCGAGGCTCACCTCGGGTACAGCCCGTTACAGAAATGTTTCGTAATGGAAACCGGCTGCTATTGGTACCTAAGCTATTGGAACAGTTAGAACAAGCACGTTTATACACCATACCTTACAGCTATAGGGGACAGTGTTCGCACTAGTACCGCATTAACCTCCGCCCCCAATTCCTGGATCCACCCATGTATCAGTGCAGTTCTGTTGAGGAGGAGCTTAGTCCTAAAATATCAAGCAGTATCTAAAATATGTGAGCCATCCGGTGAAAGGGGTAGGCAGAGTGGAGAGATTTAGATGTGAAGTTCCCCAACATTCTAATGAGTTGGACATGTTGGTCAACGTTCGTGGAGTAGTTCGTCCGTAACTTCCATGTCTCGCTTCCATTGTTTTTTGACCTCGTCAAGTAAACCGGGTCTCGCCAGCACGTCCACGGCAGTTCCCGCCAAGGCTTTTCCCACTCTTAAAGCTCTTTTGAAGGCCGGCTTGGTCCCCGATGCCATCTCAAAGTCGGGAGTATGCGGCTGTCCCATTTCGGGACCCGGGGGGATAGCGAAGCTCGCATTCACACTCGGCATGGCATGGCTAAGATCTCCCTGGTCCGTACTCGAGCTCACCCAGGTAAACTGCTGATTACCCCGTTCGGGCCATGGAATCGGCGGATTCGGGGGGTCGGGTAACAAATTCCAGTAGGTTGCGTACGACACCGCGAGCACACGGTTCGGGATATGATCTTGATACCCGGGGGTGATGTTGATTTTGACCGTCGCTCCAGTGGCCTCGGCGCCCGCCCGGAAGCAAGCGCTGACTTTGTGCTGCAGTGCATCTAGGCGAGAGGCACTAGTGGCATGGAGCATACAGACACAGGCAGAATAGGCATGAATAATGTTCGTGGCCTTTTCTCCGCCGTTGGTGATAGCCAGGCCGATCACATCGCCTGACATGGTCTGCTGACGCAGAACCGAAACGGCGTTGTATGCAATGACTAGGGCATCGAGGGCGTTGATTCCCATCCAGGGATTCTTAGCCCCATGTGCAGCGCGCCCAAAGTACTCAACTTCTAGACGGGCAAAGGCGGTAGTTCGAACGAGGGGATTGTTGTGTAGAATGCCGGGGTGCGATATGAGAGAGACGTCGACGCCCTGATATGCACCCTGCTTCAGGAGGCGTATTTTACCCCCTCCATAACCCTCCTCTCCAGGCGTCCCAAACAAGAAGACCTTCCCCGGTAACTTATGTCGTTTCATCGTTTCCGCTGTTGCCAACCCAGCAGCCGTTGATGCTATGGCGATAAGATTGTGGCCGCACGCGTGACCCAACCCAGGGAGCGCGTCTAGGTAGTAGGCGGGTATGTGATTAATTACACTCCATGATATCACTGGTGGTGTGGTTCAAGTCACCTACCCATCTCGACATTGAATGAGACAACAGGTCCCTGTTGCCCGCTGTCGTACACGGCCACCCATGCCGTTTCCATTCCGTAGGCCGATGGTGTGACACGCCAATCCTCCCCTTGCGACCGCATAAACTCTGTTAAAACTCGGTGTGTCTTGTGTTCCTGGAACGCGAGCTCAGGGTTTGCGTGAATGAATCTGTTCAGGTTCCATAGTGATTCTTCAATATTGTCGATGAAGGCATCAATGTCTGGCAGAAATTTGGAGGAATCATCATTTTGGAAGCTGCATAGGCTACTCAAATGGCATTCGTCGCCCTCTCTAGGGACGAGAATGAAGCCGTCTTCCTCCATCTTTTTTGGATGATGGGACGGAACTTCACCCTGAGTTTCGCTGTACGTGCCCTAGCAAGAGATCCCCCGCACATCAAATGGCAGCGTGGGGGTCGCGCCATTGCAACCTACCGGAATCGGTTAATGTATTGCAACCAAGCCATGTGCCATGGCTGCTCGGAGTCGGATGCTTCCGTGATATTCCTTTGGATAAGATCTCCCGGGAACTCCGGCAATTATGGGAAAACGTCGCAGCTTGGCCTAAAAAGCACCAAGTTCTTTCAAGCATTCCGTGAATAGGCGGGTACTATTCGTCTCGAGCAGCGCTACATCTCAACGACATTTACAACCAGATATGCAAGAAGCATCAAATCGCAGCCCAAGTTCCGGCTCCAAGGACAAGCACAATGTGGTTACGACACTCAATTATTGGGACGATCCGGGAGACGGTTCTAGTCCCGCCCCTATCTTCATTGGCCGGGGCCGAGTCTCAAACAAGCGACCACACCGTGCCCACGGATTTGAGGTGATGGATATCACTGGGGAGGAAGACAAATATTCGCTCGACACCCACGGATTTCAGTACTGCCGACACAAGAGCAGCGAGAAGGAATTCATCGACGAGGAAGCCATTCGATCTGTTTACTACGAAGAATGTCAAGACTTGTTGAAAGGCATCACAGGCGCACGACGTATCCACATATTTAACCACAAAGTCCGCCGGGGACCAACCCAATGGCATCACCTAGGGCTCAATGGGAACAACCTCGCAAACCGTGGGCCAGTCACCAGGACACACGTAGACCAGTCGTACACCGGTGCAGAGCTCAGGCTGAGATGGGAATTCCCCGACCCCAAGGAAGCAGACGAACTACTCGAGCGGAGGTACCAAATCATCAATATCTGGCGCCCCATCGAAACTATTCTCAAAGATCCCATTGCGGTGGCCGATGCAAATTCCGTTCCAGACTCGGACCTCGTCGCGGCCGCGATGGTTGAAGAGGATTTCGAAGGAGAGTCCTGGGTTGTTCGGCACAACCCCGATCATCGGTGGCATTTCAAATACCGGATGACGTCCGAAGACGTACTCCTGATTAAATGCTTTGATTCGGATAGATCCTTGGCGCGCAGAGCTCTGCACTCGGCTTTTGAAGACCCGGCCTACCGAGAGGAGAGGTCTCGGCAGAGCATTGAGGTCAGGTGCCTGGTTCTGTACTAGGATAGAAAGCATTAAGGTTTTGTTTGTGCCGGTGCTACTACATAAACCAGCTAGATTAGCTAAATTGAAGAGACAACAAGTGTTGGAAAAAATATCCCCGAAGGTTCGCTTCCGAGCTTCCAAGAAGGTCCAAGACTCGGCGCCTAAAGTGGTTACATTTAGAGACGGTCCATATTGCACACCTTCCCTTTCCTTGTCTCACTGTCGGCTCGGCGATGATCACATACCCTGTTATCTTCAAGGATGTGGGGGCCAGGAACCCGACACTTGCCAGACATGGCTCTCGGAATGGTCGTCTTGCTTAATATGTCGGCCACAACCGCCATCCACCCACGTGCCGCTTCATGATGGAACAATGCGACACCCCTCACTGATGTGCCTTCAGCGACACGTAAAGTGCGGGGAATACTGAATAACTGACGCAACGTGCTCGGGTGAATTCACCTTGGACCTTATCAACTGCCGGGTTTGGGTTTATTGGCGAGCTTCCCGGAAACTTGAAAAGCCACGGGCATCCTCGCAAATAGGACAAAGTTCTGGTGCAGGCTACATACAGATTTGATTCACACTCAGACTTTCCAGACTACACCATCCACCTAAGCTTTCCTAAACATCACCCTATCCATCATGACTGAGGCCCCGGAAACCGTCGAATGGCAGGGTAAGCAGGTCCCTGTTTGGTCCATGAGAACCATCGACTATGGGCTGCTACTCTCGCAAGACCCGGCCGAGGTAGAAAAGGTGACCAAGGCGTGTCTGGAGGAAGGCTACTTCCAACTCAACCTCGACGGCATCGACGGGCGTAGAATGCTCGAGGATCGCCAGGAGATTCTCAAGCTCATGCACCGCTTTTTCGAGGCGCCGCTCGAAGCCAAGAACGAATATGGCCTGATTGATTCCCATCTTGGCTACGAGCCAGTCGGCAGCCGAACGGGCGCTTTCGGTGCGGGCACCAAGGACGGGTATGAGATGCTTAAGGTGTCGCGCGATGAGATCCAACAAGGCAGCCCTAGAGTCCCGTCGCCCATCAAGAGCAGCGGTGAGCTTCACATTCTGGAGCGTGGCATTGGCAGCTGCAACACCATCACCAAGGTCCTTCTCTCCGCTCTCTCTACTGGCATGGGCCTGACCGGAGCCGACCGTTTCGAAAACTCGCACCGCAACGACCGCCCGTCGACCACCACCCTATCCATGATGCATTACCTCCCAGCTGAAGAAACGGGCCAGAACAAGATCGGACACCAGAAGCATACCGACATCAGCTCCTTGACGTTGCTCTTCAGCGACGAGTGGGGCCTTCAGATCCGTCCTCCCGGCGAGTGCGGTGCGCGGGAGATGGGCTTCGTCGCCCCGAAACCAGGTTGCGCCTTTGTGCACGTCGGCGACTCGCTGCGCTTTGCGAGCGGCATGAAATTCCAGTCGTGCATCCACCGTGTTGTGCCCTTCAACCCAACCGAACACCGCTACTCCATCGCCTATTTCCTCCGTGCCGAGGATGATACCATGTTCCAGGACAGCGAGGGCCGGTATGTGACGGCCAAGGAGTGGCATGACGAGAAGTTCAAGGCTTTTACGGACCCGCCGGTGTGGCAGGCCATGGCGCCGAAATCCATGATCCTGGGAGGCATGAAAGAGGATGGGGCCGACGACCGGGAGCCGGTGTCAGCTTTCATCCCGGAGATTGTCCAGCAGACGGTCGTTCAAGGATAAATATCTCCTTCAGCTGGTTTCTCAAGTGTTCGGATGCCTGCCAAATCCAATCGAGTTAGGTTGTTCGTTGTATTCCGTTCCGATTTACAGATGTAAATGATTCATGTAGTGTTAACGTACCGATTGTCAACCAACTTTATATACATGTCCTTTTGCGTTGCTCTCAGATTCTTCAGAGTGGGGGTGGTGATGAAAAGGTTAGCAGGTGATTTTAAGGTATCTCTATACTGCTACATCAGGCCCGGCACCCAGATGACTTTCAAATTGGTATTTCTGTCTGCCGAAGTTCCCATCCTAAATATCTCATTTCCGAGTCTAAACTAAGGCACCACAAGATGATTGTACAGCGATGACGGAGGCTCTTGCGTTATCCCTTTTCAACATGTCAACAGAATTACGTGAGAAAACTAAAATAGGCGGCGTGGATAACACTATTAAGTCGTAATTCATTATTAATGCCGCTGGATTAGGGGCATGTCGTCAAGCTATTAAGCTTCATCTTACTGTTCATCAAAACTTTGAACGCATCGTGCGTAACCCTAGCTTGAAAAGATTCATCTGCATCGATCTCCCAAGCTTTTGTGCTGCTGTCCTCTTCAGCCGAGCAGGATCCGTAACTCCTGCCCCACTGCCCGCTCCTTGGGTGCCACTGCCAGTGCTTTGGATATCGAAATGGTCCAACATTTGCCCAAACAGGGTTTTGTTCCCAAGCACGTCGCCTAGCGTGTCCAGTAAAGGCAGTCCCGAGCCGCCGTCCGTACCGCCTGCCAGCACGCCGCTGAGAACGTCAAGCAATAGTGTTGTGACGGGGATGGTGAAGGGGATGTGTTTCCGGTTGAGAACGCCCTCGACGTAACTGATACGCCGACCGTTGTGGAAAGTGGAGTTGCCCGAGGTATTGAACGCAATCATGCCGTTGGCGAGGGCGTCACGTTGCGTTTCCATGATTGCGGCGAGGTTGGGCACCAATTCATCAAAATAGAAGTCACCCTCGAAGGGTGGAGTATTGTTCCCCGGCTTCAGGTCGAGGTTGTAAATGTGCACCAATCCCAAATTGATGTCCCCAGACATTACGTTGAATGTTACGTTGCCCATCCCGAGTGTCAGCACTCCGGCGTTGGGGATATTGAGGTGCCCCTTCATGTTGTGTCCAGAGGGTCCTGGCGGAATGGTGAACTGCATATCCAACACGCCAAAGCCTTTCAAGTAGTTGAGCCCTGGTACCTTGATGGTCCTGTCCAGAGTGACTTGGTAGTCAAGGGCACCGAGGTGGGCGCTCAGGTCGTCGGCCTTGAGACGGAGATCGGCCGTCTCCTTGTCGAAGAATTCGTTGAACCAGGCAACAAGCTGTGTGTTGTCCAGTATGTCGACAGTTTGGCTAGGGATCTTGACCTCAGTTTCGTGATTCACGTGCTGTTCTGGCATCTGAAGCGTGAGGAAGGGCGTCTCCGTACCACCAGCGCCGTCAGCTGGCGGTTGGAGTAAGCTGAGTGGAACGGGGTCAATCTTAACCCCCAGGGGAGTGTCGAGCAAGGTGTCTAGACCGATGCGAAGACGTGTTGGCTCGGTGAAGTTGAGAAATCCTCCCTTCACCGGCAGCTCCTGGTCGTCGACGATGCTCTTGATGATGGCCGGTATGATGACTTTGAACCTTGGATCATGGTTAGACCCCGGTTGTCTGGCTCAAGCAAGCAAGCCGCCATGGGGACACACTTACAGAAGGGGCAATAAGACGGCCAGCAAGATAACAATCGCGATCAAATAAGCCCACCACCAATGCCGTAGGTGCTGCTTCACTTTTCCCCACAAAGAAATTGCACCTGGTTGCTTTTTGTCGCCAACGCCATCATCAAATGAAGAAGCAGTATCCTGGGCTTCCGTTGGAGGGTTCGATTTTTGCACCGCCGAGGCGATCGAGTCTCCGGGTTGTGTGATCATGGCGAGGGCTGACACTGAGGTTGGGACTCGTAGAACACCCAGGACTTCTGAAACGAAGTGTAATTGGCGATGAACGTTGGTTTCGACGGGACTCGCCAACAGAGAAGGCAAGGAGCACAGAGACAGGCCGCGCCCTTCAGTTTGTCACCCTTAACGGACGCGCATAGCACGTAAGGACAATAGCCTGGGCGGGTTGAAAACCCCAAAAGAGACTACCGCGGCTTTAGACACAAGGTCTTGCTTCTAACAACATACACCCGAGAATAGTGACACTAGTGGCAATGATGCTTTAGGTACTTTAACCATATTATCACATGTGTACCGAGCAAATTCTCCCAGCCTTTCAACCGACAACATCGCACCATCGCTTTGGGTATGCCTGATTTTGGTTTAGATTGCGATTTTCTTCGATGAGAAGGTCGTATTTCCCACTGGTGTCGATCTTCCCCGCATTCCGCTGCCGAGGTTTTCGCTCGGGGGGAATCCGTAAAATTGTGGGCAAGGATTCTATTCGTTAAAATCGCCGATGCTTTGCCCATTTCCGCTTTCGGTCTTGGTAATCAAACTCGAGGAAATCAGGTCATGCCCCTGGCCATGGTTGTCCTTGGGGTCCATGGCGCGCTCGTCCTTGGATGCGTCCAGACTCCAGTCCAGTGTGAATTGTGGATTTGGAGTACGTAGCGACTAATTCGGTACAGTAGTTAATCAAGAGCAAAAGGAAAAACCACACACAAAAAAAGCTTTGTTATGTATTGTGTTCGAAACTCCGAGTGAAGGGATTTCAACATGCGGTCAACCTCCTCTAAAGCGGAGGGGATAAAGGCATTATATAGAAATACGAATAACGTACTTGCATAACGAAGCGCCCACCATAACGAAGCGCCCACTTTTCCCGGACCTCAACCACTTTGTGTAAGTCAATTCAGCCACAACAACTCAAATCAATTAAAACTACTCGGAGTCACTGTCTTCAGACATCTCGCAAACTACTTGACATGTCCGCGCATTGTGGCCGGGCTTCTTGCAGTTGCTGCAGAGCCGAATGCGTGGCCCACCCACTGTTATACAACCACTACTCCCTGACGTTTCCTCGCAGTCCTTATCACCAAGTCCCCGGTCAGCCATCAAACCCTTTGCCTCTTGTAAACTAAGTGATCCTCCTTCCTGCAGACGCGTTTTCTTTGTCCTACGGCGCTTGCTTAGTCGCTCATTTGCTGTACGAAGTTCCTGGGCCTCAGCTCGGAGTAACACCATTTCATGTGCCAATTTTGAGATGCTCTTGGCCTGCAAGTCGATGATGTCGAAAATGTGAGTCGGAGAGCTACCTTGATGGTTCTCGATCTTCCGCTTGAGAGTGATGGAGCTCTTGGTCGCGTCGTACGCATTGGATGGGGTCTTCAGGGCCCAAGTCGAGGCTGTTCCGGGACGCGAGTTTGGAGGAGATGGGGTAAGTGGCTTAGGGTCGAGGCAAGAAACTACCAATTCAGGGTCAAAAGGAACAAGGCCAGTTGCTCTAAAGCCCGCTCGTATGTTGTTCGCTGTGATTGAAGCGTGAAATGCCTCGACAAACGCGTCGAAGAAGTCCTCCTTCGTAATGTGGGTGATCTGCATCCGCATCATCTGCTCAATCCGCTTGCCGTACGAGGCCTTGAGCGGACTAAAACACCCAACATCAAGAGGCTGGAGAAAGTGGGAAGAATGGGGAGGCATGCAAAGTGTAACAATGTTGTTGGCCTTGCAGAAATCTTCGAAGTCGACCGAGTGGTGGCTTTCGTGGCCGTCAAGGATGAGCAGTCGATGTACCCCTCTCGTACGGCGTTTGGTAGCCTCGTCGAAATGTTTTAGCCAATCGAGGCCAATCTCATTTGTTGTCCAGCCATTCTCGCTTGTATGGACTCTCCATTCGGGCTGGAACCGGCTGTCCTGGTACCAAGGGAGGAGGTGGTTTTTCCCCTTGACGACAAAGTACGGCGGCACGACCCAGCCATCCGCACACACAGCTTGGATCACCGTAACCCACTCTCGATTGCCAGGCTGCTTTGTGCGAGGCCGTCCACGTCGCTCGGAGCTCGTCACGACCTTTGCACTCGAAAGTATGCCCATCTGGAACCCAGTCTCGTCGAAGTTGTAGATGTCCCCCTCTTGGATCGCGTATTTATCGATTACGTTGCGTACGAGCCGAAACCACGCGTTTACTACGTCGGGATCTTCGCATTGGGCTCTCTTGTAATCGATTCGGCGTCGGAAACGCGTCGTAACCTTGGAATGTCGCTTTACGAAACCGTTTGCCCATCGGGGTCCGACGCCCGACGCGCCGCGTGCGGCCCGAAGGCGATCGGCCATTTCTCGAAGGTCCGAGAGCTGGGGCTGAAATCCTCGCGCATCAAGGTCGAGTACTCTCTCAAGAAGGACTTGCTCTTCAAAGTCAGTCAGTTTTCGAAGGTTGGCTGGTATTTCGCGTCGTGGTTGCTTTCCGGCGCGTCGGTCGCGGAGCGAGCTTCGTGAGACCTCGTAGATCGCAGAAGCTTTTCGGACAGAAAGTTTAGGGTCTTTCTTGAGAGCTTCAAGCGCAAGGATCATACGAGTTTCTTTTGGAAGAGATTCCATTTTGTTGTGTGGAGAAAAGTGAGGATAGAGTTGGAAGGTTGTTAGGTGTAAAAAAGTGGGCGCTTCGTTATGGTGGGCGCTTCGTTATGCAAGTACGTTAAATGTCTTCAATTAAGCTTCATCGTACGTAAGGTAGTTACAGGTAGTTACCTTGCAGTGATAACTCCCAGGCACAGAAAGAATTGGAATCCCAGGTCATTTCGCAGCAATCATAAACGCATTAGATGCACCATGTATCCGACCTCAGGTAACGAACGTTACCTCTCTCGTCGTCGTCTCTGTTCCATACTACCCGACCCTACCGCTTGCCCACAAACTCTTTCAAAACTGCATGCACGAGGTCGGCGATTGTTGCCACGAGCTTCAAACATATAAAACATTAGCCGCGAGATTAGTGATCAGCATGAGAATAGGGGAAGCGCTTACCGGTGTGGCGTCGTCGATGAGCTCCGACGTTTGCGTCACAAATGTCTTGCTCAGGAGGGTGCCAGCATTGTTGATGAGTGCGATCACACCCTTGATGCTGTCTGGCGTAAGAAGTGGCATCGCCTGGTCCACTATACCTTTCATATCGATCTTCTTCACAGCCTCTAGAATGGGCTTGATGGCGTCGACGAGGCCACTGAGATCAATGCCGTCCAGCTCCTTGAGCAGCGGGTCGATGATCTCAAACAACCCTGCGATATCGACCTTGCTCAGCGCGCTTATAAGGGGCACAGCACCGCCAATGAGTGTCTGTGTTTGGTTGACGAAGTTGGCGGTGAGGAGGTCCTCGGCGTTATCGAGCAGGGTTACGATGCCCCCGATGCCCTTGGCGCTGAGAAGGGGCGATAGCGAATCGAGGATGGTCTTGAGGTCGAGCTCGCCGAGCATATCCAACAGGGGCGAAAGTTTAGCGACGAGCTTGGCCAAGTCAATCTTGCCGAGCTGTTCGAGCAAGGGCGAGAGCTGTGCGAGGAGCGGCGAAATCTGCTTGACCAGTTTTGCGATGTCGATCTCCCCAAGTGCATCGAGCAAAGGTTGAAGTTGTTTGATCAGAGCCGCCAGATCGACCTCTGCAAGCGCGGAGATCAGGGGGACTGCGTCGCTAATTAGAGTCTTTGTGTCGCCAACGAAGTCGCTCGTGAGCAAGTCTTCCGCGTTGTCGAGCAGACCAACGATCCCTTTGATTGACTGCGGTGTCAAGAGAGGCGCAGCGGCGTCCATTATGCCCTCGAGGTCCACGGTCGCAAGCTTGTCAAGTAAGGGGGTGACCTTCTTGAGGAGTGGACCAACCGACTCCAGAAGACTACCGATGCTCTTGACGAACTCGGCAGTCAATAAAGCCTCGGCGTTCTTCAGCAACGTCATGATGCCTTGTATAGACTTTGGTGTGAGAAGAGGTGCAATCGCATCTAGGATGCCTTCCAAATCCAGATCCCCAAGTTTGTCAAGCAGGGGGCCAACGGAACCCAAAAGACCGCCAATCTGCTTTACGAACTCGGGCGTGAGCAAAGCCTCCGCGTTGTCCAACAACTTCACGATGCCTTGAATGGACTCAGGGGCGAGGAGAGGAGCCACGGCATCAAGAAGGCCTTCCAAATCCAGATCCCCGAGTTTGTCGAGCAGGGGCTGGATCTTCTCAAGCAGAGGGCCAACAGAACCCAAAAGACCACCAATCTGCTTCACGAATTCGGGCGTGAGCAAGGCTTCGGCGTTGTCCAACAACTTCACGATGCCTTGAATAGATTCCGGGGCAAGGAGAGGAGCCACAGCATCGAGAAGGCCTTCGAGGTCCAGCTCGGTGAGCTGTTCCAGCAAAGGACTCAACTGACTCAACAGTGGTGAAACATCTCCGATGAGCGTGGATGTCTGGTTGACGAATGAAGGGGTGAGCAGGGCCGCGCCATTTGTTACCAGGGACTCGATGCTGTTGATGTTCTTTTCCGATAAGAGCTTCAGCGCGGCACCGACCAAGCTTCCGAGGTCGACATCCTTGAGTTGGTCCAAAAGACCTTTGAGGTCGATTTCACCCAGCATGTCGATGAGCGGCCCGCCCTTCTTTAGTAGGCTCTGTATCAGAGCCGGCGCAGGAGGCTGCAAGGCCTGGGCAAGGTAAACCATTGCATCGTGGAAGCCTTGGAGGAATTCGGCCGTGAGTAGGCTTTCAAGGGCCTTTAGAAGCCCAGTGAGGTCCTCAAGGGTTTAAAGAGGCCCTTCAACAAGTCTCCAAAATCCCCCAAGCCGAGGAAGTCGTCCGCAGAGTTGGAACCCCCGGACCCGGAAGCGGAGTCTGAGGCTGTTGTGGTGGTGTTTTGTTTCGCAAATCTTGGCGCGAAATGGCGTGGCTCAACCCGCTGACTCTTGAGAAGGGCGTTGAGCTCAGTCAGCGCGTCGGTGAGCTCCGACTTTGGGACGATTGCCAGGTTGTGTTTTTCCAAAAGCGCGGCAAGCTCACCTGACAAGAGTTGTTCAGGTTCTCTCGCCAGAAGGCCCACGGGGGCCAATGCCGCAAGAAGCAGCTTGGAAAACCGCATGATACTGAGGTAGTGCTGAAGTTCCGACTTGTTCGCGGCTCGAGCTAGAATGGAGACGAATGTTACTCGGCGCTTAACTCCGGTTAGTTATCTGGAGCCCGGGAGAAGGAGGAAGGACGGGGCTGGGAGGGCCAAAGCCAAGTTATTCTAATGGAATACTACAGGAAGTTGATCGCGCACCAGGTCAGGGATCTTCCAATTGAACTTGGCAGATCTCCCCACAGACCGGCCCCGGCTCTACACCAGGGTTACTTTGCATCGGAGCTTCGAACTGCATTTTGCAGGGAGCAAGGGTGGTGTGCCAAGCATCGACACCCCCGAAATCCGGGGTGCATGAGTGCACACCGGGGCGGAGGTGGGCGTGACGGCCATGAATATCCACACGAATCGAAAGCAGGCTCCGCATCTGTACTGTGCGATTATGTACAGTATGCGGGCTGTACTTCGTAGCCAGGCCAGGTTTTTCAGGACTAAAATCCCTCGACACGTGAGGGTGTGAATATACATCTCTGCAAGGTCATGTAAATTCTGTTCGTGTGCCTCGGCGTTCATGTGATGGAGGTTGTGGTCCTTGCTCGGTTCGATACTTGAGTAAGGTAGGTGCGTGCCTGTTACCTACTCTGTGTAGCAACAGTCCCGCACCGGCAACGGGTATAGCATACGGCCCAGTGGCAAGAAACGCTTCACAGCATCAACTAAAAGATGGTGGCTACAGAGGAAAAGCCACGCCTCTCATTGTGGTTTGGCTACTTATTTTGCCGCTCTGTAGTCTACTTCACCGCGATCGTTGATTACGCCTGCTCGGTCATAGCAGGTTCTGGCCCGGACGAAGGGGTCCAGACGCCAGTAATTGTCCCGCAACTGTTCTGCCAGCTCGCGTCTCTCCGTCACCTTCCGCGTTGCATCGGGCGAGTCAGGCTTCAGCTGCACCCATTCGAGGGAGAGTTGTTCAAACTGGCGCAGAAGCACGGTTCGATCAGCTTCCACCTGCAGCTTCTTTTCCGACCCCATTCGCGCGCCCTCTCCTTGTGCCGGCTCGATGTACTTGTACTCCCAATTGTCCTGGCCACCGTAACATTTCTGCAGGTTTTCTTGCGCAATGAAGCGGGTGAGATCTTTATTGCTGCTTGTGAAATTGATCTTGGATGCGATGACTGGGTCCAGCCATGGTTGGATCATCTTCCAGATGCCTGTATTGCATGCCATTAGCGTCAAGACGTTCCAAATAAGCTGGGGCAAGAAGGACAAACCCCAGAACACAAATGGTGCGTTGTGAACAAGCACTACGCCCAGATATTCCGGATATCTTGCCTCGAAAACTTGGACCAGAAACTTGACCACGTGAAAGTCCATGTTCTTCAGCCCAAAGCCAGTGAGATCGAAAAGAAGGCAGGACTTCTCATTTGGGTGCCGGATCATGGTCCTGATGGTCTCAATGTTGTGCAGCACGAATGTTTCCATGGATTCGGGCGACTGAAGTTTCGGGTCGTGCAGGCGAACCTTGATGATGAACACGGGGCGGCCCTCCTTATCCGAGCCGCGAATGTAGGCCTTCCCCGAGTGGTATTGGGATATGAAGCTTTTTTTGTCGGCCGATTGAATTTCTGCCAGACCGACGCTGTCTCCTTTGCGCACAATGTCATCCTCGAGCCGCCGCTCGTGGCGCCAGTTGAGGGCGGACACCAACATGACCACCGCCTTTTCCACATCCCATTTGCGGGCACGGAGGAAGCGAAGCACCAAAACATCGGGATGATCTGCGAGTATGAATGTCCATAGTCGATGCCGGAAAATATCGGCCGACTTGTCGCTCAGGTGTTCCCGGAACTCATTTGTCCGGTTTGGCGTCTCGAGTTTGGCACTTTCCTCAACACCGCAAAGCCGGAGAAGATGGACCCATACTTCCTGTAACTTACCCTCCTCCTCGATACTAAGGTTACCAAGGTACCCGGAGAGGGCCGTCGCGGGTTTGTCAGACATCGTGATCTTTTGGGGTTCGGATTTGGAGATGGTAAGTTGTCAGGGAAGAAACTTAAGAGCGGTGAAGCAGAAGGTTCGGGATGAGCAGCCCGGCAGCAGGTATTTAGGGAGACAAGTCGAATCGATTCACAAGATGTCGATGTGTTTGAGAATCCTGGACTTATCGTCCTCCGTTCGCCCCGAGCAGTGAGTTACGATACTCATGAATGGACCCGAAATTTCATGCGTCAAAGTAGTTCTGTGGTGCCTTGAACCGCGATGCAGGCGGCTCAGGCTCGGAAGGGAACCCCAAATCCGGACAGAGGCGTCGCTCCACTATTGTACAGTACATGAAGATCACCGTCCGCCCCTGCACCCCGCAACTCAGGTGAGGATTCTCGAACCCCAATCGTGAACGAGTGGAGCCTGACCAGCCTGGACAGGCGCGGGGAATGAGGGGAAAGGTGACAGCCGCAGATGGCAACGGCGACGCACGTGTGGTTAGACAATATATCGGGATTGTGGGCATATCGTGGGAGCGTGGGCACTAATACCCAGGTATGTACAATGTACATGTTGACATCATTGTCGGCGCGGGAACGCGAGACCCAAAGCCCCCAAGAGGGTTGTAATTAGCGAAACAGGGAAGAGAATGCAGAGGATCAGAATTATGTTGTATGTACTCAAAGTACGTGGATAGGCCTAATTACCCCTATTTGCACTGATGCTTAAGAATACTCCAAATCTGCGGATATGCTGCCCCATTTTGCCCTCGCCATGTCCGCAAAGTAATTCGTCTTTGCTGCCCAAACCCCTGTTCCTGCTTTGGGCAGCACCTCCCTGACCGTCTTGAGGTACGTGGAACTTAAGCTCATCATGGGCTTATCCGGCATCGACCGCGATGGTCGCGGAACCGCCACCGTGGCCTCCCTCTTTTTCATCTCCCGGAGGATGCGCACGAACAGCCGAGCACTGACATCTGCGCCCAACGTCCAAGACGCCGTCTCGTAGCCGGTGAGGAAGACCATGTTAGGCACACCTTCAAGCATGGCCGCCCTCCACGCGAATTTGTCCGACCACTCGAAGGGCTGGCCGTCCACCGCGAAACGGATCCCACCACCAAACCGAAGCTTGAGCCCTGTGGCGGTGACGATCAGGTCCGGTTGGAGCCTCTCGCCCGAGTTCAACTCGATGGTCTTTTCTGTAACGGTTCTGATCGTGCCCGTAACCACGTTGCCTTTGCCGGAGCGGAGAGCGGCAAAAAAGTCACCGTCGACACAAGCGCAGAAACGCTGCTCCCAGGGGTTGTACCGGGGTTTGAAGTTGGGGTCCCATGGGATGTCCGGCGGCAGCTGCTTGACTGTGGCGTATTTGATGATTCGCTTGGCCAACCCGGGCCACGTCCGGCAGAGAACGGTCGTCAGGTGGCTCCTGAGAAGCCACATGATGCGGTTGAGATAGTGAGCAATGCTGATAGGGAGGATCGCGAAAAGCAGTGCTGTTATGATGCTGTTCGACGGAAGCGAAAATACGTAGCCGGGGCTTCTCTGCAGCATGGTGACCTGTTTTGCCTTTTCGGCCATGGCAGGGAGGACGGTCACCGCCGTGGCGCCGCTGCCAATTATCACGACCGTCTTGTCAGTGTAGTCGTAGTCCTCGGGCCAGAATTGTGGATGAATAACCCGTCCCGCAAAATTCTCAAGGCCGGGGATCGTCGTTTCCAGGGGCTTTTCGTAGTCGTAGTAGCCCGTGCCCAGGAGCAAGAACCGTGACCGGATAGTGAGGCGCTTGTTTTTTCCGCTCACTTGAACCTGCAACTCCCAATTTTTGTCCGCTGAGCTCCAGTTTGCCGACACCACGCTGTGGCGGTAAAGGATGTGCTGATCGATGCCTTGAGACTCGGCCGACTGCCTCATATAAGTTCTGATTTGGTCGGCAGACGCAAGCGAGACATTATGCTTCCACGGGCTCCAGGGGAACCCAAAAGTAAAGATATCCGAATCTGAGCGGATGCCCGGGTAACGAAACAAGTCCCAAGTGCCACCGAGAGTGTCCCGTCCTTCTAAAATGGCGTAGCTTGTGCCAGCTGGTCCTTCGGTTTGGATTCGGTAGGCGGCGTTGATGCCCGAGATGCCAGCACCGATGATGATCGTGTCAAAGAACATGCCGTTAGTCGGCAGTCCGCCGGGGTTGCCGTTTGCCATTGCGGTGCAGTGAGGTTCAGGAAGATGTGCAAGGGGGTGATGGAACTTAGGAATGTATCTGAGAGTGTAGCTTGGGCTTTAGCTTGATGTACTAGATCTCTTCCTAGACAAAATTTCATCGCCAGCCATGCGTGATCGGTTTCGTCAGGGCCGCGTACCTCTCTGTCCGGGTAAGTCCCGATGCACTTCGCAAGTTGATCGCCAGGTTCCGGAGCTCTTCCGAATGACACTCCACGTTGCGTGGTGCCAGGAACTCCACAGAACTCAGGGGTCGCAAACCGAGTCGAGTTTGGGCTCGAATGCCTAGCCGGGGTCTCCTACTCGGAACATTCTCTGTGATACAATTGGTGATAACTGGCCGCCGAGTCTGAAGTTCATCCCAAGGCGGCCTAGCATCCGATACCGATCTCCGAATCTTGAGCCACGACCTATTTGACATCATCGCGGACCAGCTCGGAAACCATGCCAGAAGTGAGCACAGTCCAAGTTAAACTAGCCGACACTGTACTAACGTTACAGTTTCTGCGCTTCCCGCATGCCGTCCTCCACCCCGCATGACTCCAATACCCCACAGGCCAATGCTTGAGACTACCCTTTACACAATACCTCGGCTCTGGCTTCGACTCTCCTACCGTGGTCATCTTTCCGTTACCTTGAGAACAACACAACCTACCTCGGAGTGTCTTTTTGAGATGCATGAAGCATGTGCGGCCATGAGCACGATGCCGGATCGGTTTGACTGCGTAGGCTGTATTCCCAAATTCATCTTCTCGGAAGCTATTCCATTTCAGAGATACTTCACAGAGTAGGCCCACCGGTCCCATTCCCGAGCCCCTCCCTCCCCTCCCCAAACCAGATAAATCCCGGTTATTAGCAGCTCAGCTTCATGTTTGCCGTTGTCGAGAAGAACTTGCCCGCCTCCTTCGCTGCCTCCTCGGCCTCGTTCTCAAACCCGAGCCGAGATCCTAGCAAAAGAATGTCATGAGGGCAATGTTTGGACACGCCCAGGTGCACCTTCCAGCCAATGGTCTTATAGCGTTGCGCAAAGACCTGTATGTCGTCCCAAAGCACCTCTCGGTCACCCCCGTGGAGAAACATGGGCATGTCCGCCATGGGTGGTTTGAACGGGTGGTGAAGTGAGGAGAGATATGGTCCCGAAGGGTCAGCTCCCTCGGACACGGTTGCGGCGCCCCAGTAGCCAAATTCCTTGTTGAGGTAGTCAGTCTTGTAGTTGGGCGATTGACGCATGTCTTGATCGATAGCCCCTGCCACGTCTACCCACGGCGACCAAAGCGCAACGGCGCCCGGGGCCGGGATGTCTAGCTCGGCGCCGTGTTCGTAGATGTAGCGCAACAAGCCGAGAGCAATGTTGCCGCCCGCTGAGTCGCCCGAGAAAATGACCTGACGAGCGGGGATACCTTTTTCTCGGAGGAGCCAGAGATAGGACGTCAGCGCGTCTTGCACCGGGGCTGGGAACCGCCCGTTCCTGCCGCTCGAGAGCCGATATTGGGGTGTGCAAACGAGTCTGCAGCCCATGTGTTGAATCAGGGTCTGAGCTAGATATCCGGTGTCCTCATCACGCCCGTTCCCGATGGCAAATCCACCACCGTGGAAGTGCAGCACCACAGTGAGCTCCGGTCGTACCAATGCCGGGGGTGGTGGCCGTGCTGGTGTCCAGGTTGTGCCGATGGCCTCTGGCTGGATCATCGCATCTGAAAGGGGTCCTCTGTAAAGTTTCGGTGATCGTGGGTGCATCACTTCGAATCGGTTGCGTTCGCCGCCGGGGCGGAGTGTCAGTCGGTCTCCCCAGCGCAGGCGGGACCAGTAGAGGAGAACCAGCCTGACTACCCGCATACGGGCCGCTTGATTCAGTGACCACTCTTTCGTGGGTCGTGTCCATGGGAGCAAGGTCAAAAGTATGTCGAACGTAAAATGAGCGAGCAGAAATGGGGTCGTCAAGAGGGTGTAGAAGTACATGAATAAGAGCATCACGCGGGAGGCGCTCCTGGTGGAAACCTGAAGAGCACTTGCCTTTGGTGCTGGTGTCTTCCCCATGTTGCAATTGTTCGGATGGCAGATTGGGAGGCTGATAGGTAGTGTCTGAGGTGGTTAGATTCAGTGATGGGTGAGGTTCCATCTTTCTATACTTTCTGGGCCCAGTGGCAGGGAGGGGAGAACGGGGCCATGGACCGGGGTCCATCATGGTGCTTACCGATTGTGGCTGACTGCTCCTGATTTGCCTTGGGACATGAACGGAGAAATGTGAAACATAGTATGGTGATATCACAGCTGATTTAATGTCTTATCATGTTGATTCTATCCCAGTACCTCCCAATATCATTCAGGGTTTATGCCATCGTTAAAGATCAGAAATGTCCAAAAGAACCAGACAACTCAGCACAAAGTAACTTAAGCAGAAGCTTGAATTTTGGCCGTTTATGTGTTCTGTTCGTTCCAACTTTCACTTACGCAATCTTATCTTCCGCCAGTGCCAGAGCGCTACCTTCGTTACGGCTTCACTGCCCCCTTCGCGACAGCATCGCGCACAAACTCCTGGAGCCATGTCGGCCAGCCCCTGATTGCGGATATGCCGGTGGCCGAGCTCGGGATCACCAGTTGACCACCCCTCCGGCTTTTGATTTGAGCGACCACCTCATCCGCAATCCTATCGCTTGTGAGCATCCGGACTCCAGCGCGCTCAAGGCGACCAGAAAACCCGTCAAGGAGTGGCGTCCGGACAAAGTTTGGGTGGATTACGGATGTGAGAACGCTCGGGGCTTTGTATTGATGTTTGATCTCAGATGCGAGCGACTCGTGAAAGGCCAGGGCGCCGGCCTTTGTTGCCGAATAATCAGCAGCCGTGGCGAGAGCGACAAAAGACGCGATGCTCGCCACAGTCACAATGTGGCCCTTGTTGAGCTGGATCATCGGGGGAAGGAATTGCTGCGTCGTGAACCACAGGGACATGACATTGACGCCGAATATCTTACGGAGGTACTCCTCTGGTGTCTTGAGAATGGGCATGGGCCGGGCGATCCCCGCGTTGTTGACGAGAATGGAGGGATGCCCAAACTCGTTGCGGACTGCCTCTGCCGCTGCCGCCACAGATTCAGCCGACGTCACGTCGCAGTGGAAAAACCGGATGCGTGCGTTCCCTTGCAACTCCTTGGGCAAGTCCTGGATGTCCAATACGGCGACGCGAGCACCGAGGGCGACGAGCCCCTCAACAATACCCTTCCCAATCCCGCTCGAACCTCCTGTGACCACGGCAACTTCGTTTGGCCAGTCCCATCCTTTTGCCGCAGTGAGCCGCCAAGAGTTCGAAGCCATGGTGTTTAACGCCCCGTTCACTGAGCGGACAAGGCTCAACACGGCGAGAACCCGTAAAGTAGTTGTCGCAACATGTGGCGGTAGGGATAAGACCGACGTCATGACCTGCTCCGGGAGAAATTTGGCGGCCGAGGCGATGAGGCGGCGCACAGTATCGGGGTAGTACGTGATGGACACAAGGATTGGGCCCGACAAGACAGGCGAGAGGATGACCCGACCCAAAGAAGCTATCATGTCGATAACGGGAGAGTAGAGAAAAGAAGCCATGGTAAGGGGATGGGATCAAAAGGACGAGTTGCTAGTATTCTTGAGGATGTTGGGTTGGTGAGATGGGTGGAGGACGAATAGTGATGAAACTTAGCAAAGTGGGTAGCGGGCGAGAACGCTATTCAGCAATACGGAACACATCAGAGTTGGTTTCACATTATCTAGTCTAGATATACACCATTCCTCTTCACGATTCAACGTGTTCACGGAACTGTGTTTCTGGTGTTGCGCAGATGTCGAAGATGCCCCTCGGCAACCCCCCCTGAAAGGATCTGCAACAATGCTCCATCGGGCTGGGATGCTAGTCCGGATACAACCTCGGCATGCATCGCAAGCTAAACCAACCTGAGTAAGGTACCAGCAGAGTGACGCGCTTGCCTTTCGCCAGTTGTCGACGCGGTGGTGCTGGCGTCGCAAACTCGGCCTTTCCCCAGATTTGTACTCGGCCCAATATTCTCCCACCTCCTCCACCTTTCGGCATTGCAACGGTTCCATATCGCCCGCTTCCGGCTCTGGGTTTGTTTGAGCTGGGAACGATGGTATTTCCAGGACACTTTAGCAGGGGTTGTTTGCGCTGTCGCCAGCGGAAAGTAAAGGTTTGTGCCGTTGGATGGCCCCCCTGACCCGCTTGACGGAGGGACTAACTGCCAGTGGCTAAAAGTGCGACGAAGCCAGACCATCATGTCGCCGTTGCTTAATCTACGGCAAACCATGCACTGGATACACGGATCAGTTCCAGTTTCGACACCGCTCAAGCCCCGGCTCTGTCGCGGTTGGTGGTTCCGCTACGGCACAGGAAGGCAAACAAGAGCAGGCGAGCAAGACCCCGAGACGCAAAAGCTCTCCACAATCCGGCGTGGCCGGAAGGGCCGGTGAACAACGACAACGGCGGAAACAACAACCAATATCAGCTCTTCTGCCGACACCGCAACAACAAGGCGCTAAGAACCTCACCTTAATCCAAGGTCTTCCTCGCGCACCCGATCCTTGCTACGACCACGTCTCTCTGTTCTATTTCATCCATCGTTTTGTCTCGCCAAACCGAGACGATGGATTCCCGGGTCACTTGAGTTTCCTCCCCAGTCTGTACGACTCCCACAGCCATGGCCTCCTGGAAGCGGCCACCCTCAGTGTCGCCCAGATGGCGGCATACAACAAATTTGGCGGCGAGAAGTTTCGCGTTCAGTCATACGAGAATTACAGTCGCGCCATCCGTATGCTACAAAACCTGATACAATCCGAAGAGCAAGCCACCGACGACAAAGTCATAACGTCGGTCTTGCTCCTGTGCATGCTGAACGACATCTGTGGTGAACAAACCGGTGGCCCCCGCGAGCATGCTCCTGGGCTTTATTACCTCGTGGAGAAACGAGGGCCGGAGCAGATTGCGACCAGTCGGGGAGCAGAGCTCTTATTCTTGGCTCTCATTCGGTTGGTAAGTTCTGATGTACCTCCATGTCAGCCCAGCTGCTGCTGGGCACACCTACTATGAAGCAATATTGACTCCTCGACAGCACGTTTATTCGTTTCTGCAGGACGACGACACCTACGTCGATCCTGGAGCCATTGCCACCGCCTGGGGCGCCTTCGACCCCCTACTCCGCGCCCTTGGCATGATGTCCAAGACGCTGGTGCTACGACACAAACTGCTTTCAGGAAGTGTTTATCTCGACGCCGAAGAACAACTATCCGTGATACAGAAATGCTCCGAAACGCTTGATGATTTCCACCGCTGGGATGTCGAGGCCGCAGATTATTGGCACAGCATGTTCAAGGGGCTCGGGACGCCGACTGCACTGGGACAAGTTGCATCAGGGACGACGCACTACGACGTGGAAACGGCTTGCACTATCATCTTGATCCGGTCTGCACGCCTCATCTTGCTGATGAGCATGATTACGCACCACTATCAGCAGGAACAAGGGGATGGGGTTGGTGGGACGCTGGACGAGTATCTCCCGTTTCTTGAGATGGATGTGGCTACTGTGATAGATGACATCCTCGCGACCGTGCCATACGCGCTCGGCGATGTCACTCCCGGTGGCCTCCCTGGAACCGTCCCCCACGACGGTGCTGCCGCCATAGTCATTGTCCACTCGATCCGGCTGGTGTCATCTTGTGCGTACGTGACGCCGGAGCAGAGCCAGAAGGCGACGGAGATTTTGGCACGGCTGAACGCCGGCATCGGGATTCGGGCCGCGGTAGTCGTGGGGGATGAGGAAATCAGTAAAACTAGGTGGGCGCAGGAACAGATCTCGTTGCGTTCGTGGATACAACCGACCGTGGGATGGAGCCCAAGCTCGGCAGAAGACACCATTTCTCCGGTGGTAGATACTCCACCACAATGTGCAGTGACAGGTCCAGCGCAAGATGGAAACCCAGTGCTGGATTTCGGATACATCATCGGCTCTTGACTTGGGATCATGTGTTTTTGCCTTCAACTTGGAATTGAAAACAGGTTTGGGTCTTTCTGTAACTCCAGTTTTATTTAGCACGATATTAATCCACGGGTTTAATCCGCTCGTGTCCTCGACGGTGAATCACGAGTGACGATCAAGGTACCTCACCTCCCTTGCGAGTGGAATCCGGCCTGGCAGGTGACTTGGAAAGGTCCAAGGCAACGGAAGCGTGAGGTGCATTTACGCATGCTTTCCGGGCAACACCTCGGTTTATTTGCTTTGCAAGAGGTATTGCCTCCGGCGGTCCTCGGCTCCCGTCCTAAAGATCGATCACAACCGCCGCGTGGCTCATTGTTCTATGGGTCATCTACCCGTTCCGTGGGGAATGTCTCAACCTCGCACACTAAGCTGAATAGGGACGGAGCTTGCGACCTGCGCGAGCTGGGGTAGCGTCGTAATCCAAAACCCTGGGACGAAGGATATGCTCTCTTTCCCGAAGTCCAAGTGGGGCACCCTGGACCCTGATCGACACAAGCAGTGGCATCGGGGCATGAGCTTGTTGTACACCCCACTGCGATGATGCTTCTCCGTTACGGAGGCGGCTTCTCGCCGTTGTCGACTCTTCTCCTTTCCACATCAAACGCGCGTCGACGGAGTCAGCGAGCCGGCGGAAACTAGCAGTTGGCCGTGTTTGGTTCATTCTTCCCAAGACCATTCCTGGGCTACCGTCAAAGAAGTCCATATTAACTTCCACTTGTCCGCTCGCTTCGCTAGGAAATCATCGTCACTTTTGTTGTTTCCTCGTCACTGAAGCTCCACTGGCAACCCAACCCATTCTAACTACTCTCGACTCATACCATGACTATCATTTCTCGTATTTTCAGCCTTCCCGGCCTCACCATTGCCGGTGCCGCTGAATACCTTGTGATTGTGAAGTTTTTGCCAGACTACTTTAGCCTACATGATCGATTCACAGCTGTTGTCGGCACAATCCTGGTCAACTATGCCTTCGGGATCATATTTTGGGCACTCTTGTATCCCAACATTTTCAGTCCTCTTCGGCGGATCCCTGGGCCAAAGGTAAGTGAAGGCCAACAGCATATTTTCCCACAAATACTCACCAAGTCTTTTGCAGGCACTCATCAGCGCTGCTTATCGGACCATCCTTGTCAAGGAGGGGCCTGCGGGAGACCTGTTCCTTGACCTGGCCGAACGGTATCCGGATCAAGATTTGGTCGCCTTAGATGCTTTCAGACGGCATATCCTCGTCGCCAAACCCCGGCTGTTAGCCGACCTTTTTTCGCACAAATGCTACGACTTCGCCAAACCGAGGCGGATCGCTTCGTTTCTTCGCCTCATTATTGGGGAGGGCCTCATCACGCTAGAAGAGGACAACCATAAGTTCCTCCGCAAAAACACCTTGCCTGCCTTTCACACACGTCACATCACAGATCTGTACCCTATGATGTGGACAAAGGCCGGTATCTTGACTAGAAAGCTCCGGAGTGAGATTGCCAACGGTGCCACCAGTGAGTCAAAGGGCTCAGCTGTGCTCGAGTTGACTGGTTGGGCAAGCAAAGTCACGCTTGACATCATCGGGATTGCAGGTATGGGTCGTGAGATAAACGCTGTTGAGAAATCGAGCGATCCGCTTCAGGAGCTCTATGAAGAACTGCTGGAACCGGACCGAGAAAAGATCGTCTTTTCCGCCCTGAACCTAGCTTTTGGCTTCTCCCTCATCAAGTTGCTCCCGTGGAAGATGAACAAACTCTTCGTCTACCTGACCACATCCCTCGACAACATCTGCAGAGATCTGATCAGAGAGAAGAGGCACGCAATCGTCCAGAAGGATGACGATCACTTCGATATCTTGTCCCTTCTGATTAAATCCAACAACTTTGACGACGAGGTTCTCAAAGATCAGCTTCTCACCTTCTTGGCTGCAGGGTATGTGAAATCGCTGCACGCAGTTCTCGTTCCGCTGCTTACCCATATTCTAGTCACGAAACCACAGCATCAGCACTCACTTGGTCGGCGTACCTCCTCGCCAAGCACCCGGAAATCCAAAAGAAATTACGGGATGAGGCCATGCAGACACTCGGAAAGGATCCTGTCTCTGGCGAGCCTTCAGTTGACCTGACGGGCCTGCTCAAGCAAATGCCCTACCTGAACGGCATCATGCATGAGACTCTACGCCTGTACCCCACCGTCCCAGTTACCATGCGCGAGGCACTCCGGGACACCAGCATCGGGGAACAGTTCATTCCAAAAGGCACCGAGATGGTCATCTCCATCTGGCAGATTAACCGCTCGCCCGAGATCTGGGGTCCGGACGCGGGCGCTTTTCGTCCTGAGCGATGGATCAACGCTGATGACGGGAAGACGAATCGCCATGGTGGCGCCAAGAGCAACTACGACTTCCTCACCTTCCTGCAGGGGCCGCGGAGCTGTATCGGCCAAGAGTTCGCGAAGGCCGAGATGCGGTGTCTCCTCGCCGCGCTAGTGACATCTTTCTCGTGGGATCTGGCTATGGATGAGTCAAAGATCGTCCCAGGGGAGTAATCACCATCAAACCCGAACACGGCATGTACTTGAGGATGCGGCCTTTGGATCGCGTAGAGTGATATGAAACTTTGTGGTTTTAGCGCAGAAGAAACGAAGCACATGCCAGTCTTTACAGCCCAAATAACTCTTCTTACATTTATCGTCAAAGATATCCCAGCCAACTGTGAAAACTGTCAACACATTGTTACCCAAGCGGACTCTCGGGTAACGATATGCTGCGCGGTAAAACATCCCCTCTCCGGCTCGACAAAACTTCCTGTATCCAACACCCGCTGGTTCATCCCGGCCGCACCCCGCCGAGCCTTCCTCCCCGCACTCCGTAAATTGAGCGGGGTTGGTGTTTCGTGCGCTCATTGGTAGGCTGTAGCCAAAACGGGGTATTCGCCTTCGACTCCAAGCCGAGAGCAGAAGTCTTGACCCCAGCTTTGTCATGGCTGAGTCAGGGGAGCTCACGAACTACGAACTCCAGTTGCCCTCCGAGTCCTGGCGAGTCCTCAAGGGCACATTCGATTGCCCAACCGTTCCATATTTAACTGCTGTGAAGGTCTAGAACAACGGAAGCCAGACGACAACCTTGGCTTCAAAAAATGTCGGACGAGGCGGTTGTAAAGACCGATCTTTTGATCGTAGGGGCAGGTCCCGCTGGAGCCTCGCTTGCTTGCTTCCTTGCCGCTCATGGTAGGTTACAATACCCAGGCGATGTGTGAAGGCGGAAGTTCGTGTAACCGCCTGCAGTCATCGGACAAGGACCCTGTGGGAATCAACATGTTTCTGACACTGTCTATGACGCAGGCAGGAAAGGCATTCTAGTCGCGGCGGCGCCGGGAACGGCAGAGACGCCGCGTGCTCATATTACGAATATGGCCGGATTGGGTGTGTAATTCCCGGCAGTAACAGAGCTAACTTGCTCTCTGCTAACAATGATTGGGGCAGAATGTTTGCGGGATATCGGCCTTGAGCAGGACTGTCTCGATATTGCCACACCTAGTCATCACATGGCCCATACAAGATGGTGCCGTAGCATGGCTGGGGAGGAATTTGCGAGAGTATACTCGTGGGGTCACGACCCGAAGCACAAAGTAAGGGACCGGCCCAGGACACCAACTGGAACGATAACCCTGGACTGTAAATCTCCAAAAGTATCACCGCACTGACACGACGAGCTAGGGTGACTATGAGGCGGCTAGCCCTTGCGACCATGTCGACCTACCGCAAACACTCCTGGAGCCAATCCTTACCAAGCGAGCAATCCACAAAGGTTGGACGGTGCGGTTCAACACCAAACTGATTAGCCTCACTCGACCGTCTCCAGACCTCGTCATCTCGGAGGTACTTGACGAACTAACCCACAAAACATACAAGATCCATTCTCGGTACTTGTTTGGTTGCGATGGTGCCAGGAGCCAGGTCGTGCGTGAGCTGAAGATCCCGCTCATGAAGAAGCCCGGGCAGGGGTTGGCGTTGAACGTTTTGGTGAGAGCAGACATGTCGCATCTCATGGCGAACCGCGTCGGCAACCTGCACTGGGTATTCCGTCCCGAGGAGATGGACACCCCTCCTTGGGGATGGGCCACCATTGTTCGCATGGTGCGGCCGTGGAATGAGTGGATGTTTATTTTCCTCCCTGCCCCCGGTGCCGACCTTACCGCAGATGCGATGGACGCGACCAACGAGGAGTATCTAGCGAGGGTAAAGGAATTCATCGGCGATGACTCTGTCAAAGTCGAACTGCTACATGCTAGCAAATGGTGGATAAACGAAATCGTGGCCGAGTATTACTCTGATGGCAACATGTAAGTTCTGTCAGCCCAGGCCTCCCTTTTCCCCCATTTCCAGATGTGCTACCTGCTTACCTGCCTTGAATCAGTTTCTGCCTCGGCGATGCAACGCATCGCCACCCGCCTTTTAACGGTCTTGGATCTAATACCTGCATCCAAGATGCCTTCAACCTCGCCTGGAAGATTGACTACGTCATGTCTGGAAGGGCAGGACCGAAACTGCTGGACTCATTTAGCAAAGAACGCCAGCCTGTCGGTGTAGATATCATCACACGGGCGAACCAAGGCCTCCGTGATCACAGCCAGTGGCAAAGGACAATGGGGATTCTCGAGACTGATGAGGCTAAACGCCTCGAGATCCTGGCAGAGTTCGACGATCAGGGCGAGAAGGGCCGCAAGCGAAGACAGGCCTTCCAGGAAGCCATTGAGAATACGACCACCGAGTTCCACGGCCTCGGCATCGAGATGAACCAGCGCTACGAATCGGACGCTGTATACCTAGCCGACCAGGGCCCGCCGCCAGTCCTGCCCGAAGGCGCATGCAAAGTCAAGACGCACCAGATAACGACATACCCCGGCCGCCGCTTGCCGCACGTTTGGCTTAACAAACGACTTCCTACAAAACCGATCTCAACCATTGACTTAGCAGGACACGGACGCTTCTGTTTGCTGACCGGTCCGGGGGGACAAGGGTGGAAGAATGCCGCTCGGTCTGTCTCCGTGATCACGGGGGTGGAAATCGTCGCGTACTCGATCGGTTGGAAACAGGACTACGAGGATGTATATTTCGACTGGGCCAAGAAGCGTGAGGTGGATGAGAATGGGTGTGTCTTGGTTCGCCCCGACAGATTTGTAGCATGGAGGTCAAGTGACATGAATGCAGACCCCGGGAAGAAACTAGAAGAGGTGGTGAGAGCCATCCTCGCGTTGTGAGACAATACACAGCAGAACAGGAAGAAATCCTGGTTCTAATACAGATATATGGGAGTTCGTGAGCAATCCGAGATAATTTGGAATAGATTATGCGGGAACGGCTTTGCGCTGCATAATGCCGACTGGAATTCGTTTGTAAAAAAGAACATAGATAACGCGCTCGGGTGGTTGGTGGTTGTCACCCTGCATTGCAGTCTTGTGAAAACCACTGCTGAGCCACGCAACATACAAACTTTTGATATCTCAGTTTCCTGGTTTTGCTACGGGACCTTGGATGTGCTTGGCCGGTGTTCTTGGCTTTATCATGACGTCGACGATGCTCGCTCGGCTTGGCTTCATTCGCCCAGCCGTTAACGACACCCGAACCTGCACCACCTTGTATTAGTGGTGCACCAATGGGGAGCAAATGCCGTCAGCGGCACTTGTCCTCCTCGAGATGAGTGGTGTACCCAGGAGCGACCATGGCCCAAAATCTTGGCAGATTCAAGTTTGGGCCACCATCTCCCGTCCAAATGATCGTCGTCGTTATTCGCCCAAAGATGCAATATCTGACGTGGGTTGTCATGCGTCCTCCACGAGTGCCCAAATTCAGGTGAAAACTGGGAAAGGTGTCATACCAAGTTAAATAGGCACAAGGAATATAAGATGTCACGTAACTAGTTCGGGAGCCCCATAAGCCCCTCAACAACTTGAACTGCCACTGCCAGTACACGCCAACAACACTGCCCCCTTCATATTCCCCAACCCAACTTCCGAACAAGGCGGTAGCGCCAAGTCATACACCATGGTCCACGGAGAGACTCGTGCCCGCACTGGGCTCACCACCTTCCTCCTTGCCAGCAGTGGGCTGGTATGGGTTTCGGCCGTGATCGTGATGGGTATTCTCGCTTACCTCGTCTCCCGTGGATGGGGTGGAGATCACGTCATTTACGAATTGGTTATTGTAAGTCATGGTGTCCTAAGTGGAGAGCGGGAGAGCGATGACTGACCCCGATACGTGACAGTCTGTTCTGACAACGGCATTCTTCCCCTTGGCGTTCTTCCTGGTCGTCTCGCCCGGCTTCATTCTTTTGTTCAACTTGATCTTTTCGTACCTCTGGCTAGTTGCCGTTTCTTTCACCGCTTCCGACTGGAGCTACAGTCGATCCGATCTGCTGCTCACGGTCGAGGCCTTCAGTTTCGTTGCATTGTAAGTGTGCTTATGGATACTCGAAGTCCAACCTTTCTGGAAGTGCTGCTGATAGATTTTGAAGCTTCTTCCTCTTCTTCAACATCCTTTACGACTGGCACTATGGTTTCTACCGCGCTGGTAGTCGTTCGCGAGCGGTCGTCTAAGATCAAATACACCATACACAATCCCGTTTCCCTAGCTTAATATCAAGAAAGCTCAAGATCAAGGCGATAAGGATGAGGGATATGCTCCAGGCGCACTGGAGAAGGGCAAGGGAGGAAATAAGCCATATGCCTTATATCCATTTGTTATTCATTTGTTTCGTTAAGAAGCACGGGAACTGGGCAACACTTGTGGGTTTGATTTGTGGGAATAAATAGCGCGACTTGTCGGAGATACCTTTTTGCAAAGATTCACCCCTCCCTTCACATTCCATCCCCAATCCGAGCCGTTGCATGTGCCATCCGCATCAGGTGCCTCTCGGACTCACTATCGTGATCGCGTTGCCGCCGGCGCTTCCTTGTTGGACATTTGGGATGGGCCTATCAAAGCGCAAGCACACCGTCTCTTCGGCAGTGCGGCAGAACCCAACGTGCGTTGAAATTTGTTGCCTTCATAACGGGAACCATTCCGTGTGCCGGGCCCCGCGGCTTTTTGTTAAAAAACATCAAGGAGCCAACCTGTGCGTACCTGTACATACATACGACATGTCGAAGTCAATGTCACAAAGTTTTGTGCTCGCGTTGTAGTACGTGTACCTGCAACCGGCGGGCCTGATTCAGGACCATGTTGTCATAACATACCCGGGCTGGAAGGGCAGTAACCTAGACTGCACTGACGAGTTTCCATTTGGAATCCAGTGAATGTATCCATGTACTACGTATTGGCGGTTCTCCGGCGATGTAATTGTCGACGGCTTGCCGACGATCTAGGCGGCAGGCTCCCTGTTACTACAAACTGCACTCACTGGCCCATCGCCGGTGGTGCTTTTGCGTTCCAACCAGCACTGGTTTGCCGGCCATGCTCCGGCGTTGATGTACATTAACATTGAATTGGGCGAGCAGCCAGAGAACTACTTACAACCCACAACCATATTCTATCTCCACGATCCAAAAGATAGTCCGTGTCCGGGCACCACCGTCTGCCTCCCCCAGCTCACGCTTCCGGATTATGTGAAGAGGTAGGTCAAGAGCGGGGACTTCGGGTTGTCGAAGCGGCGAAGCACGGTGCTGGGTTATTCACAGTAAGTGCAGCTACGATGGACTGACGGTATCGGTACCGGTATGAAGCTAACGGGTTACAGTGCGCCGACATCGTCCTTACCGACAGTAACGAGGAGGTACCCGAGGTTAATGAGCTTAATCACTTCAACTCGACAAACATCCAGGTCTCGAATGTTACGATACTTAGATCCCAAGAGCTCCCCTTAGCTTGCCTAGGCATCGGATCAACCACCGACGCAACGGTCACGCACTCGAGGGAGAAGGAGGGAGGGGGGGGGGGGCGCTGTGAGGCGAATGGGCGGTCGGATTTGTTTAGCGCATCGGGCGTGACTTACAGTTGCCCATCATCGACAGCAACTTCAACACCCTCGAACCCAACTTCAACCCCGACCGCGTCGGTGGACGAGGACAGCGCGCGGAGCACGAGGGACAAGAGCGGGGGGGTGGTTAATTACTTATAGCAGCGGGTTAATTACTTATAGCAGCGGGTTAATTACTTATAGCAGCGGGTTGATTACTTATAGCAGCGGGTTAATTACTTTATAGCAGCGGTCTCCCTTCTCTCATGATAAGTCTTCATGTTGTTACCTCAGTTTGAGGGAAATAGAAGTGGCTGGATGGAATCTGTCTTGGAGATGAGTTGGTGTAATTCAGGTTGTGTCACTTTGGCAACCAACTTGGAATTGACCGTGACAATTGTCTCGGCAATGTTATTGTTTGGGAAGAATGCGCGGCACAGACTTCCTCACCCTCGCGCCAAGACCGGCCCGAACTTCCCTTTTTTAGTAAGTGGGGTGAGACAACAGACCCCGCAGCGCGTACCCCTGTATAAACACTCCAACGCGTCTTATAGCCCGACCATGGGCGTCACTTTCGAGCTCCTAGGAGCCTGTAGATGTAACGGCTGCTCAACTTTTTCCAAACACCCACAATCCATTGCAGGCGCTATCAGCGAGTCTCTTACAAGAATACACTATGAAGGCCGTTCCAAGCCCAATCTCGGCCACCAAAGCCACCCCTCATACGCGCCACCGTCAGGGTTCCTTTTCCTCTCCCCGACTCCCTTCCATGCTCGCTCGACACCCGATTCATGTTGACTTCCTCCGGCCTCAACGACCCGTCATCGTTGCTGGGAACACCCGTGCAGCCCAACACATACGCCGAAATTCCGGGTCTAGTAAGCACTCGAGTTCGGATGGCAAAGTCAACAAACCAACCGCCCATCGGAACAAAGTTGGGTTGTGGCTTGAAAATATCGAAGCATCACACGGATTACCTCCCCCGTCCTTGGGATACCAATCGCCTTGCTCACCCTCCCGACGGAGATCCATGTCACTCAGCACAGCCTCGCCGCATGGAACCAAGATCACCAGAAATGCCAATTCTCCTCGGATTCCGCTTGCCGATATTACATCCCTAGTGTTGGCAGCTGACAGTTCTGCCACCTTTTATGCATCCGAGGCAGCTGGTGTCAAGTCACAGTCGTCAAAGACGTCCGCATACCCTACTTCGGATCTCACCGGCGCGGTCGACATGTTGACCGCAGACGAGGCGAAACGGCTGCTTCTCATGTCAGCTCAGTCCAATATGTCATTAGCCGACGCCATCCGGGGAATTGCCATCAGTCGTTCTCAAACAGACTCAACTCAGGAGGTGCAGCAGGACTACTTACCCGACACCTTTGTCTTCGATGAGCACTGCTACTAGTCGAGGCGCAACGCGACACATTTGACACCAAGCAGGCTCTCGATTCTCGCAGCGGAAGCCTGCTTTCAGCTTCAGTTTCCGAGAAAAATGGGAGTCTGGCGCGATATGACAGGCGAGAAGTCATGGGGTTCACACTCAACCCACGCACGCAGACGCCCCTTGCTCAAGCGATGGTAAGTGCGGCCCCCCGTCGTTCCGACGACGCTTTGTCACGCAGTCCGCGAGCAAAACTAATGAGAGAAATAGCGCCTATCCCTTGGTAAATGTATCAACCAGATACTTGCAACCGCCCGACACGTCGCTCAAGTTCAGTGATAGTCTACCATGGGCGGTTACGACATCCGCGTCAAGACCAGCATTGTAGAACTGACTGGGATGCCATGCCGCGGTATTGGGACCACGAGGCCGGAAAGGGAGGAATCCCGAACGAATCCTGTCGCGAGGTCTACGGCGAAATCAGGACGATACTTCCATGTCCTAACTCTGCTCTCTTCGTTTCCTGACTACGACAGGAATGAGACAGATCCAGCAGTGGCGGATTTGGCCGTATGCGGCAGTGGGAGCTCGGCAAGTTCCAGGGCAGGGAGTTGGGGGGGCTGGTGTTATCGGATGCCAACATTCGACCGAGGACGAGGGGAGACCAAGCGAACCACGATCATTACCAGTATTTTATTATGTAGTTGAAATGGTATGTAAAGAAGCCGTGTAGCTGTTACCATTCTTGCTCGGCTCCACGAACGAAAAGTCTTGGATGCCTCCCTCTCCTGCTTGAGTTCTAACCGCATCCCTCTGACCGCCCAATGTCTCGTCCTTTTCGTCAGTCTTAGGGTCTGGATCGGCATGTTCGAATCAGTAACCCGATGCTTGCACAGCCGCTGAGAGATACGGCCGCTAAAGTTGCCATTAACACACATTCCTTGTGATCAACATCTAACGCTTTCCCGTATGTGATAAATGCGCTTGTTGGGCCGCAACTGCTAACATTGGACTCCTTCATGGCACCGGGACCCAACACATGCAAAATAAACCTCACATCATTTATTTTAGGAAGTGTAATGATACATTTGAGGAAATTGACCACTCAGCCTCGATCCAATGACACTATGACAATAGCAGATCCTAACGCAAAGCATTCCTAACATCATCGACCTTTCCGTCACAGAATGGTCAACTACCGGGCGTGCCCTCGGCCCGCGGGAAGGAGAACTTAGTTTCCACAAAGACTTTCTGGATGTTGTCCTCCTTGGAGTCAAACTTATAGTAGACCTTGTCGATGTCATCGATGCGGAAGCGGTGCGAGAGCATTTGAGTCGGGTCCAGTTCGCCTTGTTGGATTTTGGACAGCAACCCCTCCCAGTATTTCATAACAGGGGCCTGCCCATTTCCAATAAGACGGATTCCGCGCTGCATCAAGGATCCCACATTGAAGTGGTTGGTCTTGTCTTTTGTCAGCACAAGCCTCAATCACACCGGGGAGATAAAGTTCTTCGCTTACATATCCCACATACACTCCCGTGACTCCCGTCCGGCCGTAATTCCTCACACCCTCGATCATCTCGTTGAGGATCTCGCTGGTGTCCGTCTCGGCACCAAGCGACATCTCCAGCCAGTGCATCCACCCCTTGGCATACTCGCCGGCTGCGCACTCGATGGCCACGTCGGGCCCGCGCCCGTCACACATCTCCTTGAGCTTGCTAACCACTGTCTCCTTGTTCGTGACGCCAAAGCTAAGCTTCTTGTAGTCGATTACTTGGAGCTTGTCTTTATGCTCGACGGGCCAGCGTTGAGAAATGGCAGACAGCCGCGGTTCCGTGTCGACGAAAATGACCTTGGTGGCACCCTCCCCTAGAGCAAACACACCAGCCATTTGACCGATGGGCCCGGCACCGAAGATGGCTAGTTGGTCGCCGGGGTACACGGCAGTGTCCTTGACGGCATTGTAGGCGGTGGGAAGGACGTCGGAAAGGTAAAGAGCTAGGCGCGGTCAGATAAAACAACGGGTGACATGCCAAGTAGGACAGTGGCGAAGACTTGCCCTTTTCATCAGGGACACCGTCCGGTATCTCTAGAAGGTTGGCATCCGCGATCGGTACCCGCACATACTCGGCCTGTCCGCCGGCAAACCCACCAGTGAAATGCGAGTACCCAAAGAAACCGGCCGATTGGGAGCCATACATGGCCTTGGCGGTTGTGTTGGAGTTGGTCTTTTCACACTGCGAGGAAAGCTTCTGCTTGCAATAAAAGCACTGGTTGCAAGCCAACCGTTAGCAGCAGGCCATGTAAGGGAGGGTGAGTTCTATCCGATGCTTACCTCTCCACACGTAATCTGGAATGCAGCGACATACCGCTTCCCGACCTTAACGTTCTTCACCCCCGGCCCGACCTGGTCGACAATGCCACAGAACTCATGCCCAAGAATATCGCCCTTGTTTAGCTGGATGACCGAGCCGTGGAGCAAATGCAGGTCGCTCCCACAGACGGTGGTTCCGGTGACCTTCAAAATGACATCCTGGTCCTCCAGGATTCTGGGTTTTGCAACTTCGACTGTTGTTGAATAGTGGTTTGTGTTAGTGCTTGGTGCATGCTCGAAGTCTGGCCTGGCATTTCATGGTCACGCACCGACTTCGACCTTTTGCTTGCCCTGCCATACCAGCGCCTTCATGGTATCGTTTGGATCACCAATCCCTTCGTAGTTGGCGACGTCTTGTTTGATGTTCTCCTTTTCGTGTCCGATGGCCTTCTCGACCATGTAAGCTGCTTGTGATGTCATCGTGGTTGTGGTTTGTGGTTTGGTGGGCTTGTTTTGAGAGCACAGTAGTACCAACGGTATTGTGTACGTAGTAGGTGTAAAATCAGCGTGGATAGAGTTCTCGACGGATTCCCACGCTTAAATAGGATGCGAAGGGAAACTTTACGATGTAGGAATCACTTTTTCTAGTCAATCGTTGTGCATGTACCACCTTGAAACGTCGCACTCAACCCCATGGACCAAGCACTGTCATGATATGAAGTTGGTAAAACTTGGTCGGTTCGTTAGGTGGTGGAACCAAATAAACGGGTATGGGATGGATGACGATATAGACTCGCCAGTCGTCATTGGTACATGTACCTATTTAGAAAAGGGAACAATAGAAAGGCGGGCGCCCGGGTACACACTCATCCTGTCCATGTATGTACCTCGGTACTTTCTCTGACACCGATGGAGGGGATGGGCACGTCCGGTTGAGATCGGCTTGCGTCTCTGTGAAGAGTTGGACTTGGAAATGACCAAATCGAGACCAGACATCCACGGTTGTGGTTCATGACGTCACGGGTTGGAAAGAAACCATGGGACCACAGTATCCTCCTCCCGCCACCGCCACCTCCTTCCTTTTTGTGATCACAACTTTCTCCAGACTCGAACAAGCATGGATTCTTTAAATCTAGCCTTATGCGAGGCTGGCCTCATAGTCCCAAGTGTCCTCTTTTAATAAGCCGACATAATCGCAACAAGACATTGTGATAGGCCGATGGATATGGAGTAGGTCCAGGTATGCCGACAGCCGACAACCACAGGACCCCGAGGGGTCCAGACTTTTTAGTCAAAATCATATGAAGCCCTCAGTCCGTAACCGTCGGTTTCTTTCATATGTTTGTCGCAACAAGTCCATCTCCTCCTCGTCATATTCGAACTCGACGTTGTGGGATGGTATCTCCGGAACAAACGACCGCCTTACAATCGCGTGACAACCCTTCAGGGCTAGCCAGACACCTTCACAGTTCCCAATGCTTACTTTTAGGTTTGTTTCGAGAAGCCTTTGTCTTTTTCTTGTATGTTAAATCACATCGCATATTACGCGCGTGAAACCGAACAACCTCTTTCTCACCCCACTATGAAACTGAACTGCAGTCAATCCACACGATTTGAAGGAGAAAGTATATGTAGCATTATAAGTAAAGAATGCCTACTCACTCGAGTCGCCCAAATTCCAACTTTTTCTTGTTTTTCGTTTCTCGTGTTTCCGCTCACATCAAGGCACTCAGCTCTTATCCCCCAACGCTGCGGAACTAACCGTTCCTAACTGAAATACTTTCGACCTTGGTTTGGTTCACCACCCTAACAGTGACGACGATGGAGGATGCAGTAAAGGTTATAGTGTCCCTGATTCCAACCCGGGCGCTATCGCTGGGCAAGAGAAACACGCTTTCGGGCGTGGCTATCGGAATGACGGTTATTGGATGCCTTCTTGGTGTTGTCATAATAGCGGCCGTGCTTTGGTTGTTTTGCTCTACATGGGGGCGTCGCGACATGATTCCTGTGCAAAAAGTGGTGCCGTCGAACCGGCAAAGTCCCAATATGGGCAGCCATACATCGACATCGAACTCGGCAAACGGACAACACCTCCGTCACAGCAAATAGTGGGCTCGGCAAGTGGGCTCGGCACACAACCGGCACCTCGCCTCCAGAAAAACAACGGACTTGGCACAAAGCCAGTACCACATTTACAACAAGAAAGGCAACTCGGAGGATTTCAGCAGTGGAAGGAACAGCGGGATACAAGAACGAAAAACCAAAAGGAGTATAAAAAAAAGAACCGGGCTGCGACGACAAAGAACTCGACGCTGCTGCCGGTGATAAAAAGGCCATCACCCGCAGCAACGAGGGAACCCGTCTCTACGGAACGTATTCGAAGGTAATCACGTTGAACTGACTACGTGGATGGACTGGATAGATATTTCTGTGGTTACCTTTTTTGTGTTCAATTTGGAATGCTGCAGACATCATTGTCCTTTCGTTTCTAATATGGTTATCTTCTGCAAGTATGCGTCGCTTTGGCTTAGAGATACAATCTTGTAAGAATGAAACTGCCATCAGGAACATGATATGTTTAAGCATAACAGCGACAGTGTAATGATGAGACATAATAACACTACGAACGACCCCTTGCAGGTACCTAGATACACACAATGTGTGGAATGGGCTAAAAGTGAACTAGGGATGCACAAACAAAAGAACAGAAATGGGTTGGTCGGTTGGTCTTCCAACTGGAACTCGGCCACGACCGGTCTAATCTCGGACATGCCGTTGAGCAATTTCCTGCCCGAGAGAGAGAGAGTCATGCTTGCCCCAATTAGAATAACCAACATCTCAAAGCCTTCACGGTCAAATCAAGGAGCAAGTGCTTGCTCAGTTGCACTTACCGGGGTATTTAGCCACTTAATAATAGGTCTCTTCCCAATAATAGGTCCCTTCCCAAGCTGGAGTCTCCTCGCTCCTAATCCTGAACCACAAAAATTCCAAGTTTCTTGCAATTATTTCTTTCAAATAGACTCCTTCAAGCCCCCCGAAAGCCCCAAACCAACATCCAATATCCCTTAGAAAGCAAACGTTACACCTACACCCCATCATGGCTCATATTCTACAGCAGTACCAGCACCTTGTCCGATACGCCCATTGGGCATACATGGACGATGACGGCGCCGAGTTTCGCTCGGCAGCGGCCGATCTGCATGGAGATGTGAGGTACCGCAAGCTCGAGATCGTCACTCCCTCTTTTTCAAGGACAAGTTGAAACCCCTCACCCCCAACACACACGTCCACTTAGGCACCAGAGCCGACAACACCCTCGTTCTTGCCTTCAGGGGAACCGATTTCCCCTTCACTATCGAGAACCTCGTCAATCCGAAACGATGGTGGGGTTTCTGGGGAAACGTTTGGACCGATGTCGCTTTCCATATGACCCAGATCAGCTGGCTTCCCGAGGAACAATCTCCCGTCCTGGTTCACGAGGGCTTTCTGGCGGCTTTCGACAACTTGGTAGACAACGATGATAGGCTTCGCTCGTCTATCGTCCATTTGATGAATGGCCCGCCGACGAAAATCGAGATTTGTGGCCACAGCCTTGGTGCCGCCCTGGCCGTGCTGTGTGCCTTGTAGTGCAGGACGCAATGGCCCGAAGCCGACATCACATGTCTCACTCTCGGGTCGCCCCGCGTCGGCAACGCAGCTTTTTGCCGGCACTTCAACAACAGTATCATCCCCCTCTACCGCGTCGAGCTAGACGGTGACCCTATTCCCACCGTCCCGGATCGCTTCACCCAGGCGTTGCCCGGAAAACTGCCCGCCACCCACCCTAACTGGACCGTCGAAGACAGGCGGTACTATCATGTAGGCACCCCTGTCGTCTTGCACAAGGCCACCGGAGATGGCGCCGTCAACTCTGTCGACTTTGGCATGGAGCGCCTAGACATCACAGCTGAAGAGGACGCGGCCGCTCTCCCATTTATCCTCAGAGTACCTTATGAGTTCGGCGGCTTTCTCACATACTGGGCCCTCAGAGCTATGCGCATGGTGCCGGGCATCTGGCTGTATCACGATCCTGCTGGGTACGAAACGGTCGTGCAGCGGATTGTGGAAGAGTTGCCTGGTCAGACAAATTTGTCCCTGTGCTTATTTATTGAGGAATCAAAACTAACAAGCGGGTAGTACAAAATGCAGTGTGATGCTGTGATGCTTGGTAGTGGGCGGTGGGAAGGGGGAAGAAGGGATGATGGATAAGTCGGATCATTTCTTCAGTGCCCTGAACTTGGAGGGGGTGGTATGATCGGCATCGGACCGGTGACGGAGATATGGGCGGGCATCCTGAGCCCGATCATTGGGTAAAGATTTGCCGGGTGCTAGTCAGGTTTAATCATCAGGCTGCTCTCCTTGTATCAGCAATCATCACAGATCAAAACAAGTATGAGGTAATAAAACACGGGGGACCAGCGTCCAAAGCGTTTGAACATCAATATGGCACCTGTTCAAGTTTGCGCGGCTATTGACCAAAACTTCAGTTACCGGCCGTTAGCCCACAAGTCCAGGTGTGGAGTGATTGTCAGGTGGGTTGTGAGCCAACTTCGTATAAGCTACCTGGTAAGTTTCCGTGCCATGGTTGTCGTACGTTGCCCATTGTCAGAACTCCGAACTCCAAAATCACGATCATCATGGGCGGTCCGATTAGTGTTATACCTTATCGTAGTACAGAAGCTTTTTTCAGTGCTCGGGGCGCCTCACAAGCGAGTGGCTGTGAGCAGAACGGATACTCGACATTGAGCATGGTAACACGAAGGTGCGAATCCGGCCCCAGCAACAAAGACTTGTGGCCTTGAGTTTGAGACATGGGGGAAAATTGGTGGCCGGAGCATAATGCCCCTGTCCGCATCAGAAAGTAACGCCGGAGATTTGATGTCGATCCGGACATCAACTGGAAGTCAAGTGTCATGCTTGAAGCAGACGGGCCTTTGCATGCTTAGGAGGCGTGAGATGCATTTGTGATGGGTGGCAATCAATAGGGTATCTGTCACAGACCAGCATAGGTTTTCAGCCTCGGGTAGCTACCTAGCTACCAGGTACATATTAAGTTGGCAATCCCCCCCCCCCTTATTCGAAGC
Source organism: Chaetomium olivaceum (assembly GCA_039881045.1). Taxonomy (NCBI): domain Eukaryota; kingdom Fungi; phylum Ascomycota; class Sordariomycetes; order Sordariales; family Chaetomiaceae; genus Chaetomium; species Chaetomium olivaceum. The sequence goes on along the minus strand of JAYWVB010000024.1, from coordinate 439,606 downwards.
TGCTCTGGACCAGACCCCACCACCTACTTTTGCGTCCGCACGCTTATCCTAGTCACTCCTTACTGTAGCTGAGCAAAGCTCCTGTCACTCGTTGTTTTATAATAAGCAAAGTCTTCACACACCATGGCTGTCGCAAAAGCCCTGCCGCTTCTTTCTTTGGTGTTCAGTGGGTTGTGTTCCGGCGCCCTTGCTGGAAGCAGCGGTCATGTCGGAAGAAGAGCACCCTTGAGCGAACGAGGGGTCGGAACATGCCATATTGAAGGCTGGATTCCCGCTTGTCCTGGTGAGCCAACGGTGCATTTTTATCACATGTTGATGTTAAGAAGTTAACGTAAGGGTCATTCAGGTTCCTTCGCTTGTATACCACCCGGAGGAGTCTGCTGCTCCGACGGCACGACTTACGCCCTGGGTCCTGAGCCCTGCCCGGAGGGTAGCAACTCTTTGCCCGGTGCTGGGTCTGGCGCTGGCCCAAGTGTTGGCTCTGGTTCTGACGATACCCCGGATTCTGATTATGCCGGAGGTCCGGGTGGTCTTGGGGCCCAGTCGCAGGGCGCTTCTGCCCCCTCCACCACCGCACCTCCTCATCCCCACCCTGACCCTTTGGGTCCCGACGTTGGCCCCGACTTCCTCGGCTTTGGCTCGAACTGGTATACGTTTTCCATGACCTTCCATTTCCTCAGTCAGTGGTACTCGCGGGTTGACCACAGCTCGTCGGTTCTCGTCTCCAGCGAGATCTTGTCCTGCTCCACCGTGTCTGTCAGCGCTACCGACGCGGCCCAAGCTAGTGCCATCTTTAGCTCCATCTCGGCTACCGCCGTGTTGGCTGCCCCAGCCGAGACTCAGACTCTGCCTCCAGTTTCTGACGGAACTCAAGCTGCGCCGGCTCTTCCGGCTGAAACACATACCACCCTGGCGGTTCTCCCCATTGAGAGCCACGCTCCCGCGGTCCCGCTTCCTCCGGTCGACGCTGCGGGTAGCTTTGCCCCTGTCATCCCGGTTGTATCCGAATCTCCGGTCCCGGCTGCTACGGGCGGCTTGAGACAGCAGACGAATGGGACGGTTGGCATTGGTAAGCCGCCACCCAGTGTTGTGGTTACTGCTGGTGCTACGCGGCTCAGGGGTTCGGCGGGGGTGGTTGTTGGTGTTGCGGGGTTTGTGCTGGGAAGGGTGGTTTTGCAGTGAGTTGGTAGATATATTGGCAGCCACTAGGGATTTGGCTAGACTAGAGTGTGAGTGTAAGAAGAGAAAGATGTGGGTCAGGAATCTGGAGGAATCTCAGATATTATATTTTCCTACGTCGAATAAAACGATACTCGAGATGGTGTTTATGTTCCCCTTATATTCTTTGCTTCCTGTTAATATTATTATTATTCATACTCCGCTGTGCCTTAAGGCGTGCCGGACCCTCAGCTATTTACTGTACAGGAAAACCGCGCCCTCACAGGCCGGATGAAAAACCCATACCAATCTTCAAGGAAAGTACACGTGTGTGAGCCTGCGAATACAAAGAGAGGAGGCCCCCTGGCCTCCGAAGGAGGGGCGTGTTAGGCCGCCGCTTCCAGCTCGAGCCTCCTAGCCAAACTGTACATCGGCAGCCTTCCTGAGTCCATCAGCCATCCCAGGACCCTCCTCGTGAGCCGTGCTGTTGCAGGATCAATACCGTGCAGAACAGAGGAAAAGTCCCGTCGCGTTCGAATTCCAGCTCTCTCCCATCTTCGAGTCAGCGGTGGGGCCAAACACCACACTACCAGGTGCTCGGCAGTCTCCCGTCCTTCGCCGCACTGGCAGGCGGGCGTTAGGATCTCTGGGACTCCTCGTGTAAACAGAAAGTCCCGTAGGCCTATTGCCCCCGTTCGGATCTGGACCAGCAGAGAACTCCTCGCCTTGGTGAGACCGTCAGGCTAGATTCGTGTCTGTTCTTCCTGTTAATACATCCCCATTCCTTACTTACGTCGTGCAACCACTTGTCCGCCAGTTTAATTATCGGGCCTGCGTTTAACAGCCCCCAATAAGCTAAAAGTGTTATGGTCTATAATGCTGGCCCAAAAATCACTGAAGCATGGTAGCCCCCCCTGTGACATCTTCTCCCCTGGTCTCAGCTCCTCGGTGACACACGTTTAGCTTTTCCAATCCCCGCCCTGCTGACTCCAGTTTTATCCGTGTAAATTGGCTAAGCCGTGAAATAAAGTGCTCTGACAGATAAGCACCTGATCAAGGGGAAATCGGATTCTTGGGGCGAAAATGGCGGTGAAGCGACTCAAAATGGGTAAATATATCCCATCTTGTTTGGCGGCTAGGACTCGTCCTTTTGGTGGCGACGACAATCTGACTCGTTTACATCCGCCGTGGAATGATTCAGAATGATAGGGCTGCTCCTCTAGTCTGAGCTCAGACACCATAATCCTATTGCGTGGCGGTGTATGGACAATGGGCCCATCTATTCATCTGTCATTGCATGTCCGCGGAACCATGTCAGCTTCTGTAAGGTAGTTTTTGTGGTACACGGATCGGTGAGACGCTGAAGAATGTAACCCTTTTGAAGCACTCCACCGGATTGGCAGGATTTGTAGGAATCAGAGAAGATGGCTCTCGTACGATTGGATATGCCTTACCGCCCCACAGCAAAACCACTCGTATTACGAAGTTCTTCATAACGTGGGGGGCTACCCTGAGGGAAGGATCCAGTCATAACCTTCCTTCAGGTAGACGCCGAGGTGACACGGGAATTCGAACCCTGGTTGGGAGTCTATGGAGCCAAAATGGTCCGATATTCTTCTATAAATCCGAGGCCAGCTCAGGTTCAAATATCCAATGGCAAGGAACATCTGTTCACTACAGCATCGTCTATTTCTCACCATGGCGCCCAAGTCTCTGGATCTAGACCTTTCGAGATTTCCCAAGCTCTCATGCGAGCAGCGCCGGCCATGTACGGCACTTCTGGAACATCAGTACCAGTGTCGATGGCGAGTGGCCGCACATGGGCACCCAAGACCCAGAGCAGGCCTTTCTCGACGCCTACCGCTACCAGCTGGCCACCATGACCTACGCTGCGCTGCCGGCGTGGCGCACTACCACCGCCTTCCAGCAATGAAAAGTCTCTTTCAGTCGCTGATTCGCAAGTTAATCAAGAAAATGTTGCGGCGGGAGGTCTGGTCCTACTGGTACTTGACCTCCCAGTCCGGCAACCGCCTGGACCCAGACCTCGACAAGCTCCGTCAGCCTTGGGCGGATCCCGTCGTCCGGGAGAATATCATGTACAGTGGCCACTTGTTGATGATGACGAGCTTGTATGCCATGCTCTTTGATGACGACGAGTTTGAGCGGCCGGGTAGTCTAACCTTCCAGTGGGACCCATTGTTCTGGGGGATGGGGCCAGAGAGCTTCTCGTACGACAACCGGTCCCTTCAGGCGGCGATCTTGAAAGAGATGGAAAGAGGTGGCTGGGCCGGGGTGTGCTGCGAGCCAAATTTAATCTTTGTGGTTTGCAATCAGTTCCCGGTTAGCAGGCCTTTGGCTAGTCCAAGGTACTAACACCGAGCTAACCGTGCCACTCACCAGATCATCGGCATGCGGTATAACGATGCGCGGGATGGAACCAATGTCGTAGGCGATGTGTTGGAGAAGTATCGGAAGGCAATTCAGGAAAAGCAAATGATAGGACACGATGGCTTGTTTGTCGACTGGCTGTTCCTGAAGCAGGGCCATACGAAACGAGCCGGTGGCGTTGGTTTCACTGCATGGTAAGTCTTTGACAGCTGTTTAGCCTCGTACATTCCCATAAGACCGCTAATCTGGTTCTTAAGGGCCAATGCGTTCATGAACACCTGGAACTCCGAGTTTGTCAAAGACAGTTACGACAAACAAGCTCTCGGGTTCATCACCAACATCGACGGGCACATCGAGCTCCATCATCCCGCGATCGGTGTGACGATCCGGCAGCTCGTTCAGGAAGAGCAGGCGGATTCATGCTCGGCGGAAGTCTTGAAGCGTGCCCGGGATAAGTATCTCGCCAACCGTTCGGCCGGTTTCAAGTACATGCAACCGCTTTTTGGATACGTCGTCAAGTGGCTCTCGGAGCTGGGCAAGGTCGAGGAACTGGAAGCTCTTTTGTCATATGCTGACACACAGTTCTCTCCCACTTGGGACAGAGGAGGCCTTTACTATCCTCGCCAGGATCAAATCACAGACGAATCTTGTCATTGGACGTTTGTTGACCCCTTCACCGGAAATGCAGCGATCGGATATGCTCGACTCAACGTTGAGGATGGTCAGAAAAAGATGTGGGACAAACCTTGGACGAGGGAGAGGCTTGGTAACCGCCCATGGGTAGATGGACTTGACCTGTCCCAAGGAGTGGACTGCTTGCGAGGATGTTGGGTGGACACGGAGCAGGCCATGGTAATAACGCTGAAACCTTGGGATGGTGCGGTGCATGAGCTCAATTTCTCGGTCAAACATCTCCCGATTGGCTATTGGGGGGTGTACAAGAACGAGCGTCTCATGTGTGAGCACCAGATTGAGAAGGGCGGATCAATCGAGCTTTGTATAGTAGTTTGTCAGGACCAGGAGACTGATGTTGTGGTGATCAGGCTCTGTTAAGTAGATGGAACTTAATAAGGGGTTTGTGGGATGGAAACACATACATACCATACCGTAAGGATTATGTTGTATTGTACTATAACTACTAGGATTACATGTCAGTACGGTAATCAATACACCCAGGGGAGACACGTCACAACCTGCGCACTTTCTATTTCAGTTGCAGAATTTCCCAACTGGACCCGGAGTGATTCGCCAATCAGCCATTCACACCCGCAACATTTGCGTCGCGTCTTGGGCTTGTTCGATGCCGGTCGATGGCGACACCAAATAATGCAAGCAGCAGCACGCGAGTTCTGTGGGGTGCGTCGCTGTTGATCCTGTTGCAGGTGGTTTCCCGCGCCATCACTTTCGTGGCCAACCAAGTGTTGCTGCGATTCCTAACAGCACAGCTCCTCGGAGTGTCCACCCAGCTCGAGGTGTACTACTTGTCTGTCCTTTTTTTCTCCCGCGAGAGTTTGAGGGTCGCCGTCCAGCGACAAGACTCGGACACTTTGAGGCTCGCAGCCAAGGGTGGCAAGGATGGTGAGAGTCGTGATAACCACGTGTCGAACGCATCGACCCAGGCGGTGGTGAACCTAGGTTATCTCGCCATCGCGCTTGGTATTCCGTTGGCTTTCTTTTTCGGCTGGCTCTACCTTGGCTCCTTGAGCACAATCACTATGGCATCTGCACCGAATCTGGTTGTTTCTCTCTACATCTACGCCTTAGCTGCTGTTGTGGAGCTCGTCTCGGAGCCCGCCTTCGTCGTGATGCAGAATCGTCTACAGTTCGGCACTCGTGCTGCTGCCGAGTCAGCTGCTACCTTTTTGCGCTGTATCGTCACACTCGGGTCGGCTGTTTGGGGTGCCAACCGTGACCTAGGCGTCCTACCTTTTGCCCTCGGCCAGTTGAGCTACGGCTTTGGGCTCCTCGCAGTCTATATCTGGCACGGCGCCGGCCTCGCGAAACGGGAGGGTTTTTCCCTCCTTCCCCGCCGCATCGTTGCGCGACCAGTGAAGGCGGCCACGAAACACCAGCAGCCCGATCAACCAGCATTCACCCTCTCCTACTTCTACCGGCCCACGCTGCAACTCGCATCCAGCATGATGGCCCAGAGCGTCGTCAAACACATTCTCACCCAAGGCGACACCTTTCTCGTCAGCATCCTCTCCACGCCCACCGCACAAGGCGTGTATGCGCTCGCCAACAACTACGGCGGCCTGCTCGCCCGCCTCGTCTTCCAGCCCATCGAGGAAAGCAGCCGCAGTTACTTCAGCCGCCTTCTCGCCCCAGCCAGTGGTCCCAGCCCCTCTTCAACCGCCAGCAAACAAGCCGAGCCCACCACCGCTGCCGCCGGCGCCGCGCACACGGCCCTCCAATCCCTGCAATCCCTTATCAAGTCCTACCTCCTCCTCTCTCTCGCCATCACCGCCCTGGGCCCGGCCGCCTCGGGCCCCTTACTCGCCCTCGTCGCCGGCCCTCGCTGGGCCGACTCCGGCGCCGCCACCTGCTTGGCCGCTTACATGTGGTACGTGCCGTTGCTGGCCGTCAACGGCGTGGCCGAGGCGTTCGTCGCGTCCGTGGCCTCCGAGGCCGAGGTGCATCGCCAGAGCGCATGGATGGGCGTGTTCTCGGTGGTGTTTGGGCTGGCGGGGTTTGTGTTTTTGAGGGTGCTGGAGTGGGGGGCCGTTGGGTTGGTGGTTGCGAATGGGATTAATATGGCGTGTCGCATTGTGTGGTGTGTGGGGTTTGTCAGGGGGTATTTTGGCCGGACGGGGCTCCGGTTTGAGGTGCTTAGTGTCTTGCCCTCGCCTGGCGCGATGCTGGCGGCGGCGGTTACATCGCAGGTTGTGAAGAGGGCTGTTGCGTCAGGGACATCGCCAGTTGGTGCGAGAGAGGCTATTGTGGAACTTATCAAGGTGGCAGCGGTTGCGGTACCGTTTATTATTGCGGTGTGAGTAGTCCCCTGTTGCTTCTCGCGTCCGTGATGTCGGTGGCTAACATGCAAATAGGGGGGTGTCCGAACGGCGCTTCCTCTACGGGGCATTCCAGGCGGTCCGAGGACATCGGCAGTCACGTTCGTGAAGACGGATGAGAGTTAGTGTCACATTATGGTATTATACGACGCCGGATTAGGTTGTACGCGCACCAATAGACATCTTCATTTTGTTCACTCGGCTTCCCCATTTGTTGGGTGAGATGCCGGCTCCATAACTCAACACCCCTTCCCCCGAACGCTCTCAATGGTGTCTTAGCCCGATTATTGTCCTTCGAACCCGTTGGGCAGAGGGTCAAGGATGCTCTCAACCACCGACCTGGCTGGATTATATCCGGATCGGAACCTGCCTAAAGTACGGAACCGGCATTTGGCTGTTTGCCTTGACATACCGAACCAATCTATCTTGGCAAGGAACCATACACGTCGGGGGCTAACAAGGCCCCGCTGAGAAACATGGTCATAACCGCCTCGGCAGATCGATATGGCAAATATCTTGATCCAAGGCCTTGAATACGGGACGTATATATCCAATTACATTTCCTCCACCAAGGACATGGGGTAGCTGTGTTCTTCCAGTTGCGACAATAAGGATACCAGCTTTCCACGCCCCATCTTAGCCATGCTATCATCATCTACCTCATCCGCCCTCTGGGCCTCTCTCCTACTTCTCTTGTCCAACACCACCCCACCCAAGCAGCTTGCAACCGCGCCGACCTCCTGGCAGCGGCCTCTGAGTTCGTTACGGCCGTCTCCACCGGCGAGCTCACCTCGCTCCCGCTCTCCACCAACTTCACCTACCAAGAAAACAACAAACCGGCCACCCTCGCCACCACCCCCGTCTTCTCCCAACCCCTCAAGATCGACCTCTCGCGCTCAACAGCCGACACGGTAGCCTGCGCCAGCTACACGCTGATCATCGCGGCCTCTGGATCAAAGCCCTACGTACTCGCAACCCAGCTCCGGCACGCGGGCGAGGAGGGCACGGGCGCGATCACGTTGGTAGACACGATCGCGGCAACAAAAGGATCGCTCTTCTTCGACGCGACCAAGACGCTAGGCCACGTGCGCAACCAGAGCTGGGCTGACATCCCCGAGCCGCAGCGACCGGGCCGTGACCTGCTGAAGCGGGTCGGCGACGCTTACCTAGACATGTGGACCGACCCAGCAGCGGCCGACTCGATCCCCTGGGGCACCGACTGTGAGCGCGTCGAGGGTAGCCAGTACACGCGTCCGTGCGGGGCCCAGTTGCCGAGGGGGGGCAGCCAGAGGAATAATGGGAATCGGAGGTATGTAATTGATGGGTAGTGGGGAGCGTGGATGTGCTGTGCAGTTTTGATGCTTTGGGGAGCTTGCCGGATAGTCATGAGATTCGGGTTGAGGATGGGAAGGTCAAGTACGTCCACACGGTTACCGTCTGAGGGCGAAAGATGAGCGCGGTGGGTGAACAAGAGATAATGAACCACCAACGCCTCGCTATCTAGTCTAATCGAACGTGATCTTGGTGCCCTTCTTGCTTAAATCCACATCCTTAAAGAAAGCGCCGTACGTGTCGTGGTTCTTCTTCTTGACGGTCGTGCCAAACTTGAGGAGTTCCTCCGGCACTGGCTGGTTGGCACCCCGCAAAATGTTGACGAGTCTTGGGTGAAAGTCAGTATGATGGAGAGTCAAGAATATGTTAGGTGGGAAACACTTACGAGCCAGAATGCGACTTATCGTGCTCGGTGAAAAGTGTGATGGCTTTGCCCGTCTTACCGGCACGCCCTGTCCGCCCGATGCGGTGAACATAGTCCTCGATGGTCAGGGGGAACTGGGCCGGTCAGTTTCATGGCTCCGCAACTTCGCCCAATGCACTGAGTACTTACCGTGACATTAATTACCAACTTGACCTCCGGAATATCCAGACCACGCGCCGCCACGTCAGTCGCCACCAAAACGCTGGTCGTGCCAGCCTTGAACGCCTCGAGACTGCGTGTCCGCTGGTCTTGACGAAGATCACCGTGGATGCTGCAAACACGTATGCCCCTCCTCTCCAGGTTCTGCTCCACGCGGACGGCTTCCTTCTTGTACAAACAGAAGACCAATATCCTGTCGTTCTTAGCGCTTCCCTTCTGTGCTTCCTTGAGCAACTCTAGCAGTCGTTGTTCCTTGCCACGAGGGTCAACCACCTCGACCTTCTGCTCGATCCGGATGTTGGCCTGCAGCTCGGTGGATCCATTGCCCTCTCCTTCCTCGCCAGCACGGGTGCGGTTACCGATGGTCACCTTGACCGGGTCGATCATGAAGCCCTCAGCCAGGCCACGCACGCTGGTCGGCCAAGTCGCGGTAAACATGAGCGTCTGCCGCTTCTCCCGCGGGCGGCAGCTGCCGAGAATGAGCTTGATGTCCTCCTCAAATCCTTTGTCGAGCATACGGTCGGCTTCGTCGAGGACGGCGAACATGACATCGGACAGCGACACACAGCCCTCGGAGAGAAAATCCTTCAGTCGGCCGGGAGTCGCTACGATGATGTCGGCACCGGTGTTCTTGCGCAGGAGCGCGCGTTGGTCGTCCTTGGACGCGCCGCCGTAGAGACACACGGCAGACAAACCGACCTGCGAGGCCAACGATGACATGGCAGCGTGAGTTTGCATGGCCAACTCCCGGGTCGGTGATACAACCACGGCGCGAGCATAAGCTGTCCAGTCGCCTTTGGCGTGCTTCGGCTTGGGGCTGGACGCGAGGGACTCGATACAAGGGACGGCAAATGCCATCGTTTTCCCTGACCCCGTCTCGGCGATTCCTATTACGTCGCGACCGGAAAGCGCAAAGGGCCATGAGGCGGCCTGAATCGGTGTGGGCGCCGTAAAGGACGCGAACGGTTTCTTGGAGGTTAGCGTCGAAGTCGGGAGGTGCGAGAAATGGACGACGGGGCGGAGGTTCGCGCCCAATGGGTCTGTAATGGAAATCTCCTGTTTTGTCAGGAACTCCTTGATCTCATCTTCCGGAAGCGCATCAAGGGTTTTGGTTTGCTGATAGGAGTAGGCGGCGCCATTACGCTGGGTTGGACCGTTCAAAGCCGTGTCGGCGCCATTGGACTCGCCATTCTGGGCAACCCCGTTCGGCGTTGGCTCGTCAGACGACTTCGATTTCTTTTTCTTGTCCTTCTTGTCTTTCTTGGCCTTCTTTTCCTTCTTGTCCTTCTCGACCTTCAAGTCGGAATCGGCCGCAGCGCTGTCGCCGTTTTGCTGCTCCTCGGAGTGCTCCTCGGAGTCTTCCTTCCTGGCCTTCTTCTCCTTCTTCTCCTTTTTCTCCTTCCGTTCCTTCTTATCCTTCTTGTCCTTCTTCTTCTTGTCGGTCTTCAGCGCCGAGGGGTCGCCGTCGGTCGTCGGTGTGTCGGCAGTCTTTGGCTTCTTGGCCAGGCGGGCGCCTTGGTCCTCGCCGTCGCGAGCGTGTTTCTTTCCGGCCGACATACTTCCAGAATGTAAAAAACTAATGCGGGGAAACACACACGCAACTTACGAATACGTGCGGACGCGGCAGAAAGGAGGGTCGCTGATACAAGCGGCGGGAAAATCTGGGAAAATATTCCGTCTTTTCTTATCGATAAGCGTTGCACCCCCTGCTCCTTCGCCGATGTCCCCCAAGAGCCCCATAAAAGCTTGGTCTCTGCCAGGTCTGCCAAGCACAACTCCTGCCTGCGAATTGGCACGTTGGCTCGAACTGAGCCATCTGCATCGGGTCGAGGGCCAGCGTTGTCGACCGTAACAGATGTGAAATACTTATGATTCGGACTCAGACAGCAGGTATTTATAATCTCCAAACTTGATAACTAGGTACGGTACCATACCCATCATAAACAGGCAATGCAACCTGGTCACAAATCCCCATCACCCTGTCTCCTGCTGTGGTTGTCGTACTCGTTAGAGCCCTGGGGAAAGTTTCTTGGTGAGACAAGTGGTCAGGTTGGAGACCTGGACTCTGCCGCTGCTGCCTGACGCCGGAACGATCTGCAAGTTCATCGACTCCAAGCTTCTTCAACTTTGTTGCCTCTTGTTCGACCCCATGCCAATCATCGTGCCAGACATAGCAGTTGCACAGCAGAGTCAACTGTCAGCTTACTACCTCATATGATTGCGTTCCCATCACTCCCACCAAGCACACCATGAACTCTTTAATAACTCGTCTTCTTCACGTGTTTTCGGCTTTCGGCCCCGGGGAAGGAGACCACAACCCATGCCCAACCGAGATCCGAGCCCGCATTCCACATAAAGCCTACCCGAATTGACAAACCTCACCATCTACTTTGAGCTAGTCAGTGAATGCCATAGGCAGCGGCGGGGAGTGATTGGATGATGGATTTTATCCGATGCGACAATGAATGCGTGGGGCCCGCCCGCTATGCCCAGCTGTTGCTGAACTAGACGACCGCTGCAGATATGGCACGATTTCTAACACAGCACACGGCTGGTCAGGAGTTTGATGCTAACGTTCCGGGCTAGGGACTGGGAACCAGAGGGGCCGGATAGAATTGACAGATGGTTAAACAGGAAGCGGGTCTGGGTCGCCTGCCGGCCGGAAGACTCCATTCCCCAGGTAAATGACACAATTTGTGATTCAGGAGACACAATGTCAAGTGGTAACGCGATGGGGTTTATCCTTCCCCGAGGCAAGGAGCACTTGAGCCCAAGCAGGCACCCAAGACATTCGAGCCCACCCAGGAACATAATGAGTTTATGAGTTACTCCAAGAATAAACAAGGTGCAAAGTTGGGATCGAGATTAAAGACGGAGTCATTGCGCTGCCAACCTCTTTAGACCGGATGATCCCCCTCTGGGTTCCTTTTCCCATTGTAATACCAGCGCCATCAGCGCCATTAGCCACTCATCATAATTCCTCTATCAAACAAGGACAGTGACAAGGCGACACACCTCCAAAACCACATCACAAAAGCACGTCCCGTGCCGTAGTCGAGTGAGGCGAGGGCCGCATGACGGAGAGAATGGATAATCAGGATGCAAGTTTCGATGTCGAACCACTGGCGTGTGCATCTTTAGATAGCTAGTCACGGCCACTAATACCGCGAAATAGAGCAGCCTTGAGAGTGGTGGGAATAAAATAGCATGTTTGCCCCTTAACCCCTGAGAGGGTCGGGGCGTCCGACTACATATTATAGAAATTGCGGAATGCCGACGAATGCAATGTCAAAACGGAAAATCCGGAAACCTGAAAATTCACACCACTGCTCTTGCTGCTCAGTGGGCCAGGCGACAGACGCCTCCAACACAGCGCTCCGTTAGTGGCTTGGTGTCACCAAACAAAATAAAGACTCTTGAAGCAAAATGTTGGCTCGCTTCCAGACGCTCCAACCTGACAATATCGAATATAAGCCAAACCCAACGCTCGTTGCTTGTCCCACCCCATGACAGATGCCCGGCATCTACTCTGGGTTGGCGTGTATGGCGCAGCGGAACGTCAGCCGCCTTGGTGTGGTGTACACGATCGTACAGGGCAGTCCATTAAGGTGATCTGAACAGTTTTCGACCCGTTCTACCACGAGCGGAACCCTGCAGTTGCAAGCAAAATAGACGAATCTACTAGTACACATTGTGTAGATTTGCGTGAATCGCTGGTAGGCGTTTAGATCTGATCGGTTCCGGGCAAGTCAATTGTGGCTTCGTAGGGCTCTGATGCTGCTGCTCCTTGGTCAGGAAGCAACTCAAAACCAGAGGGCAAACAGGTAATACTTATACCCCAACATGGTTGGAACACGTCAACGAGTCGTATTCTTTCCATTAATGGCCAGATATCATAGTGATGCGGAAGCGACGTTGTTGTTAGTCATGGTTGGGACGACTCGGGATAGTACAACAAAACACATTTTGAGAACCATCACGGTGTGGCATTGAGATATCCTGTTACCCACTACCCCTCGACATAATCGGTAAATGCACTAACGGACTGCCACTGCTCCACTGCATCCAGCGTCCTTTTCGCAGCCTTCGAAATCTCACGCGTCGCGTCACTCCCCAGTGGTAAGAACTCGGGTAGTGTCGCAGTATAGGCATCTCTCGGTAAGCTCTTAAGAGCTTGGCATTCACCCTGAAAGCTTGGCATGCAGGAAAAGGGGTTTTTCTTTTGTATTTAGTCCGCTCCTGAGAGCTACTCTCCTTTGTTCATAACTAGGGCACTTTTACCTCACGTTTTCCCACTATCAGGAGCTCCCTGCAGTGCAACAGTTATGAGCCCGGCGCTCTAATTGCTCGCACGCAGCCACCAAGACACTGTTACGGAGCTCCGCTCTTCTCTTCTGTTATATTTATTGTTGTTTCCCGGCTCTACGGCCTTCCACCACCGCAACCATGGCATCCTCAGAGCTCCCGGCACCGAGGGCTCTCCTCAAGGATCGAAACACCTGGACCGACTGGTTCCTAGCTCTCAAGAGCCACGCAATTGAGCAGGACGTCTGGAGATACATCGATCCAGATGGCAAAACGACGGAACCCAGCGATCCAGAACCTCCCGAGCGCGCGTTAGCTGAGAAAACCGCCAAAGAAAACGCCGAGAGCGACTTCAAAGCTCTCACAGATGCTTGGAACGCTCTTCCCGCTGAACAGCAAGCCGGAAAAGCTCAGCCCATGAAGGCTCCTGTGACCGAGAGCGACATTCTGAAGGAGCACCAGCGCATGCAACTGGAATACTACACCCAGCTCTCCATGGCCGAAAAAGCGAGAAGCAGGCGCGTCAAGATCAGGAACTGGATCGAGCGCACTGTAGATCCAAATCTCATGACCACAGTGAGATATCGGATGCTCGAGGGAGAGAAAACGAGCCTTCGAGAGCTCTTCACTCTGCTCAAAGAGATGATCGCGCCCAGCGAAGCCACGGAAAAACTCACAGCAGCCAGCGAGTACCGAGCTCTCCTGCAACGCGCAACCAAACGCGGCGTCAATCCAGAGACCTGGTACTGGGAATGGAAGCTCGCACTCTTCAAGGCGAGCGCGTTCAAGATTCCAGAGCTTGAGGGCATTCGCGGGCGCAAGGAATTCCTCGATGCAGTCATGGAAAGGATCGCACCCGACTGGGCAAGAGGGGAGCTTCAGGAACTCATCCGCTTCGAAGCTCTTGGTGGAAAAGAGCCGCCAACCCTCGACCAGTACGCTGTATGGCTCGGGCTCCTGATCCAGGAAAACAAGAGCAGGGAAGGCACTCCGTCTCCAGGGATTTTCGCGAGCGCGAGCTTGCGAGCGGCCGAACCAGGCAAGAATTCCGAAACTAACGCCAACGATGGAGCTGCCAAGACCCAAGGAGCCATTCAGCGCGGAGCGCGTGGAAAAATACAGCCTTGCCCTTGTCGACCTTCCGAAGCTCCTGGGCACCGATGGAAGCCCATCGAATGTGAAACTCTCAAAAAGGCATGGACCGGCAAAAGCTCCCCACGGGCAAAAGCTGGGAACGCACGGTGTGTGGAGATCCGAGAGCGGCTAAAGGACTCCAAGTTCGACGAACTACGCAAATCACTCCAGGCGAAGTGGGGAGACCAGACGAGCGGTGAGCCAAAGAAAGGCGCATCCGGGGGCTCTCCTGCATTCCCAGGCTCCATCAACGCGAGTGTGATCGACCCAGAGGTTATGCGGGAACTGGGGAGCTGGAACCTTGTGTGCTCTGTCGACACAGACCGATACGAAAGGGCACGTCACCCGCTCTCGAGCAGCACTCTGATCGACAACTGTGGAGCCGTCCACCTGGTCAACAACGAAGCGCTTCTGGTGGAAGGATCTTTCAAGCGTGTGAGCCACGGAGAAGTGTTGGCTGGCACTGCGAGCTTCCCAATCAAGGGCAAAGGAAAGAGAATTATCAAGAACGCGCTCAATGGGCCACGCGGTTCTCAGACAGAGGACCTGATTCTGGAAGACGTAGCTCTGGTGGAAGGCTTCCACGTTAATATCGTTTCGGAAGCTCTGCTGCGAAAAGCTGGGGTGTGGTACTGTGGGCTTGACTGCTCTCTGCGGTATGGAACAGACATCGCCACCAGCATCAAACTTGCACAGCTCGAGAGCCGCCATAATCTCGCTTTCCTCGAATATAAGCCTCTTTCCTCCTGCTCCCAGGTCCCTGTGAGCCTCGCTGGCATTGTGATGGTTGAAACAACATTGAAAAACGCACTGCGGCGCTTGCGGCACTCAAGGAGCAAAGCTGCAAAGCGTCCAAGAGAAGATTCGGAGGAGCTCTGGCACAAAAGAGCTGGCCACCTCGGGCCAGAAGCCCTCCAACACCTCGTCTGCAACGCGCGGAACGTCAGAATCCTTGGAACAGCGCGGGTTAAGTGCGAGAGCTGCGCTCGAGCACACGCTACCAGGGTAGTCTCGAAGATTACTTCAGAAAACCGCTCGAAGCGGCCCTTTTGGAGGATCTGTTGGGATCTTTTCGAATTTCCCCGAGCTCTTGACGGCTCCGTTTACCTGCTCGTAATTAAAGACGAGTATAGTGGAAAGCTCTGGGGCTTCCCTCTTCCAAACAAAACAGGCACAGAGATCTTTGCTCAGCTCCACCAATTTGAGAGCTGGGTAAGGAGACAATTCGGCCTTTCAATATGCAAGATCAGGCAAGACAGAGAGCCTGGGGCGATCGCAATCAGGGGATATACAGCGTTTCAGCGCTGGGCGCGCGAGGTGGGCATTGATATTGAACCCACGCCCTCCAACACGCACGAACCCAACGGAGCGATCGAGAGAGCTGGGCGAGAGGTGATAAACAAAGCCCTTGCGATGCAGCTCTCAGCGAATCTCCCGGAGGAGCTGTGGTGTGAGACTACAAGAGCCGCTATCCACCTATACGACATCAGCCCCAGCAAAGCCAATGACTTTCAGAGCCCGAATGAGGTGCTCTTGACCTGGTTCTCCCAGTATTTCCGATTCTGGAGCCCAGGATTCATTAGCTCCCTGACTGACGATCTGCGCCCTGACTGGAGCAATATCTTTGCATATGGCTGTAGAGCCTACCCGTTGGAAAAGGAAAGGGAAGCCGACGAGGAACGCAGGGGGTATAAAGTTCGCCCAAGAGCTCACATCGGATATCTAGTCGGATACGAAGCTTCCAACGTCTTCCGTATCTGGATTCCCGAGCTCAGGCGGGTTATCATCACGCGCAACGTAACCTTTGACGAGGAAACGTTTTATCGGAAGGACGAGGAGCTGGAGAATCTGCCGCAGGCGATTACGAGCAGGGTGGCAGACCTCCTCGAGCCGGGAAGATGAGGGCCAGGACGCTGGCCCAGAGATGAGGGCGCTGCAAACGCTGCAAGCGCTGGCGAACGATGAACCCGTGAGAGACTCCATCACAGTCGCGTGGCCGCCACCGGCTCTTGAAGAGCGACCGGGTCAAGACTCGGGGGTGGGGGCGCTCTCAGAAGCTTCCAAGGACGACAGGAATATTCTAGAGGAAGCGCTTGGTGGACTCTTGACCCCAGAACAGTCCCCAGAACCAGATCTCCCCGCAGAGAGCTCGCACAGGGTGGGAGATGGGGATGCTCCTGAAGAAGGGAGCAGGGTATTGGAGCATGAAGAGCTCCGACATGAAGCCTCGAGCGAGCCAGGAAGTATTGGCGAAGCTAGAGATGAGGCTGAACTCCGTGAACAGGAGCCAGCCGCTGAAGCCTCTGCATCTGCAGAGCAGCCAGAACAGCCAGAACGAACAGGATCAAGCTCTCGAAGACCAAGAATCGACTATGGACCTCCAACAAGGAGAAGCGAGAGAGCTCGGAAGTCGAATCCTAAGTACGTTCAAGCGACCTGGCCGGAAATTGGTCTGGAGAGCCACGCATGGCGACTGTTTCGAGAGACTTTCCTGCCTGATCAACAGGACCAGCTCTCGGAGAGAGACCAATACAGAACACTGCACGCGGTTTTCGCCGCTGCAGTACGCCAAGGAGCTGCCCAGGAGGAGCGTGTGGAGGATTTCGTCAAAGTTCCAAAGCGCTGGCGAGACCTCCACAACCACCCGAAGGGACAAGAGTTCAAGGAAGCGGCTCGCGAGGAAATTGACAAGCTTGTGAGCCGGAAAACGTGGGAGGTCATCCCACGAGAGCACTCCACGGAACGCCCATTACCCCTGAAGTGGGTGTTTACGTACAAATTCGACCAAGACGGGCGCCTCAAGAAGTGCAAGTCACGTATTTGCGTGCGCGGCGATATGCAAGAGACCAGCTCTTTGGAAAGCACTTACGCTGCAACGCTCGCAGCGCGTTCGTTCCGCCTTATGATGGCTTTGGCAGCTCATTTCGACCTGGAAATCAAGCAATTTGACGTTGTGCAGGCATTCCTCAACGTTAAGAGGGAGGATGGAAAGCCAGTGTTTTGCGAGCTCCCTGAGGGATTCAAGCAGCCAGGGAAGTGCGTGAAACTGATTACGGCGCTCTACGGCTTGAGAGATTCGCCGCTCCTGTGGTATCGCCACTTCTCTAAAACGCTCGAGAGTCTGGGAATGGCGCCATCTGGCGAAGAGCCCTGCCTGTTCATGAGCAAAGACAAGCGAGTAATCGTGGTCTTCTACGTTGACGATATCTTGGTCCTGTACCACAAAAACAACTTGGCAGCTGCCGAGCTTGTGATGGAAGGGATTAGGAAGGCGTACGAGGTCCACGAGCAGGGCGATGCAGCCTGGTTCCTTGGGATCAGGATTCTCAGAGACCGGAGAGCTCGAAAGATCTGGCTCGCCCACGACCAGTATATCGAGAAGATCGCCAAACGCTTCGGCCTCGCAGGAGGGAGCCCCCCACCAGTGCCTCTCGGAACAGAGGAGCTGAGGAAGTTTGAAGGACAGGCGACCAAGGAAGAGATCAAGGCATTTCAGGAGCTTGTGGGCTCGATACTGTATAGTGCTATCATGATCAGACCCGACGTGGCGTTCGCCGCTGCAAAGCTATCCCAGTTCCTAACAAACCCAGCTCCTGAGCACTTGGCTACGGCGAAACAGGTGATCCGTTACCTGTATGGAACCCGGCTCCTGGCGATTCAGTACGGTGGAGAGCTTGTGGCACAGGTCCTTGCTATCGCGTCGGATGCTTCCTTCGCCGATGACCCAGACACGCGCCGCTCCTCACAAGGATATGTTATCTCCCTGTTTGGTGGCCTCATTGCATGGAAAGCTACGCGCCAGAGCTCTGTAACAACCTCTTCAACAGAAGCCGAGCTCCATGCGCTGGCAAACACAGGAAAAGAGACGATGGCGCTGCAGAGGCTGTTCAAGGATATCGCTTTCGAGCTCTCAGAGCCATGGACCATCTTTTGCGATAACCAACAAACGATTCGGCTCGTTATTGCAGAGGGAGAGCGGGTAAATACCCGGCTCCGCCACGTCGAAATCCACAATATGTGGCTCCGCCAGGAGAGGGCGCGCGGAACGTTTGAAGTGGTTTACTTACCTACTGGTCAAATGCCAGCTGACGGGCTAACCAAGCAGCTCTCTCGCCAAAAGTTTGAGCATTTCAGAGCTCTCTTAAACTTGCAGAGCGTTTACGAGTTGGTCAGGGTCGATGTGGCAGGCGGGCAAAAGAATTGAAATTGGGGAGCTCCCAGCGAGGAAGGGGAGCTGGGAACCTCCTCATCCGCGAGGAACGGCATTGTTGTTGTTGTTTTTGTTGTTGTTGTGGTGGTGGTTCTGGCGGCCTCTCTCGATTGTTTGGAAGCTGGCGAAAGTCAGTAAAACTGGGGAAAAGAAAGAGGTTTATATACTGGGAGCTTCGATTTCTGGAATCCTGCACTCTGATTGGTCGGAATTCGCTCCCAGAACTTCTTTCGACCACGCGTTTCTGAACGCGAACAACCCACGAAACCTCAATTCCACGATTTTGAACTGGCGATATCTACAGTTGAGCCGCCCGCGCGAGCGCGCGCGCGCCCCAACTGGGGGGTGTGTCGCAGTATAGGCATCTCTCGGTAAGCTCTTAAGAGCTTGGCATTCACCCTGAAAGCTTGGCATGCAGGAAAAGGGGTTTTTCTTTTGTATTTAGTCCGCTCCTGAGAGCTACTCTCCTTTGTTCATAACTAGGGCACTTTTACCTCACGTTTTCCCACTATCAGGAGCTCCCTGCAGTGCAACAGGTAGGGCTTTGTCCTCCGCAACCCCGGTACCTGTCACTATCTCATAGATAACTGCAGCCCCCTTGGCCGGGTCCCCCAACTGTTTGCCGTCAAACAGCCGGAAGTTTCCATCCGCCACGCGGTTTACCTCCTCGTACTCGGCTAGGCGCGTCGTCGGCGAGGTGCCTGCAAAGTTAGCGCCCGGCGTGAGCAGGCCGGTGCGGAAGAAGCCCGGCTCGACGAGGCAATGCCGGATGCCGAAGTCTCGCACCTCGGAGGCCAGACCCAGCGTCGCCCACCGCAGAGCCGCCTTGGACGCGTTGTACAGGTTGCAGCTGGCCATCGGGTACCAGGCCGCCATGGAGCCCATAGTCACCAGCGTGCCTTGTCCCTGGCGGCGGAGGTGGGGGATTACGGCGCGGTAGAGGTTAAGCGGGCCGAAGAGGTTGGCTTGAAACTGGCGGAATGTGTCCTCCGGGGAGGCTTCTTCGATGGTGCCGGTTTGGACGTAGGCCGCGTTGTTTACGACGATGTTGATGAGGCCGTGGGTGGAGATGATATCGTCGATGGCTTCCTTAATCTTAGGAAGCTCGTCGTTGTGGTCAAGACGGACGAGCTTGATGTTTTGCTGTTCATCGAGACCCTTGATCTTGTCCGGGTTGCGCGAGGCAGCTAACACACGGTCCCCGCGGGTGGCAGCAGTCTGGGCCAACTGCTTGCCGAAGCCAGAGGAGCAGCCGGTGATGAGCCAGGTGCGGGAATACGGCGCCATGTTGAGGGTGAGTACTTTATTTACTATTAGTTGCAATGATGCAAGTGCGTGAGGTAGAAGGCAAGAGAAGTCGTTGTGGACTTTCGAGGAACAGCTGTGCGAGACCATTGTTATTATAATGCACGAATTATACACGGACCACTTACACAGGAGACGTCACAATAATATCTCTCGCGTTCAGAAGTAGCAGATCGCCGTTGCCAAGATTTGTACCAAGTATTCGTACCCTCCATGAGCATTCTCCTCTGGTTAGGTTGTGGGGCCATGTCGGCGATCGGGGTTAGGTGATAAGCCACCACCCCCAGGCGTTCTAGTCGTTAGGACTTCGGACATGGTCAAATAAATACGAAAATTGTGTCAATGCAAACCCATGAACTTGCCACCGAGTATCACTGTATCACAGGAATTCCGAAGCCATCCATAGCCGGAGCTTATCACCGCGGAGATTGATGCTTATGAGGAGACACTTTTTCTGGGAAATGGACGAGGAGTTTACCGGCAACTCCAAGCGATGGTCGCTAATGAAGGCGAGAAGGGTTTGTTTGTCCAAAGATCCAAAGTATCTCGGTCCAGTTGGGATCTATCTAAGGGAATTGGCCACTGATACTTTGATCCATAGGTACAGACCTAGGTGCCTAGGTACCTATACAATGGACTCCGCCAAATACGTATCTTGTCCTCATCACTCCGGTGCTTATGACTGAGAAGAACCCTACTTAGAAGTCGCCGT
The DNA here is from genome assembly GCA_039881045.1 of Chaetomium olivaceum. Taxonomy (NCBI): domain Eukaryota; kingdom Fungi; phylum Ascomycota; class Sordariomycetes; order Sordariales; family Chaetomiaceae; genus Chaetomium; species Chaetomium olivaceum. The sequence goes on along the minus strand of JAYWVB010000024.1, from coordinate 419,468 downwards.
AGAACTCGGGTTGGTCTTACCCGTTATGAGCTCCATTATCCCCTTCTTTCCCTTCTTCTTCTCCTTCTTTTCCTCTCCGTCTTTGCAGAAATCATTACGGACCTTCTTCTTCTTGCGGTCCCACTTTCCGCAATCCTCCTTAGGTGATTCTTTCTTCTTCTTGCATTGTACCAGCTCTGCGCTGGCCTCCGTGACGTGACCGCGGTCACAATTGCCACATACGTAATCGTACATGATACACATCCTAATCATTGGTATCCAGTGAGTAAATAAATCAACCATACGACGTGGAAGAGGATCTGCATATATCACAACTCGTAAGGGTTGCCACCTACTTGACGGTTGTATTGGGACTTGTTTCGGTTGGTTGTGTTTTGGTTGATACTGAGGTATATGTGTCTTTAACTGTTTTTGGGATTGAGGATGGTGAAATGCAGAACAAACGGGAGGACTATATATGTATGTAGCCCCTGATAGCTTCCTACCTTAATCTTTCAAGGGGTCCACTACCCCATACTCACCTCGGAATATGACCGAGACTTGGCCGTTGTCATTGTCCACTGCACCTCGCCGAGAAACTCACTAGCCAGAGTTCCGACGGCGTCACCAGGACATTGGGCCGACAAGTTTAGTTGCGAATCAAGTAAGGCCCAGACACAATAGGCCCCCGGACATCGGGTCTTAGTGGTCTGACAGACAGGCAGTTCCCCAGCATCCCCAGGTCGCCTAGTCTGCGGCTGACAGCCGGTTTCAGATAGGTATTATGCTCTGTGCCACGGTGTCAAACCCCATCGCGTCCCCAAACAAATCGCAAGACGTTTGGGACAGGAGCACCTACAGAGCGAAGGCATGTGCAGACCCTATTAGGCTATTTCTAAGCAAGTACCAATATCTACGTCGACGCCTAAACTACCTACCTACCTTAAGTCATAATCATGTACACAATGCGCAATTTCTCCTGTTGGTAAGATCCGCCGCTTTGTGGTTGCAGGGCCAAACTGGGACCCGGAGAGCCAAGATTACGTGAGAGTGCGAGTCTCAGTTTTGGTTTGCTAAAAGATGGTCGTCTGTTCTGAAGATGATTCGTTACATTCGAGATCAAGCGTGGGGACATCGGGCTTTGCCGCATTTCGGACAATGGATCCGGGCCTAGAACACTCCCAGATTACCGACAGTTTGGTCAAACCGAACACCAAGCGTCGATTACCGAGGTCTGACAGGCTTGCACGGGCTGAGAATGCGGCGTGGGTGGTGTACAACTCGAGGTCACTGAGGGCTTATCAAGCTTCCTCTGACCATGCGGCCCTCGCTATTTAACTTTCAGTCCTCGGGTTTTGCGGCAAGCGTAAGATAAGTACCTAGGTAGGTACTGCATACATATCTACCAGGTAGTTGTAACCCCAACTTGAAGCCAACCAAATTCCCCGCCCATCCCCTACCGAAACGTAACGAGATGTAACGGGCTGTGCCCGAGGTGGGCCTCGGTAACCCTCGGCCAGCTCACGTACAAGCACGGTCCACCGAACCCCTGGATGAAGCTATTCCCAGTTGCCCCACAGCGCACCGAACATTCTAGCAATGCGCTCGGGCCACCGCACTCACGATCATAAAGCAGCCCCACGAGCTGCCAGACTCTCTCATCTTTCCTTTTCTTCTTCAAGCTTAGTGTACTCGTAGAGTCGTCACCAGCTAGTTGCAATATACTCCTGGGACCGTTACACGAGAGATTTTAGAGCAGATGGAAGACCGACAGTAATGGAAGTAGGTATCAGTTACTCGGAACGTGCTTCGCATATAAAGTGGCTGCCTTCCAACTCATCCAACAGCAGCCACGGCGTCCTGTCGCTCTTCACGGACCTCTATCGATTTTAACTAGCTCTCAATCGTTTTGCCTCTTCCCACCCAAACTCGGATGCTCCAAAGTTAACTCTGATGTTTGCAGGACTATGTGTGTGACCAATGCAGGGATACAACTTGTGGTAAATGAGCCTGCTTTGGAACTGGGCTTCGAAATAAACTAGTTACTGTGTGGATGTGCCTTACCGATAGTTTCCCCGTCTAATTTGAACAAGTACTCCCCCTTGCAGTAATCAACCACACAACCGACTGTGGTACCAGGCCCAAAGTGTGACGAACCTCTCCTGGACCTCGTCCTGTTAGGGTTCAGTCTGATTGAAGGTGTCTTGCAAAGGTACTAGGTTCGGTGCAGCCAAAAGGTGCACAACAAAGACTTGTCTCAACAGTAGGCTCTCGAGCTTGTAGCGAACTGTAGTTGTGATTGCTAACTGGAGAACTCCCAGAGCTCTCCAGAACGAGTGACTATATACTATCTAATTCCTGGGTGCTCAGTGTGCTCAGTGTTTCTTCCTTTCTGAGGTCACTGATCACACTGGTCACTTCCCTGTATTCCTGTGTTCTGATTGGCTATGCGTCTTCCTGTGCTCAGTGTGCTCAGTCTTCCGTCTTTCCCCGTTTCCCTGGTCACACTGAGCATCCTTCATTCTCATTTGATTGGTCCTTCGGAATGACTGGTTCGGGGCGTCCCGCGCCTCCGAGGTCCCACCTGTTGGCATATTCGTGACACAAAGAGTCTTCTTGTCGAGTAAGTCTGGTCACCGTTTTCCTCAAAAGCGTCGCCGTTGTCCCCGTGAAGCGCAACCGACCATGACCTCCAGCCCGGATGAGCTTCGACGAGATTGGAAAACTCCCCACAAAGTCCGACCGATGATGCGGCGGGATCAACGGCATCGTGGTCAGGGTTGACCACCGGGTCGGATGCCTGAATAGCCACTTCAAAGTATGGCAAACCCATGGGTGATCTTCGGTGCCAAAAGGGAAAGTCAGCCCAGACGCTTAGTTTTCCTTTGTTTCCATTGTGCTTCAGGCCTAGTTGGTCATACCGTTAGCCTGAGTTGGGTATAGATGCAGATATGGGACAGCGTGGACGGTGGGACAATTTTTCGCACCTGCAAATGAGGCTCCAAGCCCGTCAGGGAATATTTCCACACCCGATCCGGTGTCCGGGTCGTCGGGGGCATTGATATGCGCTTGTTCACACCCACCCTAGGAGTGTCGGGACAATCTCCCACCGACCCTTGGCAGAGGCGTGGTGCAGAGCTGTCCGTCTTTCCAAGTCCGGTACGTTGTCCTGTACCCCGTGCTATAGTAGAGCAAGCACTGCGGCCTCATGCCCCTCCAATTCGGCTTGTGATGGGGTCTTGGACGTTTCTAGTCCCGACCCGTCGGGTGAACAGCCATTTTGGAGAAGGTACTGCACCACCAACAACTGACCGGCTTTCGAAGCGGCAAGAAGGAGGTGGTCGTTTGGCCGCTCCGGTGTTTGACTGATCAGGAGCCTCATCACCTTGAAGTGACGGCACTGTGCAGCAAACTTGGTCGGGACATAGCCGTTTATGTCCCGCAGTCGCACGAACCGAAGCTCATCCTAATCACCGTGGATCCGCGTGACTCCAATCAAGCCAGACTCTGCAGCGTGATGCAACTCCGTCTTCCGACGTTCGTCAAGCACAGGGCCAATGCCCCTCGCGATCTTAATCCATGGCAGAAGCTGGTATAGTACTGCTCAACTGCGCGGCCACGAGCAGAGGCATACAGCCATCATCATCTTGAACCAGTAGGGTGTCGGGTTTCTTGGCCACGATGACCTCGACCACCTGCAGACACCTGGTAACGGCGTAATGCAGAGCAGACTTGCCATACGTTGAGGTATCCAACAAAAGGAGGAACAGAGATAACAAACTCCGAGCGAGGTGAAGTAACTGTCCCGCGCACAACCGTCAAAAGTCTTTGCAATGGCTTCATTACCACCCGGAACAGACCGAAGAAGATGGGGTGGCTTGCCAACCTCCAGAAGTTCAGACTTTTTGCACGAGCTAGACCGACTGTACGGGTAGCTCTCTCAAACGACCGATGTAAGCTCCGGGAACTGCGTGGGACCCAGGACGGCTGCTCGTTACGATCCGTGACCGATACCTTCTTCGTTGGGGCTTGTAGCTACGTCACCGTCATGGCCAACTGCATTCGACGAGTCTGTCCAATTGCCGAGCTGGTCATTGTTCGCCTGATGATACGCGAGGAGAGGAAAACCAAAGGGTTTACGATATCTTTTTGTTGTAGGTCCTGTCCTGTCTATGCCGAAGCGCCAACACAGTTGAAGGCAAAAAGAACTTAAGCCTTAGAGACCCAAGCTAACCGTTTCCCTCGGCGCTAAAATGGGCATTATATCAGGATGTGGATGTTATTTCAATGAGCTGGACGCTTGAACACAAGGCTGGTGATGAAGACACTTACAATGATGAGTTTGCTAAACTTATCGCCCAAGCTGTAGCTTCCCACATGCTCCTTTTTGGTGCCCTCTCCGGCAAGTTCATCAAAACACACCCTGTTGCCCCTGCCGGGCTCCCCGGCATGATCAAGATCGGTTTGGCAACCATTGATGGCGAGGTCTCGCGGAACCTGACACAAGCACATCCGGATTTCATCCTCCCAGGCGAGGAGATCGACGTATCAACGGGCGAAAAAGCAAAGGGGAGCTCCCTCGCCACCGCCTTCGCTGCGGGCCTGGCTACTGTCGTCTTGTACTGCTTGGAACTGCACACTCGCTCCCGACGATAAACAACGGGCCAAGGCACTTCGTGTGGCAAAAACGTCCAGTGGCTTGAAGAAGATTTCAATGCCCTCAGTACCCGCAAGCACGACGATGATGGGGTGGGGAACTTTGTCCAACCGTACCACACTTTTCGGTAGGAGTTTCCCCTTCGTGGGACGAAAGAGTTGACTTTATTAGAGATATCGTGAACGAGATCTTGCCCGCTGATGTACTAAGTAATTTCCGGGATTCGTTGGTAAGGAGGCAGAATCTGAATACGGGATCCATTTAGGGGTAAGGTTTCTTCGGTGGCATTGCAAACAGGTTACCATCTCAGAGTTTCCTGGTGGCACCGGCCGCATTGATTGCAGATGGGCAAATAATGATTCAGTGCTGGATAGCAATGGATAGTATTACTACATAATGTAAAAACAACAAATACTGCCCAAGCGTTGCGAGAAACACAATAGCCCTGGTCAATCTTTCATCATTCCCATTCACACCCGTTTTTATGAGACCACCAGCCTTTCGCCGCTCTCATCTACCCCGTCCAAGCACCCGCTCCACTTGACTTTCCACGGGCTTCTGTGCGGCCAGGTCACCCGGCTGCGTCATGTTACTCTTGGAGCTGGGAGTCCGTCGTCGCATCATCATGTACAAACCACCCAAGCCGACAGCACCAAGACCAATATATCTATACCTGTCCAGTCATACCAGGTCAGTAGCCTTCTTTAATCCCTAGGGATGTATATAAACACACATGACGTTGCTATCCGTCGCCCCCATCTCCTTGCCCATCTTCCCGGCACCGGGAATATTCTGTCCCATGCCGGGCTTGGGATGGTGCGGTAGAGCCGAGTGGTAGTCCAAACCGGACGTCTCGAGCGGCTCCTTTTGGTGGCTGGTCTGGCCTTCAGAAGGGTAGTCAAAGACTAGGTCGATGTCGTCAACGGGATTGCCACGAGGGTCGTTAGGTGGGTACCGGTTTGTCGGTGTTGCCCAGGGGCGGACGGTGGTTGTTGATAGGCATCTGGTGGTTCTAGGTAAGGTCCGAAGACCGACCCGGGCTTGTTTTGGGAGGATCATGTTAATGGTGGTTAGTTGTGGATGGCTGCTGAAAACCTTATGTTGGCACGCAAGTATCAAAGACACGGAATGCTAGGAAACATAAACCAGCATCCGACGCACTGAAATACGCTCTCCCCAAGTGCTCAGACCCCGCGGACTCCTTGATTCCATGACGTATGGTGACAATGGCTCCTGAGGGGCAGATCGGAGCTACCGGGCGGCAACGGCTGTAACGCCTGGGCCACAAGAACACCATTGGATGGCATTACTTCGACGAGCGGAGGAGGCCTTCAACTGATATCTTGGACTGGACTCGTCCCTTGAAGTGCACTCGCCACACCGGCGGAATGATAATCTTTTTTACGGAAGATGGTTCGGTTCAGTTTCATTCTCCGTTCAATATTGTGTGCATGCTAAAACCACTGCAAGTAACGACTACAAGTTTATTTCATGACGTCTTAAAATACGACTAATTGCTCCTTTATTGAGATGTCTTATCACTCGTGTATGCCTCAGCCTTTTATGGCAACTCCATGATGCTAATAGTAACCAAAACGATCTGTTATCTAAATGCGCATCCGACGGGGTACTTCTTAAGTTTTGACCGACAGGGAACATTGTAGCGTTAACTCTCGAATAATTACCTCACATGGGCTTGCAGACCTCTCTCACCTGAAACTTCAGTTTAGCTACCTAATAGTGAGATAGTATCAGTGGCTGTGGTCCCACGTGGGGCGCAGAAAGGCAGCAGCAAGACCTAGGCAGTCTGTTAGTCGCGCACTCAAGTCCCAACTCCCACGAAGTGTAATTAAACACGGCGGGTGAGCGAGTGTCAAACATGGCTCGTCGATACCTAACTTCCTAAACAGGCTTTTCGGTTGCATCCAAGTAGTGCACAGCCTCAACCCCAAAATATTGATCGCCGAGACTAAGAGAAAAGCACCGAGATATCCGCTCTATGTAGGATCAACTCCCATGTCGAAGAGACGAATCACTCCAACCTAGTTTAATTTCTTCTCTCATGTCTGAATACTACTTCGTGCACGACCCGGTCATGTCAACTTCAAGGGGTCTTGCCGCCATCACCGTACCTACCTAAGGCACCAAACGTTTTCTGAACCGACATTGAACCCCCTGACATAGGTACTCACCTCCACATTATGTATATGCCCCTGATCGTGCGAAATAACTGCGCCCACTACACCAAATGTTCCGGCACATCAACCTGAGCCCAACGGCCATAGGTCAAGCACCTCCCCATCCTCCCCCCTCCCACACTGGTCGTCAGCCAACCCCAGCGCAGCCGCAACGAGCAAGAAACTGGCCAGTGTATAATACGAAGGCACTCGATGGTTCCATCTATCTCACAGAACCCTCTGCTCGGGGAGGGGTGGGGGTTTCATTCGCGGCAGGGAAAACCGGAGAGGGAGAGAACGGCCTCGACTATTTCTGTAACGGAATGGGAAATGACAGCATTCTTGCAGGACTCTGATAACAAACACCACAAATCATACAGAATGAACCACTTGGCTATGACTTGCTACCTAGGTTGCTTGGTAGCGGTTCTAGTCGTGAGGTATGGCAGGTTTGAGAGTGTGTGGGTGTTGACTGGTGGATCATAATGGCGCCGTCGCCGTTTGACTTGTAAGCTGCAACAGCTCAATGGTTTCAATCCCTTCGGAAGCCCGCGGTAAGGTCTGGGGGGTAAATAGAGTACAGCAAGGGCGGAGGGAAAAAAGTCACATGTCTCCCGCAGAGGTGCTCAACGATAGTACGGAGACATCTGACTCCTTGGCAAGCTACGAAGTAGCACAACAGTGAGTAGTAGGAAAAGACAAGCAAATCATCAACTGGGAATCCGCCGCCTGGGGATTAAAAGAATGCTTCCCGTAAATGCAATCCATGAATGACCATGTGTCGGTTAGATGTACGCCAACTCCTCCGAGAACTCCCTGCTGTTGTATCAAAAGGGTATCACATCCGAGCGCCCGCAACCGCCAGCTGATCGGCGGCGATATTACCCTGGTCTGTCTCATGACCCTTGACCCAGATGAACTGGGTCTGCCCACCCTTGGCCTCCCGCTCGTCGAGCCTGTCGCGCACGAGTTGGACAAGATCCTGGTTCTTGACGGGTCCGCTGCGTGTTCTCCAGCCATTGCGTTCCCAGTTGATGTACCACTCCGTAACGCACTGGATCGAGTACTTGCTGTCAGTACGAATCTCGAGGTCTTGTTCCAGGTCGATGACCTCGAGGGCGCGGAGGATCGCTGTGAGCTCGGCACGTTGATTGGTTTGGGGTTCGCCCTCCAGGCGCTCGGAGATGTTTCTATCGTAGAGGCATTAGTATCGATCAAGCTCCAACTGGTATGGAACTGTTGGCAAACAAACCTGGGATCGTTATCCCCAAAGTAGACTCCGACACCGGCGGTTGCGCCCGTCCGACCGTTGCCCAAACTGCTCCCGTCCGTGTAGACAATCACAAGACCATGCGGCGCCTTTGTCGCCTTCTTGGCTGTTTTCCTCTTTTTGGCCACCGGCTCCTCGATTCCATCTGCTTCGTCCTGATCCGAACCCGTTACGGTCGGTGCTATTGCCTTGGCTATACCGCTAAATGAACGGACGAAGGCTTCGGCGTCGGCCCGAGTCTCGAACTTCTTGTATTTCGGCCCCTTCCAGCCTATGATTGCCTCCTGTGCTGCTGGCCACTCCGTGTACACGCCGGGCTTGCGCCCCACGGCGACGCCGTAAAATCGAGGCGGCTTGGTATCATCCATCGTTGAGGCAGGTTCGCGGCCGGCGGCGAAGGCAGAGGCGTCTTCGTAAGTAAGGAAAGATTTGACTAGCGTAGATGTTAGCGGGTCAATTGGCGGAAAGAAACAGCAGGGAGCATACATTGGGCGCCCTTGAAGCCGGTGATTTGCTGCTGGCAAATGGTCCAGCTGGTGTAGACACCGGGTTTGAAGCCGGCACGAACAGCGTAGTACTTTTGCTCGGCGGCGTCCATCTTGCGCTTTTTTGCGGGCATGTTCACGGAGAAAAGCGCGAGACAAGCTGGGGAAAAAGGGGGCGACCTGACGGCACTGCTCCTCGTGGTCTGCCGCAGACTCCGGAGCTCGGCGAGATTGGCGTTGTCAAGAACGTGAGGGTTGCGGGCGTAAGTGGGGGTAGCCGTGGCGTCCAATGCCCTTAAGAAGGTGACAGTGGCTTTGTCGATAAAGCGGCAGGTGCGACTAAAAGGGAGGAGGGGTAGCAGCTGATGCACGGCGAAGGTCAAACTGACTGCATATTTGACGACTTGGATATGGGAAGTGAATGGTGACCCGAAAGCTGGAATCCCGCTTTTGTCCGAGACCTTTGTGTAATGCAAATTGGGAGCCAAATCCGTTGATAATAGACAGAAGCGGAAAACGCCGAAACCGGGCAGCGCAAAGAAGGCTTGTGATGTTGAACAAACGATGGTCGCGATGGCGAGTGGTTTCCAAAGACGGCCCACTGGCAGCGGCCTTGGCTGCGATAAGATAACCTAGAACAGGTGCACCTCCAGGGGGGGTTAGTCTCCACTTTTGGGGCTCTCAAAGTTCCAGACCACACAACGCGGCCACGGTGAGCATGGTAGGCTTGGCCGCCTTGGCGGCACACGCCGTCGAAATGCAAACCAGGCATTTCCAGCCGCCCAGGTTGCGGCTTAAAGGAAAACAACTTGGGGAAGCTTGACTCCTCAACGGAAGAAACCATTCGAAACACGGCTTCACACAAAAAGCTGCAACCCCAGGCAGTCGTTTGTTACGCGACGGCTGTAATGGTGGATTGAGGCGATTTCGGCGCTTACGTGGTGGGCTGGGGAAGAAGGAAAGGAAAGGGAGGTCGCGATCGAAAACCCGATTTTTAACCTGACCAGGGGCACGAAGCCCATGAAAACGGAAGGATGGGTTGGAATTGGCCATTCCATCGAGGTTCGGTTTACAATCTTTCCTAGTATGCCACCACGTGTGCGCTTGTTCCGCGCCCCTTCCCCTGTCTCCTGGTTGTTAATTGTGTTGTTTGTTGATTGAAGCGGTCATTAACCATCTATCTAGGCGTCCGTTCAAACCGATCTGTCCATTTTGATCCCTCACCCTGAAGCGGGGGAGGGCAGTCTCTCCATACCCTAAATTCGTAGCATATTACTCTCCTGGCATCAAGCAGCTCGGTCAAGTACTCCTCGGTTTCTCTCTTGTAACCCGTCATCGTCTAGTTTCAAGCTATGCAAATGTGGCCGGATACCAACGAAATCGATGTTGTGCTCATCCCATGCCAGATTGGTGTGAGGGCAGACAGCTGGGTTGGCGCCAGCGGGGATGGCAGCGACATGAGGCCGAACAAGCTCATATTCGACAAGCTTGGCAAGATAACGAACTTTTCCTCGGGAGTCGGGCATTTTGGAAGCTCTACTTAAGTGGATTGGAACAGAGAGAGTCGAACGGACTTGTGTGAAGATGCAGCGGATGTACCGCTGGCCCTGCTTGGGGACCTGGGCATCTTATCTCCTTTGTGGGTAAAGCTGCAGTTTGTGAGATTGTCTTGGAACTTTGACAAAGACGGTAGGTAGCCTTGGGGTTCTGCAGAAGAGGTTGGGGACATAAAACCCGTAGAGTGTAATCCTAGCTCGTCGATAGATGAATGATCGTGCTGGGAAAGACGAACTTATCGGTATATCACATGACCATATGTTTTTTTCTTTCCCGTCACTAAATGGAGGGTATAGGAAATGGTGGGTATACAGGGTATTGGCGCGTTCACCGGCCGCTCAGTTGTTGGAGGGTGAGCAATGCCGTCCTTCTCACTTGACTTAAGTGGTGCCGATCTGCCGGAGCCTGTTGTTAATACGTTCTCGCAGACGAACACAGACCCCATATGTCAATGACGGTGTTGACCCCACAGACACTTGGCTTGGTTTGAGTGTAAGATAGGCAGTCCCAACCTTATTTCGTTTGAGAAGTACTTATCTTGCCCCCTAGACTCCTAGGGGCTCGTCGTCTGGCTCCGCAGCTTCAGTGGCTGCCGGCATAGCACCCGTTGTTTGTACTCGGCACAGAAGCCGATGGGTCCATTTTAGTCCCAAGCGACCGGGCCAGTCTCTATTCACTAAAGCTGACTCTTGGAAAAGCTTCCACCCGCGGCGTCCTCGGTTACACGCCCTTTACAGACACCCTAGAGCCGATGACAAATCACCTGAGGACGTTGCAGTACTCCTAGACTTGCTTACGCCCATCAAAGGCAAGTCTCATCGAGACTTACTAACCAAGTCATTGACCAGTATCCGAATTGGGTTTCTAGACCTCGTGGTCTGGGCCCCAACTGCAGACGCCGTGCGACCAAATGCCGACTTCACTGCGCAAATAGTGAGCCACCCCACTCTCTAGCCTAGTTTGCAGGTGTCTGAGCCTTTTTCATGCTGACGCTTTCTTGAAGAATGAAGAGGTAGCGGCAGCAATTGATGCTATTGAGAAAGCGGGCGCTCAGGTCAAGCGCAATGTCACCCTACGACGGTTTAGCGACGAGGATGACAAGATGTTTGGTGATCTTGCTTGTAGGTTTAATTTCTGAGCATGACCTGACCATCCTAACAGAGCATGCCACCTTTAGCAAGCGACTACGCCAACGAGTTTGCAAAGTTCGCTGGAGGGCTGGACCACGGCTCTGCCAAAACCATGGCGGAACTCGTTGCCTTCAACAACGAGCACGCATCCATCTGTCTCCCACCCGGTTCGTACCACAATGACACTTATACGACCCTTTTATACTTGGTTACTTACAATTTTTGTTCAATTACCCAGGGACTGACCAACGATTTCTTGAAGATGCCCTCAACATTCGGGTCTCTGACGCCGAGTACAAAGAGTACTCTCAAGTCCTGCGAAAAAAACAACAAGGAACTTGGGATCGATAAGGTCTTGCGGGAATATGAGGTTGATGTTATCATGAGCATCCCGATGGGCCGAACCGCTACCATAGCCGCCATCGCTGGCTATCCCGTGGGTACCGTCCCACTTGGGTACGCTCGATTCAACGGAGCGGCATATGGAATGGCTATCAAGGCACCTGAAAACGCCGAACCACTCATCCTTACCATCATGAGCATGGGATTCCATAGTTCTTCCCAACCGCCACCCACCTCCACTGGGCTAAGATGTGTCCGAGAAGTTATTAGGTACTGGGTAACTATTACCTTAGTTTGTACAAGAGTTGACCTGATCTTAACCCTGCTCCCGTGTTTCCTCTTCCCTTTTCTCTTGCTTCCTTTTACTTAATTCATTTTCTCGATTTCTTTCCCTAATTTTGTTTTCCCGGTTTCGTTTTCTCAATTTCCTTTCTTGAATTCACTTTTCTGACTTTTCTTTTTTCTTTTCTATTTCTTTTCTTTCTGTCTTTTCTTTTTTCTCTTTTATCCCGACTGCCTTCTTTGTTTCTTTTGTTCGTTCTTCTTCTCTTTTGGGTTCAGCTTAGGCCAAAGCGTGGGTGAACTGGGCTACATAAGGTACCTCCATGTGCTTGTAGTTAGCTAGGGATTCTTCCACATCGTGGGACACTCATGCGCTGATCGATGAATCAAATCCTAACTCTCCCTGTAATTCGTTAAGAGCGGCAACAGCAATAACTTATCTATGTAATTACTGTCGCCAGGATGTTGTCATCAATGTATGTTTTGTCGGTTTTATGAGTGAATGGTTGCCCAACATCTAGAGTACGGGAGCATCTGTGGCGGATTTTTCACATGCCTGGTCGGTGTGGGAGTATCCACCGTGGACCAACGTCAGCAGCAAGAGGAAATGTTTCACGGCGTCTGGTGTTGCTTCCCGCCAAGCCCAACCAAAGACACGTCTCTCCTCGTTGCGGAATGCTTCTGTTTACGAAGTACTTCGTAGTTCTTACGAAGTCCACTGATTTGCACATTGTTGTTGGCTCGCCTGGCAGTTGAGGCCTGGTCCAAAGGTCGAGCTTCGGATGGGGGTGGGCCCTTGTGAGCAACCTTCAGTTTTCATTGAGCGAATTTGAGAAAAGGGAGACGCAACCGCCCGATGCAGAGATGCATGTTGCTGACGTCTGCGGTGACTTGTTGGCCAACCAAAGATCCCTAGCGGCCGAGCTTGGGTGGATGACCTCATCCTGTCAGGGACAGGAATGCCCAGAAAAGGCTTAGCGCCATATAACCATCGGGCCCGTTTCTTCAAACCTCTTGGCGCTCTGTTTCCGTGCCTTCCCCTTGGATTTTGCCGACACAGCCACAAACTCGTGTTGGCCATCCAAATCTGATTCCTGGGCACCTGGGCCCCTGCATTGTCTGGGCCAACTCGTTCCCAACACGAGATTCCCTGTCTTGCCGCTTTCTTGGTGGAGGCTACCCACACACCAACCATCCCCCACTCGCTTTCGATCAACTTCACTCGTTCCAGAACCTCCTCCTCCGCGACCAACTATCTCATCGCCTATCGTACTGTTTCTTTTACAGCAACTGCGGCGGCCCCTGCTCGACCCAAACTGTTCGAAGCGATTGTCGATCGCCGTCACTCGTTTTCTGGTCCCCGCCTCCGCAACCCAACCCGGAGCTGGTCGGTCAACCGAACGTCGAGACCCTTCGACCATTCGACCAACCCCAACCATCCGACCACCTGTGAATCGAGACCCGCCCAAACGACCGAATACAAACTCCAACCTCGATCAAGAACTTTCTAGGATGTCCGCTTGAGACTCGACCTAGCCACGGCTTTTCCCTCTACATCCGGCTCGAAACAAACCATCAGCGCGCACCGGAGCCCCGACGGGCATACCGGCCACGATGCGGCTTCCGTCAATCAATCCACTCCTCCCAATCTCCTCGCTCGCGACCCTCGTCGTTCCCTCAAGCGCCGAATATGTGCTCCGTTCGAGCTCTCTGGCATCATGCCAGGAAAACTCGGGCTTCACGGCTAGCCTGTTCGATGTCGTATTCACCCCGAATAACCTTACGGCTTCCATCAACATGATTGCGACGTCGTCTATTGAGGGCCATGTCATTTTTGACATCTCTATTTACGCTTACGGATACCCCATCATTCACACCAAAGTCGACCCTTGCGAGGCCAACCTCCCTGGCCTGTGCCCTATGACATCCGGCAAGATGAGCAACCCGTTCAACCTGCCTGTTACCAAGGATGCGATCGCGCAAATTCCGTCCATCGCATACACTTTCCCGGACCTCGACGCGACTGTCCAGGTATTCATTAACAGGACCGATGGGGACCGTGCTGGGGAGAGCATCGCCTGCGTGGAGGCCAATATCTCGAACGGAATGACAGGTAGGTTCAGACAGCCGCCGGGATCACACGCGGCTTGAATATAGTGTCGGCCAATACTGACATGGGGACAGTTGATCTTATCGGTGTGAAATGGGCCTCTGCTGGCGTTGCGATCCTCGCCCTTATTTCCTCTGCCATCATCAATGGCTTGGGCTTCTCAAATGCTGCCTCTCACATCGCCTCCAACACCCTTTCGCTGTTTGGTTACTTCCAAGCCCAGGCCATGCTTGGCCTCTGCGCTGTGCCGCTTCCTCCGGTCGTGAAATCGTGGACACAGGATTTCCAGTGGAGCATGGGCATCATCAAGGTCGGATTTATCCAGGACATCCTCACGTGGTATCAGCGGTCGACGGGCGGCGAGGCCTCTACCATTCTCGATACCCTCCACACCGTATCCGTACAGGTCGAGAAGCGTTCCGTCCCATTTTTGGACTCGGCCGCTGGTCTTGTTGGGCGGTCGGCCGGCGGGCTCTCCAAGCGGGCCATCGAGACTTCGTACGGCAGCTACATCGTCTATGGTATCCAGAGGGTCGCTTTCCGGGCCGGCATCGAGACAACCAACCTGTTTCTCACTGGCTTGACATTTTTCTACATTTTCATGGTGATGGCTGCCCTTTGCGTGGTGTTGTTTAAGGGTATCTGCGAGTTGCTTGTGCGGATGAAGTTGATGCAGAGCGATACCTTTTCCGAGTTCCGTGTTGGATGGTTGACTGTCCTCAAGGGTATGTACTTGTCATTGCCCGATTGCATTCCAAGCTAACATTTGATAGGCGTTCTCTACAGGTGGCTGCTCGTTGGTTTCCCCCAGCTCACCATCTTCTGTCTGTGGGAGTTCACGCAAAATGACTCCCCAGCCGCTATGGTACTGGCTGTGTTTTCTTCTTCGGCGTCGTCATCACGCTCAGCTATGCTGCTTACCGGGTGATTCGGATTGCTCGCCGCTCCGTCGCTCTCCACCGAAATCCGGCCTACATCCTCTTTTCCGACCCGCATGCCTTGAACAAATGGGGATTCTTATACGTGCAGTTCCGCGCCTCCGCGTACTACTTCATCGTCCCGGTTCTCGTTTATATCATCGTCAAGGGGATGTTCATTGCTTTTGCCCAGCGGGCTGGCACCGTGCAGGCGGTGGCTTTGATCATCATCGAGGCGGCGGCCCTCATCACGGCCTCGGTCCTGCGGCCCTGGATGGATAAGAGCACAAATTCCTTCAACATCGCCATCTGTGCCATGAACTTCATCAACTCCATTTTCCTATTCGTCTTTACAGACGTATTTGGGCTGCCCAGATTGGTTATTGGCGTGGTGGGTGTCGTTTTGTGGATCGCCAACGCCGCCTTTGCGCTTATTCTCCTCCTGATGCTGATCATCACGACGGGCATTATCCTGTTCCACAACAACCCTGACACGCGCTACCAGTTCATGAACGACGACCGCACGTCCTTTATGAAGTCGCAGACGCATCTCGGCACGACAACTGAGCTTGATGCTCTGGGCGCGACCGCCCGCGGCGATGGCAAACTATTCAAGCGAGGCGATCTGGAGGATGACGAATCGGCCATGTCGAACCAGGAGAACATGGCTGCCCGCACCGGGTCGCCCCACTCGGGACCCCACTCGAACCGGGATTCCATCCGAGACTCGGCGCGCAATTCCGTCCGCAGCTCGTTCCGCGCGCCGGTCGACCCTGTGTCCGGTACCTACCCAACAGAACCCCATCATCTGCGGGGGAAGCCGAGCGGGAGTGTTAGGGCACCGAGCCCGTTTGGGGCGTCAGGGTCATCGACGAATCTGTCGCACGGAACGCCGACGGGGTCAAGGCCGCCAGCTGGGCCGCCGTGAGTTTAACCCCGCTCCCCATGTTATTGTTGATTGTTGATGTGGTTAACATGAACTAGTGTGTGGCAAAGAGGGGCCGGCTATGATTAGCTGAAGCCGCAATGAGGACAGGTTGCTTTTGTTTTTGTGTTTTTTGGGCGGGTTTTGTCAGTTGTCTGGTCATCGGCGTCGCCATTCCTTCGGTTTTTCTGTCTCAGGAATTATCCCTGCCTCAAGGATTATCCCTGTCTGCCAGGGAACCGTCTCGACGTCGTTTTCGTACATATTTTAGTGTTCTCGGTGTTTCGGTTTTGGCATCGGGCATAATGTGTCACTCCTTGTTGGGTATGTCTTGGGGAAAAGGCTTTTTATCGTCATGGGAGAGTAGACACCGCAGTGATCGAGGGTGCTAGATGGATACAGCAGTCTATGGAGGAGTAGTGTACTTGGGATTTCGATACGGGATATCACCAACCATATAAAGACGGTATGATTTTGTCACAGCGTTTTATCGTCTGGAGTCGTGTCCGAGCATCTCTCAGCATCATGATCCGTCCCGGCCATTTGCCGGAGCTTGCGTCCATACTTGTCAACATCTAGACCATGGCTCTTGACGTCAGTCCACAGATCAGATGTAAACACTACACAAGCCTGACAGGCGGAGAAGTCTGGAAGCACTGGGAGTCCGTAGTATAAAATCTCAGCTCTTCCCGTTTGGTCCAGTCTTCAATCCGCTTTCTTTCCCATTCACCCATCCGTCAGTCAAACCTACGAATATTAGTCCAAACCATAAACAATGGCTGCTGGTATAGATTCATCCGCCTCGAATACCGCGGCGGCCCGGATGCCGGTCGAATTGTGGATAAAAATGGCTGGCAATCTCGACTTGGGCGCCCTCAGCTCATTCTCTTCCGCCTGTCGCGGTTTTCATTACCTTTTCGCGGGCGATCTTCTTCCCCGCCATGTCGAGAAAGCCAGGAACGAGGAGGACCGCGTGGCTCGCATCAGCGAGGTCTTCCTTCACGCGGCGAGGATCGATTCGACGAGGATACTTGACCAGCTGACGACAAACTACCGCAGCGTGGTCGGCTTCGTCAGTTTCATTCCCTTCGCTGGACTGCCGGACGCTAGCCTTCTCGACTTTGCCCTAGCTGCCGATGCCCCCCGGGTTGCCCGGCATCTGATCAGGGCCGGGTGCAACTTCGACCTTGCCGCCCTCCGAGCACTCCCGGGGCTAAAGTCCCTCGCCCAGGCACTGGCCGGGTGCTACGGGAACCCGACCTCTCCGACGACGACGGATTCGGCGCTGCGGACCGCCATCGATTTCGCCATGCCGCGGACGGCGCGGTTCCTCCTCATCCGTGGCGCCGATGCTAACGCTAAAGCGGGCGGTGTTGGAGAGCCATTGCTCCATGCCGCGCTGCAATGGCGATACATTCCGGGGCCGGTGGAAAGATTCTTGCCCCTCCTCGGAGACCGGGTCCAATGGCAGCAGGGGCGGCTCCGTGTGCGCCATCAGGCCAGATGTAGGGTGGGCATAGACACCCTCCTCGTCCGGTACGGCCCGGCGCTGTCACCTCTCGTGACAGTCAGCAAGCTCCTCCGTGACCCCAGCTCCAACTACCAGCGGAAGTTCAGTCACGAGGAGCTGCTGAGCCGCGATGTACTCTCCACCTCTGCCCCCTCGGTGGCCGACCGCTTTTGGCAGCACAAGGTCGGCCAGACGGTTACGGCACTCCTCGACTTCGGTGCCCACATTGACACCCGCACACCCCCGGCCGTGCGCGCCCACACGTGCACCCACCGCTGCTGGCGCTGGGCCGCGTGTCACTACGGCGGACAGACACCGCTGCACCTGGCGGCAGCCGCCAACTTCGCCGACGCCATCCCGCCCCTCCTGGCCCGCGACCCCGCCGCCTTCCAAACCCCCGACGGGGGCGGCTACACGGCGTTGTACACAGCGATTGTGCGCGGCAACCTCGACGCCGCCCTGGCCCTGCTGCACGCCCCCTGCGCGCCTGGCCCCAACCCACCCGTGCTCGCCGCGTGCAGCAGCAAAACTAGCAGCAACAGCACGACCACGGCCGCCACCACCGCGACCACGGCCCTCCACGCCGCCGCCCGCCTCGCCTTCTTCCCCGTCGTGCACGCGCTGCTCGAGCGCGGCGCGGACCCCAACACTCTCGATAGTACCACGGGCCGGGCGCCGCTGCACGAGCTGTTGTGGCCGGGGAGCGAGGAGCGGGTGAGGGATGTGGAACGGGAGTGGGACGTGTTGGCTACGCTGGAGGTGCTGAGGGCGGGGGGCGCGGACTTTGAGGCGAGAGTTGGCGCTGTTGGTGGGGGCGGTGGTTCAGGCGGGAAGACGGCCCAGGGGATGGGAGAGGACCATCCGTTGCCGACGGTGAGAGCGAGGTTTATGAGGAGGCAGTGGCGCCCGGGATTGGGGAGGTGAAGGAGCAGCTGGAGGAGACAGGGGTTGGTGCGAGTGCCCGGTTTATAGATGCTTTCGGTTAGCATGATGCGGTCGCCGATGTGGACGGGCTTCCGGCGTTTAGGTTGTGGGCTGCGACGGGGACGGGGGGGCGGATAGGCGGAAGATACTGGAAGGCTAAGTACCGGTGTATGGGATGGACGCCCGCGGCGGCAAGCTGGACAAAGACGGACGGCGGCGGTTCGACGAGGAATGGGCCTAGTCAGTCGGGTGTTGCGTCTCCAAGAGAGCGGGCGAGAGCGGCTGCCATCATTGTCGGAAGAGGATCAGCAAGCCGAGCCACACGGGGGACAACAACTGGCAATGAATCGTCAGCGGGAAGGAACCGAAACAACGGTGCTGGCTGTGATCATGGCGGTCGGGGTGGCCGGTGCGATCAAAGTAGTCGAGGTATCCGAGCTGGTGCTTGCTGTCCTAATTCAAGATCAAGATAGCCTTTGACTTCCACTTGTATGTACCATCATACCTGAATATCAACTCCATTTTGAGCAGATACAATTATCTGTAGCTGAGGTACATCGGTACCTGTTATCGTCCACATCGAGGACATGCTGTCAGCAACATCCGAGGTTTCATCTTTCTTCTCAAAAGAAGTGCCGATGACTTCTGGTGTTTGTATTGTGTAGGTACCTGACTGAGGTTTGTTTTACTGCACTTGAACCTTCGGTGGATTGTTTTGTTGAAGCGTAAGTCGGAGAGTTACAGTCTGAGACACTGTAATTACAGGGCTCGGGAATTTGGGCGACTGCAGCTTCCCTTCCTCCGCGGTCAAGCAACTCCCCAGGACGCAGAACACAGTGAAAACTACTGTGTATATCTTTGACGAAGTTAACCGTTAACCCGAATCCAATGATGTCTTGTCTGTTAGGGCTGAATCATGTTGAGCACCCGAGCTCGCTAGAACCCGCAAGACATCCACCGTGGCTTGAGTGGCTTGCAACGGCCCTGTTTCCACGTGCAAGCCCCGCTGCTCGGCAGAAATTCCCGACTCAGGTTGCCCCACTGAACTTGAGTTAAGCGAAACCCCACAGGTGACCACCACCCCACAGACTTCAATCCCTCCGGTGTTGATTCATGGAATCATGGTCCCATTGTTCCTTCCCCTGCTTGCAAACCTGGAAGCTCTGGAATGGCCCCCAACGCGACATTGTCAGGATCGGAAGTTTCTTTTTCTTGAACTGGTCTGGACCGGCCGCACAGCACGGGTAGCACTGCACCAGGCGATGCCGACTTCAAATCCAGCCATCTCGAAGATGAAGCTGGGTTTGGGATGATGTGCTCGGTCTCGCTTGCGCCCGCTGATCAGCTGTGGTCCAAGCACTCCAACTTCGGCCACTCCGCCAAAACTCCAAAACTCCAAACACCAAAACCCACCAACTCACCATCCATCCAATGTTGTTGTTGACGGCGTTCAGTCGCGAGCCGGACCCCAACTCCATCTTCTGCAGGCAACACCCAAGCAGCGCAGCTCGCAGGCTGCATGACATCAATCCGTTTTTGAGCACCAAACTTTCCAATCACCGTCTGTGCAATGCCGAGTTGGGGCAAGCGTCAGGCACCATGCAACGGGACGGTGCCAAATGAGCGAACTGAGCCCAGCTAGCCATGCAGCCAAGCAGCTTTTGCTCTTCTCAGCCCAGCCCACCAGCCAAATGATACCCTGATCGGGCCAGACCCTCAATGAAAGCGGCCCCTCAAGTGCGCTCACTCATGTTTAATCAACCTGTGTGCCCCCTTCGCCGCCGCCTTTGGGGTCCATTCCTTCTCGCGCCCCTCATTCGTTCTCTCTCCGACTACCTACCTCTTCACTCGTGCATTAGATCGAGAACGGGAATAAACCGAGTTCGTTTTTATGGTGTTGAAAGCAGGAAACCTTGGTCCTCGGTACTTTGCAGTGGATACGGAACTCTACATCCATGTGGCACAATGCCGATCGCAGACGATCCGTCATTCGAACGGAGGCAGTGGGGAGGGAGAGGAGGGAATCACAGGCCGTGGTGGTGCAATTTCTATCCCCCGGCTTGCTCAGCACTCTCGACACCCACTCGTCCAGGGACTCCAGGCGGCGGGAGCACCCCAAGTTCGACCACCAAAACGCCGATCAGCGCGCCGACTACCACCTCGCCAAGGAAGACTGTGCCGCAGCACACGTCCCCCGTCGCAACGCAACCCCCTGCTGTGCTGCCGGCTGCCACACAATCTGCAAAACCATCAGATCGCCCTCAACCTGTTCCCTCTCCGACTTCTCAGCCTCGGGTTCCGCCACCAATGCCTCTGCCAACTAACACCGAGCAGACGAGCGGCCAAACGGCGTCCCTGGCGCCCGTCTTCGTGCAGCCAGGCCGCAGCGGCGGAAATAAACCCGGGAACGGGAACGGCAACGGCAATGGGCCGCCATCCGAAGGCGGAGATTCGGGGACGGGCACGGGAGATGGGAACGAGAACGGGGGATCAAACGGTGCCGGCGGCTCGGGACATAGCGACCCCGGCTCGAGTACCGGAAACCGGCCGACACAATCTTGGGTATCATCGGCAACAGGTCCCTTGCCAACCAGTCCACCTGGCAGTGGTGCAGTTGGAGGTGGGAATACCGGAGGAACTACAGGGAACGACCAGGACGACACATCCAGTGGTGGCCTGGCACCCGGGGCAATCGCCGGTATAGTTGGTGAGTCCATTCCACCCCGCACTGTCCATGCCACAGCTTTCCATGTTCGCACGGCTAACAGGTGGAAGTGGGATTACTGCTTCTTCTCGCTCTCTTGGCCCTTCTTCTTTACAAGTTCAGGAGGTCAGCTGTAGTGCAACGCATGCTAGCACCATTCCGCAAGCTCGGCGGGCAATCCAGGGGCTCTCCTCGGGTCGACACACCCGGTGGAGATAGCATGGGGAGGAACCTGATAAGCCCGGCGCCTATGGCAGCAGCAGCAACAACGGCTGGAGGAGCAGCAGCCGCTTCGGCCGCCCGAAACCGCAGTGGCCGCGGCGGGCAATCCCAACCCCCGATGCGTCAAACAGGCCGCCTACATCCAGGCGCCGCTCCAGCAACCGCAGTTGGGCGAGACAGCAACCGCGTGTCGACCTTCACAAACGACTCCGTGGCCACCAGCGGCTTCACCCCATCCCCCGTCTCCCCGATATCACCAGCCAGCATGCTCTCCCCAGGGACAGTCCGCACCTCGCGACCCATCCAGGCTCCGCCAGATCCCCGAATCGTAGCATCCGCTAATGCTCATGTCACCCGGGGCAGCATGAGTAGTACCAGCACGGCTAGTGGGATCAGCGCCGCGCTATCCCCAGGCCAGATGGCTTGGCCCATGCCACCCGGAACACCACCGGCCATTCAGCACCCCGATGGACCGCAATACCTCAACTTCCAGCAGTCGGGAGAGACGGTCGTGAGGATAAATCAGCCGCCGCGCAGCAATAGACGGTCGGGCGGTTACTAAATGCCGTTCCCGTGGAGTCCATTCCCCGCATTGCCGAGACACACCCTGGGGAACCTTGGGCGTAGATGGAGATACACCTAGGACAACAACAAATCTTGGGACCAACGCTGGCGGTTATGATGGCCTACGAACCCTGCGACATTCAACTTCAACATTCTCCACGGAACACGAAAAGTCCCACCCGCCTCGATTTCCTCGACTGAGCACCACAACCACACCACAACTTACGATACCCATAATTGTCTAACTTTATTCTTTCGGGAGCGCCAAACAATCCGGATACCCAACCCACGCATACACATGTGTCTATACACAGACTTGCCCATAATCTGGGCCGCATAGCATCTTAGGACATCATCATTCCCGATTAGGGAGGGGGGTCTCATGTTTTAGCTTGCTGTTACTAGATAAGAGATAAGCTGTCAGTCAAAGTTAATGAATTAATGAAACGGAAAGAATTTCTGGGGGATCTCCTAAGCCATTTTATTGCACTTGATCAAGACAATTCCATTGTAGTGAAATGTGCTCGCTCACCCGAGCCAGGCGGTTTAGGGTGTCGAAAGACAAAGCTGTCACGGTCAACGAAAGATACAGTGTGTGAAACCTCGAGCAGACACGGCAGAACAAAGCTTCAGTAGTTCGTTAAAGTAGCCTCCTTCTGAAACTGGACACGACTTTTTTATCAACCGATACGCGCGAGGTCACGTGGTGGTTGTCGAGTCCTCGACTCCCCACTTCCTTGACCACCCGCAGCCCCTGACAACCTCCACCAATGGTTGGAAAGTAAACAAAGTGGGGGAGAGCTGCAAGCGTCCGATCCGATTCCTGTTCCTGCACCTGGGACCCGGAAGCCAGAACCTCGAAACCTCGAATCGACAAGTACACCGATATTAATGACCATGGCGTCCGCAGCCCCCGAAAAAGACAAATCCAAGGTGCACAAGCTGTCACTCAAGGGTAGCGCCAAGCTTGTCGCCGAGTTTGTGAGTGCGACTGGCAATCCCGCACATCAGCCACCCCCTGTGCTAACCGCTCCCTCCTTTGCGACAGTTCCAATACTCGATCCACACGATCCTGTACGGCCCCCTCAAGTCCTGCGCTCGCCCTCCTGACCGACCTGGTCCGTATGCGCAAAGCTAACCATTGCACCCAGCTTCCAACGTGGCGTCTACCCCGCCGAAGACTTCACCGCCGTCAAGAAGTATGGGCTGAACATGCTGGTATCGTCCGACGACCAAGTGCGCGCCTACATCAAGAAGATTATGTCGCAGCTGGACAAATGGATGGTGGGCGGCAAGATCCAAAAGCTGGTTATTGTGATCACCGACAAAGACACGGGTGAGCACGTTGAGAGGTGGCAGTTTGACGTAAGCTCCCCTCCCACCTCCGTCTTCCTCTCCCATCCACTGTACCAGCCGTATCACCATACCAAAGCTAACCCAACCTCTCCTCCCCCACAACACAGGTCCAAATATTCGCCAAACCCAAATCCAAATCCTCCAAATCCAAGTCCTCCAAACCCCCCACAACAACAACAAAACCCAACGACCAAGAAAACGACACCCCCGAAGAAGCGCCCAAAGAAAAGACCGAAGCCGAGATCCAAGCCGAAATCGCCGCTATCTTCCGACAGATCACTGCCTCGGTCACCTTCCTCCCACAGCTCCAGGGCGGCGACTGCACCTTCAACGTGCTGGTGTATGCCGACGCGTCGTCCGAGGTCCCCGTGGAGTGGGGCGACAGCGACGCCAAGGAGATTGAGAACGGCGAGAGGGTGCAGCTGCGCGGGTTTAGCACGCAGAGTCATCGGGTGGATACGTTGGTGAGTTATCGGTTGGCGGATTAGTTGGTCGAGAGGATGGGGCGGGGAGGGGGGAAGAGATGATGGGCGACATGGAGAGGGGAGTGGAGTGTAGGATACTGCGTTGTGGCGGGTTGGGCGGAGTTTGGGAGTTGGGAAGGCTACTGTCACTGTAAGGGTGGATGGATGGATAGGTATATGGGACTGCGAATATGGGATACAGGATGCGAAGGGTGCTGATATCGGGCCGCGCTATCATGCTTGTTTTGGGCATAGAATCTACATGCGTCGTACTTGACGTGGTCTTCTCTATGGGTTGCCGTGTCTACACCCGCCGGAAGAAGTACACATAGGCAAACTTCTTCATCTCCTCCACGTCTACCACCTTGACCACCTTCTCGTCATTGAAGAGCACCCATGATGTCTCGTCGTCGAGCTTCTTGCGGATGAACGCAACGTAATGCCTACAAACTAAGGTTAGCCCGATCTCCGTCGATAATTTTGGCAAATTACTCACCCGGTATGAATACTCGTCCCCTTGTGGCACGCAATCGACTGCAGCTGAAAGTTGGCCGGCAGCACACTGCTCCCTGCCTCCGGGCCACCCTTGTTTGCGGTCCTGCCAGCATCTGCAGTCTCGGCGGTTTCGTTAGTCTCCCCTTGGTCGTCGGGATGGCTAAACAACCACTCGATCGCCCGCTCAACATCCCCGTTGGTCTCCTTGAGCGCCTTAGTTGCGCGCGGACCACCAAGGCCCATTGACTCCAGCATCGCAAGTTGCTCCGGGTCAGCCGTGAACCCGCCGCTGCCGCTGCCACCGCCAAGATCGAGCGGTGCGTCAATATCCGGATCGTCCATGTGCCCAAACAACCACTCCATCGCCGCGTTCGCGTCGCTGTTGCCGGTGGCATGTAGCGCCTTCTCGCAGCGGACTTTGGGGAAGCCCATCGCCTCCAGCATGGCGAACGCCTCCTGATTCGGCACAAACGCCGGTACGCTGCTCGCGGCCGCCTCCTCCGGCAGAGCCTCCTCGTCGGGTAACTGGCCCTTGGAGAGGTACGAATCCAGAGCGAACGGTTCATCCCCGACCAAAACCGGAACGTCGACCTTGACAGGCACCCAGTTTACCACAGCCATCTTGCGCGCGTTCACGACCAGGACCTCGGGGAAGGTCTTGAACAATTGCCGTTTGCTGAAGCCGTCCTTGCTGCCGCAGGACGAGCAGGTCAGCTCAACCTTCTCCGGCGCAGTCAGGTTGTCAAGACATTCCTTTAGGTTGACGGGCTTGTATTTCGCCTCCTGGCCGTTTTCGGCGGGTAGTTTCTCGAGCGGCACGTCGATAAATATGCTGTCCTGTTCCGTGGTGCTGTAACGCACCTTCTTACACCCGAGGCATTGCAGTCGCTGCTCCATCACGAAACGCATAGCCTGAGTGGGGTCGCCAAGTTCGGCAGGGTGTTGAGACCTGGTGATGAGCTTGATGAGATGTTGCAAGAGCTCAAAGGCGTCTTGCTGGCGCATAGTCGAGAACTCCTCATGGCCGCGGCCCATAAGATGCTTGAACATGGAAGGCTGGAGGCCCTTTTGTTGGGGAACTTCAGGCGAGTGTTCCGAAACAATCACGTCCGAATCCGGCTTGGAGTAACGACCGGACAGCAGACCGTCCCCAATCTTCCTCAACTGAGTCTCTAGATCCTGAGCGGGGTCCAACGTATCGGGAGGGGACTCAACCCCGCTCCCATACCGTTGCTGGAAGGACGGCATGTCGAAAAGACATTGTAGGATACTGGCGAGGTAGCAGCTGTTCCCAAGATTCTTGAGACCCGTGAGACCCGGACCAAAAAGCGGCGTTAACTCCTTGCCGTCGTCGGTCGTCATCGAAAACTCCCACCGCAAATTCTGCTCGATCTGCATCTCGGTCAAGCTCTTTTCCGTTTTCTGTCGCTCCGCTAGGATGATGCCCCAATTTGCCAGGTGCGCGCCAAGATCCTCATCGACGCGCTCATCGTCGCATGTATAACAGTAGACGTCCGCAGTCCCCTCGGGCGTGATCGACCCCAGCTTAACAGCAACACCGTGGGCGGACTCCTGGGAATGCGCAAGGGCATGGGAGTTGCCACCCACGCCGCCAAATTGTGCCCGCCCGCAGCCGAGGTTGCCGCACTGCAAGCAAAGCCAGAGGTTCTCCTTCAAGTCGCACTTGGAGCAGTGGCCCAGATCCTGCGACTCGATCTGCCGCGGTGGGTCCTGCTGGAGCATCAAGATGTGTTCACAGCTGGTCAGCTCTCTGCTCCCACGCCTTGACCTCCTCTTTCCGGGAAAATGTGTTCGCTTTCATGGTCGCCTCGACCGTCGCGGAAATCGTGGGGTCGCTCTTGTCGATGTCATCGATCCCACATTCGAGGCACTTGACCGTCAGCGCCGTGTCGTAGCGGTCGGCTTCGGTCTCGGCCGCGATGGCAAGCTTCGACATTTTCGCGGGCGGCTCGTCCCTCACGATTTGTTTCCGAGTGCGGCGGATGTTGAGGACTAAGGGATGTTTCCTGGCATTGCTGTGCAGCTTTGCGTGGTGTCGGTCGCCGGCGCAACCGCCGTTGAAGCACTTGAGGCAGACATCGAGACCGGCGGGGTCATCCTGGACTGTTAGCCGGGGCATGGAGACACCCTAACAGGCTCAATACGCACAATGGAATCGAAGCACTGGGTGCAGTCCTCGCGGTACACGGAATCAGCTACTGTCGGCTTAGACAGGTCTAACGATATGTCAGCGCTCGCGAGACAAAAGATGTAGGTAAGGTGGCATACGGGCTGCTCCAATATGTGGGCAAGCCATGTTGAAATGTCTAGGCACTATTGCCCCAGTGTATTAAAGTTCAAGTTCGTGTTAAAAGTTGACGTTGCATGAAGCTTGAGCTGTCCCTGTTTGGTGGTGGGCACAAGCTGGCGGCAGCTGAGACGCGGGGCAACGACAGGCAACAGCCCCGCGATGATGCAGCTGCTGCAAGAGGCAGGGATTACGAAAGCAGGCAAAGAATGCCGGCTAAGGAAGGCTGTTGTGGGTCCCCAACGAAGAAGGCATGGCAACATGGAATTGCCTGCTTCTGGGCCTGAGGAATCAATTTTTCGATAAGCTAAAAGCCCCTTATCTCGGCCCAGAACCGTGAAACGCGGCATGGTTAAAGGTTCTCCGACCGGCGGCGGGCTTGCATGAAGTGTCCACAGATTTGAGTGACAAATGCCATCAAAGCCCTTCCCTTCGCGCAGCTCGGTCTCCGTTATCAATCAATCTAATCTCCGCGGATGGTCCGGGTTTGCCGACGTCGGCATATGACGCCCATTCGCCGAGACCGATCGAAATGCTGCTTGGCTCCGCTCGCTAACTGAGTCAGCGGACTAAAGCCGTGATTTTGACCCACCTTTGTTAGACAAGCTCGGGCCAGCCCCAGCCGGAAATCGCCCCTTCGAGCGTCATGGCCCAGGTTCAAGTCCCGCATCCCCAGGAACTTTTTGGCAGTTCACATCTTCCCCAATTCAGTCAACAACGCCAGCATTCAGAACTTGATATCGGCATTCGACTCGAATTTCGACATCACGATACCGGCGACTTTCCATTCAGACGACGCCACAGATTCCATAACACACAAAATGTTTTCGAGAACCGTCCGCGCAGTGTCCCGCCGAGCTCTGGCAACCTCGGTGCGCCCGATCGCGGCCCCAGTCTCCCGACAGATTGCGCCCTTGGTCGCTCAACCGCAAAGGCGCCAATACCACGAGAAGGTTCTTGATCGTACGTCGCCCACTCATGCGCTCTGGATTTCCGCAAGCTTCCGTCCTTGGCACCCCACTAACACCTCCTGTGACAGACTACTCCCGCCCGCGGAACGTCGGAACATTAGACAAGTCCGATAGCTCGGTCGGCGAAGGATTGGTGGGCGCTCCGGCTGTATGTGACATCCCCAGCTTCCATTTTGCCGAATACCCATTAACGTGGTGATACCGACAGTGTGGCGATGTGATGCGGCTCCATATCAAGGTCGACCCTGATACACAGGTTATCAGCGACGTGCGGTTCAAGACCTTCGGGTGCGGCTCTGCCATGTAAGAACCCTCTCTTTTTTTGCGATTCGGTTCGGGCCATGTTCGGTTATCCGGTTGCGAATGGAGAAATCCGGTCTCCGGGCTCGGAGACTTCATTAGGTGTTTGAGGTCATCCCATCCAAGTCGTTGCTAACTTTCCTCCAGCGCCTCGTCGAGCTACCTAACAGAACTGGTTCGCGGCATGACTCTCGACCAAGCCGCCAAGGTCAAAAACACAGAGATTGCTAAGGAGCTTGTACGTTGACATTGTGCTTATGTTCGTTGTCTCCCACCACTAACCATCTTTCTTCAGTGTCTGCCGCCTGTCAAGCTTCACTGCAGTATGCTTGCTGAGGACGCGATCAAGTCGGCCATCAACAACTACTACAAGAAGAACCCCGCCGTCAAGACCACCAATCTGGCGGGGACGGGCGCCAAGCTCGAGACTGCGACAGCATGAGGGGATAAAAGAACACATTACTACGGTGGTCCCCGAAAAGAAAAACAAACAAAAACATCGAAAAAAAGAAGAAGAAACAGTGGAAATGGCTTTTCAGCGCTAGTTCCGCGAAGTCAGCACTTGCGAGGTTATTCTTCTCTCTTGACTTCAATAAGTGTCTAGCGATGGCCTGCAGCTGCACGGAGTTTGATGGATTCTTGGCTTAGGTGCGTGCAATGGGCGGCAGTCTTCTCCGCTTTTATTCGCTTGCGGCTCGAATTGGCCGTGTATGTATGATACCATTGAGTTTCGAGAAACCCAGATTGAAACAAGCATTCCTGGTGTGTTGCGCTACAAACTCGAAAGGTCAATTCTGATGCGAACTCGCAGGGAAGCCGACTATCTGCAGTGTGATTGCCTATTCTACGTTCTTTGACAGGTTGACTTGGCTTGGGCCTTGTGCCTTCCTTAGCGACCGCCCGAATATGTGCTTGATGAGTCCAAAGATTCCATTGGGGAATCTTGAGGAAAATACTTCCGATGCATGCCTCTGTGTGACATAGTCATTATTTTGGGCGGGGGAGGGGAGCATGCAACTGCTGTCTAAACACAGTGATATAATCACCTCTACTTTCGTACTCTACAATATCCTTCTGGCCAATGTGGCCATACAAGTTTTCGACTATTTCCTCGTGTTCTTGCCTCTCCTCAACTGCCAGGGCACACATGCGACAGATCCCAAACAGGCCAGAAAAGAACGCAGTTGGCCTCCCTGGCACGTATGTATGTACAACGGTCCATACCCAAAACAATAAAGGCCACATTTTATTTCATTCTCCAGGTTAGCGCGACTCACAACACTTGTTCCTCTAGATTTCGGAGAAAAGATGTTTCAAAGTCAAAGGAACTAAGTAGTACAGGAACAAGACTCAGTTTACAGTACAGGCAGAACAGGCAACATGTCAATCCAAAACAACGAAAAGTGGGCGGCGTCCCCGGCCACTATTTCTTGCAGACGAAACGGAAGCATGATCAAGCGCTCAAACCAAAGCACCACTCGAGAGGATACATCAGCAGGCATCGATAAGATGACGGACTCACATAACCTTGCGCCGGTTTCTCCTTCACTCAATGAGAACCCGACTTCGACCATGTGTCCTACAGAACAATCACCACGAGTTATAACTTTACCGACACGTACATCGCTTAAGCGCCAGAAGCCAGACAAACATGCAACCGAGAAATGGAGCGTCATAGCCAATGATGATCGAAATGGGCTTACTAGGCCGAAGAAGCGCCACCAAAGCCGACGCATTATCATCGATAGTAGCGACGAAGAGTCTGGACAAGACGTGGGTTTGGCATCGCGCCAGAATAAAAAGGCCTCCCAAACTTCAGAGACGGGGGCATCTACACGATTCCGGCGAGATCTCATCGATACCAGCGATGTGGAGTCTGAGCAAGAGGCGGCGGGTTTGGCATTGCATCAGTATCCGAAGCCCTCCGAAACTTCAAAGAACGGAGGAACTTCATCATTGTGCAACATCATCAAGGACCTCGCTTTATTCCCAACTGGAGAGGTTGCTTATGGTGCCGAGCTTGCTGACTTGCCATTGCCCGATATCAAGGTTCTTAACATAGGCGTGGTGAAGTACCCATACGACGACAGCCAGTTGGACGAGATCAAGGAATTTGCAAAACAGTTGCGGGACAAACGATCCGGAATTGACTGGGAGCAGGTCGAGAGAACACCGATGTGGTATGTATTCAGTCAGACATATTAAGAAACCTGAACCCACTAGATGGAGACCATATCGCTAACTAGTCAATAGGATGATTCCAGGAAGTGCTCTCGAGGTTCAGCATTCTCAGTGGGGCCAGTACGTTAAGCGACTTACCCGCATGGCTGGCGAGTATCTCGGTTTCGGCAAGAGAGAATTCATTCCCCGGTTGCGGAGCCTCTATGTCTGGGAGGAGAGATCCGTATGGCGGAACTACCAAAAGTGAGTAACATATCATAGCCCACCGTCTCTCATACCTTTTAAATATCTGTGCTAACCATACTAGTGAGCTCTATGACCCCACCCGCGTCGCCAACCTCCTCATCATCCTCAACCAAGCCTACTCCGGCGGTGAAATTGCCATCGGCAGCGGCGACAAAGAAGTATTCTTCGACCCAGCCGCAGCGCAACACTCACAGTTCTACATTGCCAGCCACAACCGCGCCAAACACGATGCCCTCCCACTGACCCGCGGCCACCGCGTCGGCCTAGCCTATGACCTCCGTCTCCCTGACCTCCCCAACCCCGAAACCAAACCGCCTTCGGTGCATGACTTCGTCGCCAGCATAGCCGCCGCTGAAAACAACCTCTTCTACGACATCTCCTGCTGGGCCGAGGCCGTCGACGACGGCATCTTGCCGCCTGACCGCCCGCTGCTGGTCGTTTTGGAGGGGACTTACGCGCCGCGCGAAATGGCTCTATCTCACTTGTGCGCTGCGGACCGCGCCAAGGCGCTCGCCGTGCAGACGATGACGCGTGAGAGGTATGGTGAGCTGGAGGTGAATTACAAGCTGCAGGCGTATTTGGCGAAAGTTACTGCGGTGGTGAGAACCGGCCGTGGGCGTGGAGCCCAGACGGTTATTAGGAGGGTTAAGTACAGGGTCGATCGGGCGGTGGGATTGGAGGGGGGAGCGGAAGTTGGTGGTGAGGTATGGGGGAGGGGGAGCTTGGGGGGTGGGTGTCTGCCGTTACAGGAAGGGGAGTTTGGGGGTGCGGAAGTGGGGGAGAGTTCTGCGAAGGACATGGCGAGTCGGCGGACGAGGACGGTGAGTTTGATTCTTTGGGCGTCCTGGTGGGGGGGGGGGGCTGGTGTGGTGTGGCGGTGTGCTAACCTGTTTCGCAGTGCCTGATGCTTGTGCTACAGAAGGAGGGCTAGTAGGCGGTTTCGTCCGCCTCCCACCTCACCGGTTTGACTTCCACGCTGCAATCGGAGTATATCCGGGCGGGCCACCTGCATACTGGGCGTGGGATATTTCCTGATGGGGTTGGGGTTTGGTTGCTTTTGGCATTCTGCGAACCAGTTGCCTTGCGCGGCTCACCGGAAGGAACAAGTAGCGTTGTGTGATAGGTTAGCGAAAGAAACATTTGGACCAAGTAAGCAATGTACTACTTAACCGGTCAAAAGATCCAAGAGACACGACCTTTTCGCTTCTCCAACCATAGCTCGATATCTGTCGAGACTTTGCCTTGCGTGATACATCGTGAATCTGAGCGTCGCCGCTATCATCCGAGTTCTACGTGAAGGGTGCATAATCTTGTGTTCATGTTGCATGCAAGCTCTCTTCCAGTGGTATTGGTTGAGGGCCAGAATGATGGAAGGCTAACTTGGGTTGACCACCTCATGGTACATCACCTAGTCGTATTAATTGGAGTTGTACGGTGATTTGACCTCGGCATGCCATCAAATATTCCCCCAAATCTTCACTCTGTGTCCTAGTATTGCGATGACATTTGACCGTGTTCAGCCCTATTCCGGAAACCCACGACACATGTAAGCCGTGGACGCCTGGAACTTCGAGGACGGTGGTCATGGGGCTTTTGAGAGGCGCTGTGGCAATTCAGCTGCGGTAGACATGCTGTGTGTCTGTGTCTGGCTTTCGAATGGTCAGCCGAGGCGGTCAGGAGCTGGTAATCTCCGCCATTGGTGATCCGTTCCGCTGGCAACGCCGTGCCAACATGCATCTCACACGGAAGGCTCTGGGCTAGACTCCAGACGTGTCAGGCAACTTGAAAGAATCGAAGGAGTCCAACCCAGCTTTTCGCCAAAGAAACAGTTGCGGTGACATCACTGAATAAAGCAAGTTGTTCAGTGTTGGCTCACTGATCTCTTGCGGCCCAGATATCACAGTACATCTCGTGGGTGGCAACCAAAGTCAGCCGGACCTCGGTGGCACTTTCCGTCTACAATTCCAACAAAGGATAGAGGAAGTAACAATGATCTGGGTGACCGTGACGCTGTCACTCGACGTGCCATACATTCCATGTTGTTGTGCCTCGATGGGCGCGTTCTTTGATCGGTATCTGTGTTCAAAATCGCTGTCCCGCCTCCAAGCGGAACCGTATTCATATGAACGAATCTCAGTTTAATAATCATTCTATCATATCATTTTATTGGCGGCTACTCATATAATTCCAACTGCATCAATCACTCATTATGTCCAAAAGCATCGACTGGCGCGGCATCAAGCCCGCTACCTTGTCGGAGTCAAATTCTATTAGACACAACGGTACCGACGCCTTCTGTTCTATGCGCGCCTGGCTACAAGTGCCGCTTGCCCACAACGACCCAAAATGCAACGAAACGATAGAGCTCCACGCAGAGTTCGTCTACAAACACGACGACGCAACCCAGGACGCTAAGAAACTGCCCAGTGGGGAGCTGTCCGCCAACGACTTGGTCAAGGCCCTGGGCTCCCTAACGTCCGCCCTCGGCCCAGAGAGCCAGCCCACTCTTACCGTCTACCTCTGTGGTGGCCCGGGTTCCGACAACCCAGCCTTCGAGTATAAGGAGCTGACCAAAACGCTCCTCACAAAAATGAACACACCCGTGCTATATCTCAACTACCGCGGCACCGGGTCTGAAAAAAGCGACACCAAATTCAGCGAGCACCGCGTCACGGCGACCAGTCTCAAAAGGTTTGAGCCGGAGGAGGCAGCGAGCCGCCTGATGCTCTACCTGCAGGACTCGATCGTGGCGGACTTTGAAGCCGTGCGTCTCTACTTGAGCCAACTCTGCAACAAGAACATCAGGTTCGCATTGGTGGGGCAGTCATATGGCGGCTGGATCGCCATGACCTATTTGTCCTTCTTGCCGGAGAGTCTGGCGGGGGTGTGGCTGACTGGTGGGATGCCGCCGATTGGGAAGACGCCTGATGAGGCGTACTGGGCGCTGTATAAGCAGGTAGTGAAGATGAATGAGGAGTACTATAAAACGTATAAGGGAGACGTGGACCGGGTATGGAAGATCGTGCAGTATCTCGGAAAGGAAGATAACGGGCAGGGCATCAGGCTTTCTGGTGGGGGGAGACTAACTGCACGTGGGTTCCTAACTATGGGGCGGCACCTTGGAGGGGGAAAAGCCGGGTTCGAAAAGTTTCACCAGCATGTGATGGGGTTGGCACAGGAGGGCAGAAATTACCAAGGGCTCAATGATGTGGACATCACTGGGTTTAGGTTGTCAGAGAGGCCGTTCTATGCTGTACTGCACGAGGCGATCTACTGCGGCCCTGGGGTGAAGCCCAACTGGGCAGCGCAGCGGGTTGGGATAAAGGTGTCCAAGAGTTATGCGTGGCTCGACGGCAAATTCGATTTCAGCGCTGGTTCTACTCCTGGACTCCTGAAGCTCTACTTCTCGGGAGAGATGATCTTCGACTTCATGTTGCCAGATGCCGGCCAGAACGAGTTTGACGCTGTGTCCAAGGTACTTGCCCAGCGCAACGACTGGCCGGCTGTCTACGATCTTAAAGTTTTGAAAGAAAACAAAGTACCGCTGACGGCGTTAATATATCCTGACGACATGTTTGTGGATTTTGATCTATCTCGGGAGACGGCAAAAAAGACGGGGGGCTGCAAAGCGATCAAGGCACCGCTTGGTTGGGCTCATGGTTACATCAAGACAAACCCTGGCGAGGTATGTGCTGTGCTTTTTGACGGGAAATTGGCAGAACACTCGGCAGAGGTATTGTAGATGTGGGTGGGCTGGTAGTTCAGCTGGCAAAGGAGGTGCCAAGCTTGGATAACCCCTCCTTGGTGTGTTTGCTGACTTGCCCCTTATTTCCTGATTCTCTCGAGTAGGACTCGGCTGGACCGATAAGCGGAAACGAGAGAATAGGAAACTTAGCGGCGGATATAGATACATGCACCATAATTCCGGTAGAAATTTAAATTTAATAGTTAATCCTTCAGACCTACTTCGTGTTTTGGTGGGCCACGTTTCTCATTTGGGAACGCACTTACACAAGATATACAGTGCAAGCTTTCATCCAGTTCGCGCAGTCATGTCGACCCACAAAGACAGCATTTGACCATGTCCGGTGGAGCAATGGGGCTTAAGAGAACCCCAATATCCGCGCTTAAGCTAAATACATACATACCTGTACTCAGCGGAGGGTTATTGACGTGCTGCGGGTCCCGATATCCAGTTGCTATGCGGCTGGCAACGAGTCTAACACGATGCCCAATACAGTGTCAAATGCGGGGTTGCGTCATTGGCACGGTATAAGCTCTGCTTCCTTACACCCAACCATATTTATTTACCTAAGGCACTCGGAACACATGAGGATGCCCAAACAGGAGCTATGATGAAAAATCTAGTTCGGTCATATAAACTGTAAAATAATGTCACCCGGGGGCAACAAGGTGTCGTTTGTAAGGTAGCCGGTGTTAGCCATCTGAACCCATCACGTGACTGGTGCGATCTTGGTGGACCCCACCTTTTGGGATGGATTTTGGGCGACTGAGCAGAGCTCCGATCTTGCACCGGCAAACAAGCCATCCGCGGCACGCACACAGTTTCGACAACTCAGATAGCACAGCACAGCACCATCGCAGGCATAGCTCCCACAGATGCACCCACGCTCCTCCAGAGCGGCCGATTCTCCGGTACAGTCCAATGCAGAGAGACAGGGAAGACCTATTTGCAGGGACACTTTGGCTAATCACCCCACTTCGCAATGGCACAGACGCAATCCATGATCTGATGTTCCAGTTCAAAGAGTCACTTTCGTTTGACAAGGTGTTCTAAAAGGCAGACCTTCACGGTTCAATCACGTAGGACAAGGCCCTGCGCAAGCTCGACATCCTCACCGACGATGAGCTGCAGCAGATCGTTTCGGGCCTGCAGCAGGTCGAGAAGGAATGGGAGGAGGACAAGTTCGTCATTGACACCAAGTCGGACGAGGACATCCACACGGTCAACGAGCGCAGGCTGAGCGAGATCATTGTCCCCGCCACGGGCAAGCTGCACACTGGCCGCTTGCGTAACGATCAGGTCGGCGTTGACATGCGCCGGTGGGCCGACAAGCAATTGGCTGGCATTGCCGGTGCGCTCAAGTGTCTGCTCGGTGTCAGCGCCGAGCGGGCTAAGGACCCCCTGCCCATCCTGATGCCCGGGTACACGCAATTGCAGCGCGCCCAGCCCGGCCGCTTCTGACACTGGCTACTCTCGCATGCTACCTTCATCAAGGGCGATCTGCAGCGTTTCGAGGGTGTGAAGGTGCGCGTGTCGTCATGCTCGCTGGGTGTGAGTGCGCTTGCTGGCAACCCGTTTGGCACTATTGGCCGCGAGTTCATGCTCAAAAGCTTGGGCTTCCAGTCGGTGCACCTCAGCTTGTGCGCGGTCGCCGATAGGGACTTCGCTGTCGACATTTTACAGTGAGCGAGTCTGCTGATGACCCATCTCAGCGGTCTTACAGAGGACTTGGTCCTCTTCTCGACGGCCGAGGTCGGCATCAGGCAGGTTGCCGGGGCTTACAGCACGGGCAGCAGTCTGATTGCCCCAGAAGAAGAACCCCGACAGCCTAGAGGGTACGTTTTGGGGGGGGGGTTACTCTCCAGACCTCACAAACTGAGATGCTGAGCGCGCCAGGCTTACGGCTTCCTCGCCTCTGTTAAGAGCCTGTCGACCTCGTACAAGAAGGGCTTGCAGGAGTCGGTAGAGCCCATGATCGACTGCATCAAGGCCGTCTCCAACAGCGTGCGCATCAATCACCCTGGGCGTACTGGTCACGCTCACGATCCACGGCGACAAGATGAATGCCGCCCTAACCGATGGCATGCTGGCCACCGACATCGCCGACTACCTCGTCCGCAAGGGTGTGCCCTTCCCAGACCCACCACATTGCCGGCGAGATTGTGCGCAAGACCGAAGAGTCGAGTGTGTCCATCTCGGTGCTGCCGCCAGAGGATCTCAAGAAGATCTCGCCGCTATTCGAGGACAACATCGCGTAGGTGTTTGACTTTGAGAGGAACGTCAAGCACAGGTCTACGTTTGTCGACACCGGTGCAGCTCGGTGTCGGCGTAGATTGCGGCGATTGAGGCTTTCGTGGGGAAGGACTAGACATCTTGTCTTCACTGGAACCGCAGGGGATTAGCTAAGTAAAAAAGGGGCTGGCCTTGGATGACATATGACATGCATGAAATGGGACTGCTAATGGGTGAAGGAATACAAAAAATAATAGACTTCAAGATGGCCAATGCTTGTGGCATTTTGGATGACAAGGTCAGGGTTTGTTGTTGACAATTGCCCCCATTTGCAACCCAAAACTGCACAACTCGGAGCCCCC
The DNA here is from genome assembly GCA_039881045.1 of Chaetomium olivaceum. Lineage (NCBI taxonomy): Eukaryota > Fungi > Ascomycota > Sordariomycetes > Sordariales > Chaetomiaceae > Chaetomium > Chaetomium olivaceum. Next base: position 383,053 of record JAYWVB010000024.1, on the reverse strand, counting down.
CGCCTTCACACGGCCAATGCCCATCAGCCGCAGGCTGTCAGGGGACCAGGCGCTGCATCTGGCGGTGTGAGGCAGCCGCCCCAACTGGAACCGTGCCGGCGTTCTTGTTGCCGATTGGTGACATCATCCGGGGATGTGGGACACAAAAAACCCGGCGATTGCCGCCGCTCGGGCTTTGTTTGACCACAAGCCACACCGAAAGCTGAGGAGTTTGAGTTTCATGTTCCACTCTCACCTTCATCCACCCTCCACCTTTCGATGATCGCCCACCCTACACACCCACACCATGTCTGACATCAGGGGAACATCACGAGACCGTCGGGACACTGAAGCCCTGGCCCAGGTCGTAGCCGAACATTTACCATCAGGATACACGGCCGAATTTGACAGTGCGCCCGGAAGTACAGATGGCGCCACTCCGGCTTCGGCTTCGGGATCGGACGTCGTCCCCATTCCGGAAGGGGAGTCGTCGTTGAAGTTGCAGGGCGGCGACATGCATAGGGACCTCTTCAAGCTCCCCTCAGCAGCAACCCGCGTCCCGATGCACCGCCGAGCGGCAACCTTCCACTCGCCCAGGGACCTTTACGCGGACGATGATGCCCCGCCCTTGACCGTCGGCGACCAGCTCGCCCCGGGAGGGTTCCGTCGTGCCTTTTTGCATCAGAGGCACGGAAACGATTTCATCGCCGCTAGATTACCAATCACTCGCAATTTCGTCGAGTTTCTCGACCTTTACGGTAGCTTTGCCGGCGAAGACCTTGTCGATACCGACGAGGAGGCCGTTACGGAGGAGGAAGAGGAGGAGGAGGGAGAAGAAAGAGACGAAGAAACAGCCGGCGAGCGGCGCCCACTTCTTCGCCAACGCATTAGTTCTGTCCGGGCCCCGCGGTCTGCCACGGCCGGCACTGTCAAAACCTTCTTCACCCTGCTTAAGGCCTTTATCGGGACTGGCATCATGTTCCTGCCCAAGGCTTTCCGCAACGGCGGTATTCTATTCTCCACCGTCTCCATGCTCTCCGTCTCGGCCGTTACGATGGTCGCTTTCCACCTACTGCTCCAGTGCAAGCTGCACTACGGCGGCGGCTACGGCGACATCGGGCACGCCATCGCGGGGCCCCGGATGCGGACCCTCATACTCTTCTCCATCGCCCTATCCCAACTAGGCTTCGTCTGCGCGGGTATCGTCTTCGTGGCCGAGAACCTCGAAACCTTCTTCCACGCCGTCACCGGCGGCCAAAACCCTTTTTCCTCAGCCGGCCTAATCGCTATGCAGTTGATCATCCTCGTCCCCCTCGCCTGGATCCGCAACATCTCCAAGCTCGGCCCCGTCGCCCTCCTCGCCGACGCCTGCATCCTTGTCGGCGTCAGCTACATCTACTGGTACACCAGCACCTCCCTCTCCTCCACGGGCCTCGACCCCACCGTCGTGCTCTTCAACCCCAACCACTACACCTTGACCATCGGCGCCGCCATCTTCACCTTCGAAGGCATCGGCCTCATCCTGCCCATCCAATCCTCCATGGCCAACCCCCACCACTTCGAACCCCTGCTCGGCTTGGTCATGCTGCTCATCACGATCGTCTTCACGTCGGTCGGCGCACTGTGCTACGCGACGTTCGGCGAAAAGACCGAGATCGAGATCATCAACAACTTCCCGCAGGACAGCCCGCTCGTCAACTCGGTGCAGCTGCTGTACGCGATCGCCGTTTTGGTGGGCACGCCCGTGCAGCTGTTCCCCGCGCTGCGGATTATCGAGGGCAAGATCTTTGGGCATATGCGCTCCGGGAAGGGGAGTCTGAGGACGAAGTGGGTCAAGAATCTGTTTCGGTTCGGGGTGGTGGTATTCTGTGGCCTGGTGTCGGTGGCCGGGACGGGGAATCTCGATCGCTTTGTGGCGTTGATCGGGAGTGCCGCGTGCGTGCCGCTCGTGTATGTGTATCCGGCGTTTTTGCATTTTAGGGGGGTGGCTACCAAGCGGTGGGTTAAGTGGGGGGATATGCTTTTGATGGTGGTTGGGTTGGTGGGGATGGTGTATACGACGACGGTGACGGTGGTGAATAGTTTCATGTGAGACATCAGCGTGTGTATGTGCATGGCAAAAGGGCGTTTTTGAGTGGGTTTCAAGGTTGGGTAGAAGCTACAAGTTGGATCATGGTAGGATGGTAGGCTAGAACAGGACATTCGCATGTGTTTTGATGATGATGATGATATTTGCCCCGGCTACTTTTACCCCTAGATCAGTGCCCATTTATTCTTCTTCGACTGATTCTACGAGGGGTATTGTAATGTCACGAACGAACTGTAGAACGGCCCACAAGCAGCACAGCACCGGGCTGCGGTAAGATCACCCCCTGTCTTAATCCAGTATGGAATCCAAGCTGCCAGATGGCTAACATCTATCTCCCACAATTCTTCGCATCGCAAACGGTGTTCTCATGGATGTACTTGATCTTTCCCCCCTCAACCCTCATCAGATTGTTTGTTTGCGTGCCGGGATCCCGCGGGATCGACTGATCAAGAAATGGAAAGTTGTGGAAGATGTCGATGGCACCGAGCTCCTCGTCGATGGTGAACCGTCGGTTGGTGACGTTGAACGGCGGTGGAAAGTTCAACAGGCATTTTCCACCCGAGATGTACAAACCGCCCTCGAGCCGAGAACAGTCGGCAGTGAAGGGCGGTTTAATCGTGTCGTCACCCCACGCGTTGATGTAAGCCTCGCCGGCGGCCTTGATCACCTTACGGGAGTCGCGCTGCTCCTCGGGGATAGGCTCCCAGCTCTCTTTCTTGTTATAGTCTAGAGTCCCCTTTGCGTCGAACAGCCAATCGCCCGTCTCGCAGACGACCGACTCGATCTTGTAGATCTTGTTGTCTTCGTTCAGGGCTAGGCGCGTCCCGATCACGTACGGGTGGCCTGTAGTAGCGACAATCTCGGTGTACGACGCGCACTCGGTTGTGTCGTAGATGCTGCGGTTGAAGTCAATCTTGACGGCCGCGGATAGGATGCCCTCGGCGATGTCCAAATCGGCGTCATTCTCTTGGTATATGACGTTGTCTTGGGCTAAGCCTGAGATGCCGGTCGGCCCCTCGCCCGAGCTAAGGGCTGTGATGTAGCTTGCGGTCACTTCCTTGAGGAAGTCTCTAGTGCATACGGCGGACGCCTGCGAGGAGAAGCCCGCAACAGCAAAGATAAATAGAGAGATCATGGCGTATGCTTCGTCTTCGTCAAGTCTGAAATTGTTGGGACGTGCCTTTTGGATGTTGGTAGCTACAACAAGTTAGGAGCAACCTGGCGTCAGGTATTTTTCGCATTCTAATGATGGTCCTCGGATGATAAAGTAGAGCCTGTAGAGGGGTTCGGGTATTTCCCCAACTCGAATCATTCTAATCAATTCTGCCGGCTTTATAACCTTCCCCGGTAGTTGTAAAAGCTCAGGACTTGACTTACGGGAACTTTAGCCGTCATCGTTAACGGGATATCGATAATGGGTGAAGGAGTAAGTATTGTTCGGTTCCACGAATTATCAGGGAAGCTGATGTTACATGTCTACACTCGATGATTTGTTCCAAGGATGAAAGTTGTGCTCCATGGACCATGCCGCGGCAAATGAAAGGTGGTAGTCTCCTACCGGAGGTTAGGTACTACCACAAAGACCTGGGGGCTTTTCTCTGCCGACTTCATCTCGATCATTTTCTTGCCAAAGGAGATTTTGCATGTCCACACTGTTCACACTGCCAAATTAGGTGAGCAAGTCATTCGGTCAAGGTTGACTTCCAGTTTGGAACAAGAGCGGCTACCCGGGTGGCAACGTGCAGCCGACCATCACTTGTTGGTTGTATCAAGTACTGCGAGACAGATCGGTGTGTTGAGAGAGCAAGGGGACTAGAGTGCATGATCACCAATTCCTTCTCACCCTTTTTAGATTCCAGGGTGAACCACACGGAGCAGCTATAGGGAAATTAGCGCACCATTATCACTACCCAACCCCATTTCTTGCCTAGAACACTTAGAGAGCTCGGCCAAATTCCAGCAGTTCCGTGCTCACACCTTCCGAGTCATCCTCATCCTCTTCGTCAGTGATTGTGCACTCTCCGGAATCCCAACAACAAGAAGAGCCCCTGTGACATGATTGCCGAACTCACACACTGAGGGACCTGGTCCAACCTGGACAAGTCTCTCGCCCACGTAGCCATGCGTGTACCATGGCCCCGCTTCCAATATGCAGGGTGCACGACGACCATGCTCACAATCGAATCGTCGGCCAAATCCTGATCCTTTCTAGCAGTGCCGACCAGTGCGCCCCACGAGTCATAGTGTAGGCGGTTCAAGTCTCGCCCGCGGTTCTCGGGAAGGTCCGGAGAGAAACCTGGAGACGGACACGCTCGCTAGGTTAGCCATGTGGAGGTTCAGGTTACTCCCAATATACGGGCCACACTCACCGTTACGATTCTTCAGCTGCCCTCTGCGAGTTAAGTCTGGGTCTGGTTGACCGAGATGACGCCAGAGACGACGTTGCTCCCGGCCTTCGGAGGCTCCCATCCGTTGTTACCAGGAATGACGGCTTCCGTCTTCTCATTTTCGTTCGCGTAGGCGTCTTCCTGGACCAGGACGATGAAGTCGTCGCTTTGGATGGCGTTTTGGAACTGAGTGCAGTAAGACAGCAGTGTGTCGCCGGGATACTGTCCATGGTGAGGGCGTTCTCATCGGAAGAGCGGCGAGTACTTAAAACCTGCTGTGGCGACAATATCGATGCGAAATACGTCGTCCGGAGCGGCAACGCGCAGGGAACCAAGCGACGGGGGCCCGGGCATGCGGGCCATGATAGGTACTGAGTAACACCGTAACACGAGACAGGGTTTGGGAATTCAAAATGAAGTCAGGGTTTTGGGGTTTCTTGGTATACGCATGTGCTCCCCGGTGGGAGACCTGCAGTGGCACCACCAGGCTTCGTGCTTAACGATTTTAGCTAATGAGGGCCCGACCAGCGAAGGGCGTGTCAGGCCTGCTCCTTCTTCTGCGAGATTTCGACACGGGCAAGTCCAACACTGAATGTCCGAAAGGCTCCGGCGATTCCCGTCGCCATGGCCTGGTAGCACTTGTCTTGTAGCACATTCCTTCCACATACCGTCCAGTTGCGTCTCGACAAATCAGTAAAATATCAAGGGTCATAGGGGCATCTTCTTTCATTCTTGTGGGTTTGACAACCTTGGGCGGTATGGAAGACTCGGGGAGCGTTTTCCAGCAACGGAGGCGCGAGAAGCAACTAGAACCCCCATATTCCACCTTCCACCCTGTTGATAGGACCGGAAAGTAAGGGTATCATGCGGGAATTTGATTTAGGTCACAGGTGGCCAATCCAGGGAGAGCCATTGCGACACCCGCTAGTGGCTGCGCTTTGTCTTGCGAGCTGTGTACCCTTTCTAGGGTTCCTTTTGAATCCTTCTCTAGGCAAAGCTTCACTTGATAGACGGCTACGGTGCCAGACATTCCGAGTTTGTCCTATCCCAAACCAACCGGACCATCCCTCCTAATTTACCTACAACCCAGCCTACTAGGATGAGTTACTCTTCTGCCAACTCCCAAAGGAAGCATGGTGCCGTCATTCGCGACTTCTCTAACTTTTTAAAGGAAGTCCGAGGCGGTCTAGCTTGGGTCTGCGCTGACTTCGCGTCGGAAGAAGGCTTTACAGATCATTTTTCCGAGGGCGATATTGCAGAGATCAACGCAACTTAACTGTGAAACACTTCCTAGGTTTACCAACACCCTGTGCTACTGCCAGTGATATCATTTGGTGCCTTGGTATATGCAACCTTTCGCAAATTAAGTTACTGGATGGGTGCTGATTGGGTTTCTGATGGCGTTAGAACCAGGAGTTGCCCCGGGATAATGTAAGCCCTGATACATTTTCGCTGTCTGATAGCCTGGTGAAAAGGCTCAGGGTAATTACCGATCACGTTTACAGCGGTAGAGGATTCCATCGTCTCCGCGGAGTGGACCCGACATCCTATACCGAAGCTTCTCTCTGAGAACTGGTACTGGGAGTGGTCCCACCGGCGAGTATTCCTTTTGTTAACCGCGCTCTCCACAAGATTGTATGTTGTAACCGTGGCATAATTTCACGCCTCATACCTGCCCAGTAAATTCACAATCAATGGGATGTAGTTGGTTGGGTCCTCAACTAACTCTGTGTTCTAGATGACAGCCCTGCGGCAAAAAGCAGATCATCAGGACCGCCGCGGCAACCGACCACTCATCGCCGTCGACGGCGACAGGCTTCAGGTCCACATGGCGGGAACATTTCTAGGTGCCAACTGAATCCGAAGGCCCTTCGCTTTCCGGAGTGCTTGAGTTGTTAGGGGAGAGGTGGAAAACATAAAACACATTTTCTTTTCCCGCGACCTTTAGCTAACCTCGTCCACCACTTTTTCGATAGCAAACGGTACTTGCCATATCCAGTGTGATTCAAGCTCAACCTGTCACATACGACCATACCTGCCAGAAAACACGGGATCCCGTCCGCTCTCCCCTAGTTAAACTCGCAAGGGCCGGATCAGTAGTTGGGTCGGTGACGACCAGCGAATCCCCGGTGTTGTATGTTTTTGCGTTGCTCCGCTTCTTTTTGTGGTGTTTTGAAGTGAACCGTGGCGCGGGTAGCGGCAATATCTCCAGATGATCCTACCAAAAAAATTGACCCACCGCCTTCCGGGTTCCAGTGGTTCTGCTTGGCAGAAAAAGGCCCATAGCCACTAACAGTTTAACGGGCGGTGAGCCAGTATCTTTGGTAGGGTCATCTGTACATTTGGTAGGGTCTTCTGCAGGTCCGATGTCACAGGGACCCAGGGCCCACACAGATCCGAGCCACTGGAGACCTCGTCCCCACGGAGTTCTATTGAGCATATTATAATTAAGGTTACCCCGGACGAACATCAATTCCTTCTTCATTCCACACCACATTCCTGTTCTACGGCCTGGTTATAATATTAGATATATATTCAAGAAACCACAATCAGCACCCAACCATGGCTACTTGGCGTCCCATGACCGTCAGCGACATTCCAGGGGTCATGCGCGTGGCCGATGAGATCCACCACGCACTACCCGAGGACGAGCCTATATTCCGCGAGCGGTTGAGACTTTTCCCTAAGGGATGTATGGTACTTGTTGATGGCGAAGAGGTTCCAGTTGGTGGTTACGTCGTCTCGTTTCCCGTCCGCCATGGCAAACTGCCCGCCCTCAACGAGCTGCTGGGAAAAATTCCGCCAGACGCAGACCAGTACTACCTACATGACATCGCCGTGTTGCCGGCACTTCGCGGACGGGGCGTTGCGGCGGATGGTATTTGGCAGATTTTGGAGCTTGCTAAGCAGTATCCGACGACGTGCTTGATTTCGGTTTATGGGACGGTACCGTATTGGGCTCGATTCGGGTTTATCCGTGGGCCGGTTGATGTTACGGTGGAGGAGAAGCTGCGCGGTTATGGACCGGGCGCGACATACCTCACACTTCGGAATACCCCACCATAGGTAGAGAGGCTAGAGAGGCTTTCTTCCGGCAAACCAAATCACTAAATGATGAGCGTCAGTTCTGACGCGTTGACACTATTCCCGTCCCTTCTCAAATTCATGTCTATCACGCACACAACACACTTGCAACTTCTAAAACCATATCTTGAATACAACCGTTTGTTTAGTGCATCGGTAACCGTGATACTGTCGGCCCATGGAACCCCCTCCCCCTCTTTCTGGTCCTGCCGGTTACCCCATCCCATGCAACATCACCCTAAGTAGCCCCGAAGCATGCGCAGTGCACAGTCGAGACCTAATAATCCTGCACCAACCCTCCCTTTAACACCGCCACCTGCCCCTTGCAAGGACACAGCACAGTCCCATCCCTTAAGACGCGGCACATCCGCAAGCCCTCGGCCGTCACCCAGTCGTGGGGCAAGAAGAAGTGGCGCTTAACGTCAGCACCCGCGGCGACGGGCCCCGACGGTGAGAGTGACGACGCGAGCGTCGTTGTGCACACCCACAGTTGGCGGTCGATGAACACTAGCCGGCCGTCGGGAAGGATGCCGAGGGCTCGGGCTAGCGTGTCGGTCAGGGACGACGGCATCGGGAGTGGCTTGACGGCGGTGAGGGTAGAGTTGGGTGCGCCAGAGGTGGAGACAACGGTGCGGGCATAGATCGATTGGGTGGGGAGGACTGCGAAGTTGTAAACGGGGCGGTTGTGGTGCATGGTTGCTGTGCGCAGGAGCATGTAGCGCGGGGAATGGCTATCCAAGATGGTGTCAAGTGTGGCGGCTAGGAGGCTGCTGTCGGTCATGGCCGAGGGTCGGGATAAATCCAAAGGAATCGAAGCCCGCTTCTCGAGCTTATCCCAAGAGAAAACTGACGTTGAGCCCGCAGAGACGCAGATGAGGTTATCAGGCTCGGAGGGATGTTGCTGCCACTTGGTCGGCTCATCGTTGTCTGGAAGCTGGCATTCGGCCAAGACCTCCCCGCCGGGTATGCTGAGGACCTGACATTTCTTCACCCCACATATGAAGAGCTGAGTCCCTGTGCTGTGGAAGAGAATATGCCGGGACCGCCCACGTTCCGCGGAAGATCTCTTTTCGACATAGACAGCCTCGGTCATGACCGTCCTTTCGCCACTATAGTCAATTTTCACAGATCTGACTGTTGTGGCCCCATTAGTCAGCGAGTAGGCCAAATGATCCTGCTTCGGGCTCCAGGCAAGGTGCTCAACCCTCATCTTGAACATAGTCTTGGCGATTTCCTTCTTCCTATTTCTGACGGTATCGTATATGTTGATGGAACCGTCTTCATTTGCGTGTGCGATCAAAAGCCCACGAGACGCTTGGCCGGGCTCAACTGCTGTTATTGCCGGCTTGCTCTCCGCGTGGCTCTCAGAAGCCGGGAACGAGATTGAAGTGCTCAAAGTATCGCCCGTGTCAGACCAGAAGTCGTCAGCTAGCATTGCGCTGTCGGTATCACTAAGTTGCTCAGCTGCTGAGTCGGCAAGCCTTAATAGACAGTTTGGCTCCCAAACATTACAGTATGACCCGCGGAGATCGTAGAATCTGAAATTGTCGGGGCTAAAAGTGATTTGGTTGATGCGATCCTCGGAGCTCAGTTTATAGATGAGAAACATGGAAGCGACGTCAAAGATCTTGATAGAGCCCCCAACATCCATGGTAACGAACACTTGGCCGTCCGGGCTGCATGCGAGCCCGTGTGGAGCAAGCCCGGCTTCGTCCTTAATCTCGTCGTACTTGTCATCTTCGGGGCTCCATTTGAAAATCTGACCATAGATACCGATGACCTCGGTCCCGGAAGGGTGCCAGACAACCTTATTGTCGCCCGTGTACGAATTTGCGGAACCATGGCCGTGCCTAGACCTTTTCCTAAGGCGTGCGACCATTTGGGGGGGATCGACGGTCCATATGGAAAGAGGGAATGAACGATAGGCAACAGCAATCTGTGTACAGTCATTGTTGAATGCGACGCAGGACGGCGTGCTAAGAAACGTGCCCTCGGGAACCCCTGGCTCATCGAGTAATGTCGGGTCGAGCTGTTCCCAAACAGGCGATGTTCCCGTTTTGCGCGTCGGGAGCGTGTACACCCTTCTTTGCTCCGAGATCATCATCAGGGTGTCCTGTTCATCAAATCTCAGATCGATGGCGCGCTCCTGGCGCGGATTCTCCGTCGAAACTTGGGGCGACCAATCCGCCACCTTCCACACGAATGTTTTAGAAAGACAATAACACGCTAGGAGGGACCCCGAGTTGTTGAAAGTCAGCTCCCAGACGTGCTCACCCAAGAAGAAAGCTTTGTGTTCCTCAAAGAGCTTCGTGTCCCAAATGGTGATGGTTCCCCTGGGCTCATCACTTGCCACGGCGAGATATAGCGGTGAAGCGGCAACGCGAAGGGCCCTGCCAGATCCTCCCGATACCCGCGCAAGACAGTCATCCCATTCTTCGTTTGACAATCCGGAAACCGAAAGTGTTGATGCGGGATTTCCATTGAACTTTTGGTAAACGATAGAGGATGTTGGGCTCAGGGCGGGGATGCACTGATAAATCAGAGCTGGTGACTCGGAAAGATGGCGGCCAAACTTTGCCGCCAGCTTTATGAGGTCGACAGCCCACGTTTCAAGTAGCGACAGGTGCGTTAGTCGATGGAGCATAGGTGACTTGTCGGAGTCGGCCTTTCTGCGCTTCCTTACGTACGCGGTTAGTCTTCTAGAAGCACCAAAAAGCTCCGAAAGATGGCCGCTCATGGCCAAATATTGGATCCAAGCGAGTGGATAGGGACCGCCAAAAAACCTGACAAGCGCGTCGAGGACGTTATCGGATTCCGGGGAGCTGCTTTCGAGGTGCAATGCCCACGATGTAGATGCATACAGGAGAAATCGGGGGACCTTTAGCATCTGAAGCTTGCGCCTTAACCCCTTGTCGCAAAGTGTTGTGAGGCATTTGATAAAAAGCTCCTCATTACTGTTCTCGGTGTCGAGTGTGAAGAGGCGTCGTTTGGCCTTTTTCAGATACTGACGAGCAGAATGGTGGACTAGCGTTACTCGTCCCTGCGGATTGACGACAACAAATTGCCCGCATACTTGGCTGACGGTGTGATTCAGGTCCATAATTGAGCTCAGCTCTTGGGGATAAATCTCTCGGAGTTCTTCGACGGTGATCGGAGACTTCGAGTACATAGCCCAGGTGAGGAGAACTTTCGCAAGTGCCTTGTCTTCGTCTAGTTCGAGGTCGAAGATGGCGTCCGCCATGCGATCGTAAAGCTCCTGCATGCCATCTGGCGTCGATTCAAGAACTTGCTTGACTTGCTCTTCCCGATGGCAGTTTACCACACGTTGGATAACAAGGCTAGCCCAAAGGAAATTGCCCTGTGCTCGTGAGGCAATTTCATCAACGGCTGCGGCTTTGAAATCGTCACCCGACATGAGGTAGTCGATCTCTTGTGTTACCATAAGACGAATATCGTCCCGGTTGTCTGGCAAGGGCATGTCGATAACCTGTATCCTCTTCTTGGCCAGCTGAAAAGCTTGGTTAATACTGGCGAGCGGTCGGCTGAAGACGAGGACCCGTATTTGCGACTTGAAATCAGCAACGCGGGAGATAAATTCGATGACGCGTTTGCTTGATTCTGCTTCATCCAGTCCGTCAAACGCCCAGAAAATGCCCCGTTCCGTCTTAATGCTCGCGAAGATGGAAGTAAAGAGCCTTTCCCATACCGTAGGAGGTCTGCGCTGGAGAGCTTAACCCCGGACACGGCGAGGTCGACCAGGGCTTTGCGGAATTCGGGTAATTGAAGAGCAGTCTGATACGCGAGGGAGCGCACCATATTGCTTGTCGATTGCTTTGCACGCTGGCCATGCTTGAAGAAGAAATATGAGCAGCATTGGCCGTCTTCAAGGAGACGCTCAATGACAAAGGAGCATAGCGTGGACTTGCCGCCGCCCGGCTGTGCATGCGTCCACAATACCCGCCGCGACTTTGAGTTCAGCCAATTTGTCACCTTATCACTAGCTAGGAAGCCTTCGCAAGTGCCTTGTTTCCTGGCGGAAGTACCAAAGTTGAGGTCCTCTTCAGGTGGCCCGGTTACGCCTAGAAGGCCAGTCAAGTGCCGGAGATCCTCCTTAGAAGCGACATCATCGACTGGTGTAAGGACTGAATCGGCAATGCTGCGAAGTGCCCCGACTACCGAAATATAATTCGGGTCTTTGGGACTGGTGAATTTGCAGACGTTGTGATGGTTGGCGGTGAGTGGTGTTGGCGTCTCATTGGGATATCCCATAACAGCCGTTGGCTTGTCAACGACCATGAGAGAGACTGGGCCGGTGGTGGTGGCAAGAGTCTCGTAGAAAGAGAATATTTGCAACTTTGAGGCATGATGCCGAAAGGAGTCGTTCAACTCATCAATTGTCGGACTTTTCCTTGCCAACTGGGTAACGTAGTCCTTGGGGGAGTGGCCGAAGACCGAACTCGAAAGTAGTTTGTTTAGTGTTTCGGCAAGATCCGTCCCGCGGTGGGGGGTTGCTAGAAACAAGACGGCCTTGATCATGGAGACAATCCCACTGAACTCATCGTTCAGGTGCCCTTGCACAAAGGCCTTCTTAAAAACCAGACCACCCATGGAATGTGCAACGATCACGATAGGCACTTGGCCCAACCGCTGAGCGGTACTTTCGCCATACTTCATGCGGAACAGGAGATCGTTGGCAAAATCACCAATCGTATAAGAGGCCTGCTCCTTTTTAGACGAGAAATGGGTGTTGTAACCAAACGTGAGAATCCGGGCAGTCGGTAACTCGTCCGGGAGCCACAGCTTCGGCCAAAGGTTATCGAGATCGCGATCGCGGCACCACGTTCGTAAGCTTGTGCCTCCGAGACCATGGATGAAAATCACATCGATCGTGCGTTCTGGTGGAGCGTGTAGAACGACGAGCCCGAATGGATCTTCCCTACGGTCCTGTGAACGTTGTCGCCGGTGAGGTGAGTACAGTTGGGCATGAATGTCAGACAGTGCGGACCCGCGCCGCGCTGGCGCAGGAGCATCGGTGTCCACCCGGAGGGACCGGTCGGGGAACGAATACTCTTGAGGCTGGTCCGATGGTGGTAGCGGCTCTACTGGGGCCGAGGTTGATCGTTCATCAACGTATGTTGGTGCGGAAGACGTCTGAGACAGCACGTCATTTGAACTCGCGGATCTGCTGGATCGGAAACGTTTCCACTAGAGGTTGTCATCAGCAATGTCCACGAGCGGCAAAGGGGCCAAGAGAACGGTGCCGCTACCATAATGAATCCGTCGGAGGGTGACTGCCTTCACATGAAGGATGCTACTGGCTACAAGTAGGCCGGCGTGGTGGGACTGCTCATGTGTCGAGGTTGAAATCGGAAGGATCCGGCGGGGAATCCGCGGCAAGGGGCTCCGTCAGCCGCCGGTGTCAAATCCAGCCTTGTGTCCCCTCTCTTGCCTCCAAGTCGCGGCAAGGTGGCAGGAGTGGCCGGAAATGAGCCACTCGACCAACAAGGGGGGGGTGATCGTCAGGATGGTATCCCCGCCGCCCCCAACCACCCCTGTCCCGCATATTCCACAATCCCACGAGCCTGTCACAAACGCTGCCGAAGCGCCAACAGATGCACGTCTCCGCACTGGTTACTCGACTCCTCTTGTGTTTATCAGTTCAGAGACCTCCGAGACTCAGCGTATTCTTTTACACCTGCTGAACTCTTTTCCCTCCGTCCATCATTGAGTGTCAGTCTCACAGTCTCACACCTACCCGATCCACCAGCGAGCCCGCCCCGGCTTGCCAAATAAAGCTGCTTCGAGCATATAAACCGTGAAATAACGGTAAGTTGCCGTTTATTATCTTAGCGATCGCTCTGCCGAGTCTCCTTTCTCGAGCTTGTCACCTAACGGCTCTTCTCTCCATCGTCCATGATGCTGCATGTTCAGGGAGGAGCCGTTGTCTTGAGTAAGGCCGCCGGTAATCGTCAGCCGAAGTGGATGGCTCGTGGAGTTTATTTTGTGCGTAGCTACCTAAGTTGACACCGACAGTTAGACCGAAACATGGCTGCGAAGCTGGACACCGCGATCATCAACGGTACGTGAAACATTGACGAAGTCCTGATAGTTAGTCCATGGTGTTAACCCGGAACCGCTCCCTGAAGTGCTCCCAAAGGAGAGCAAGATTCTTGCCGTTGAGCAGTATGGCACATCCAGCTGGGCATCGACCGCGCGAGTAGACACCGAAGCCGCTGATGGAACCAAAAACAAATACTTTCTCAAGGTAGGATTCTGTTCATAAAACGAGCTGTCGAAGCAATGCTAACACGGTTGGGGGGGTAGATCTTGAGAGCAGCGGATGCAGCAGAACGAGTCCTTGGCGAATACATGGCAATGTCTGAGATTTATAAGACGATGCCTACCATCGCGCCCGAGCCCCGCGGCTATGGAAAGTGCGACGACGAGGAGGCGCACTTCTTCGTCTGTGATTATTTGCCCATCGACCACGAACTACCGGACCCTACGCGGCTAGGCGAGAAATTGGCCGAGCTTCACCAGAAGAGCGTGTCGCCTACGGGGAAATTCGGATTCCACTGCACGACCTTCGATGGCAAGTTGCCGCTCACAACGACATGGGACAGCAGCTGGACGTCCTTCTTCACCCGTTTGATGAAGGACGTGTACAACCTGGATGTCGAGGTGAACGGTTTCTGGCAGGAGTTGGACGATACCATACAAATCACGTTTGAAAAACTGATTCCCCGGCTACTTGAGCCCCTTACCGCCGAGGGCAGGTCCATCAAGCCGTCGCTGATCCATGGAGACCTGTGGGAGTCCAACATCGGAACCAACGTGGAGACCGGCGAGATCTACATCTATGACGCCTGCGCATACTACGCCCACCACGAGAAGGAGGTGGGCATTTGGAGATGCGAGCATCACAAAATGCACGAGGACCACTACCGGGATGAATATTTCAAAAACTTTGAACCGAGCGAGCCAGTGGAGGAGTTTGATGATAGGAACCGGCTGTATTCTGTTGAAACGCTGTTGATCAACTCGGCCCATTATCCTGGATCGGTGACGCGTAGCCGGGCTCTGAACGAGTTGAACTTCCTCATCAACAAATATCGTGAGGAACTGTGAGCGGTTTTGTCTCTGGGCTGAGGATGCGGGTGGATACAGATTGAAATGTCTCTAGGCTTTGGCGTAAATCGAGATAATCGACCCTGAGACTTGATATTTAAGCAGGACATGGACGTGCACGCCGCCATTTCAGCCCTTTGAATTGAAGGAGAAGCAACATTAGAAACTCCAGGAAGAGAGTGGCCCCGAAGAGTAGAAAACTCCATCCTGAACCAATGCTGCTGATTAATGCGTCGAGGGCGGCTAGACAGGCGGCTGCCATCTCGCAACGAACAAAGTTGCAAGCCGCTTGTGCTGTTGAGGGACAGTCTGGGTGGAGGTCGACGAGAAGCGTGTTGAGTGCGGTGAAGACCCCTTGGATCGTTAAACCGATAAGGAACTGTAAAACCAGCGGGACGGCCATCGTCACGCGTGCCTGGAGAGTCCATCCATAACCCATGACGAATAACGCGCTTAAGGCAACGCTCCAGATGACGTTTCGTAGCCTCGCAAATTCGATGGGGAAGTTCTTCAAGTCGGTCTCCTTGCTTTTGACTATGCTGATGTCGTTTTCTGCCGCGGTCTTTTTGTAGCCGAGATCGAGTAAACGGCCTGCCGCAAAAGCGCTCACAGCAACTGCAACACCGAAAGGGATGTACACAAGGCCAGCGACCAAGCCAGAAACGCCGTAGATGTCGACGAACAAGGTAGACAAAGACGCCTGTAAGCAGCAGTAGACCGTGTAGTTAATTCCGTATGCAACCAAAATTATGGCAGTGCCGGAAGTTCGAAGCAGCTTAAAGGCGGCCAGTGGATTTGGGATCCTTCGGTGTCCTGCCCGCATTGGTACATCAGAGGTACTTTCGACCACTCGCGCCTCCTTTGGCGCAACGAGAGGGGCCAGAGGCTTGTTGATGCCTTTTGCCGAGCGACTTCCATTAGCAACGATGCTTCGGGCTGTTTCTGGTAGAAAGAGAGTCATCGTGATTAGGCAGAGCCCGGATGCCGCTGTGAGGAGCCAGAATATAGATCGCCAGGTCCAGCGAAGCAGCAGCAGACCGCTGATGACGGGGCCCAGGCTTGGGGGGGTGTTAAGGCTGCAAATACAAATTCGTTTAGCGGTTACGGTTTCTTGAACACTGGGCGGGCGACGTACAAGAACGAAATGATGCCAGAGTAACCGCCTCTCTCAGCAGGCGTAAACAAATCCCCAAGCACCCCATAGGCGATGGAAAAGGTGCCCGAGATTCCCGCACTCTGTAGCATTCGAAGCACAAAAAGTAAAACAAAATGGGATTGTAAAGCAAGGCCAATGTTTGCCCCGAAGTAAACGGCTAGGGCCGCCAAGAACACCGGCCGTCGCCCGAATCGATCAGCGGCATCGCCCATGATAGACGGGAAAATGCCGGACATGATGAGGTAGGACGTGACGGTCAGATTAACCTGCTGGACGCTCACATGGAGATCAGATGCGAGAAAGGGGATGGCGGGAAAATAGATGAAGCTGCTGATACTGGAAAACCACCCCCCGAGGGCAGCCAAACCGATGATGGTGTTTTGCTGCCATGGCGAGAAGACAGAGTATGGCTCGGTTTCTTCAACAGCTGGGACGGTAGTGGTGGGTTCCGACCCGGAACCGGCATGGTATGCCTTCATCGCAAATGGTATGGTGCCCTCAGAATGTGAAGTTGATTATATCGTGCAGTGTTGAGGAGAGGAGTTGGCATCCTCTCATTCCAGACGAGGGGAACATGCATGATCCCGGACTCAGTACACAGTGCGGATCCGTTCCGGCACCAACGAACCCACCCAGAGGCCAAACGCCAACCCAACCCCTGGCCACCACCTTACCTCCCGTCGGCTTTTGTGTACCTTTTCATCTGACAGTTCCCTCGACTTCTCTACACAAATTTTGGGCCAGTCACTAAATCTTCCCTTCCGCCTCTTCAAGACTACACCATCACCACAACCAACACACAACCCAGTCTCGACCTACCCATCCACCATGACCACCTCAGCCCCGAACAAATGCGACAACCCGTCGTGCCCTCTTCCCAAGGGTAGCCCCCCGACAAACCTCCTCCGCTGCTCTCGGTGCCGCACCGCCCGCTACTGCACAAAGGACTGCCAGGCCGCCTGCTGGGCCTCGCACAAGCGGCACTGCCTCCGCCGCAACTACATCCTCAAGTTCCGGCTGTTCCCCGAGCATATCACCGAACCTCCTGTGGAGCGCACGCTGTCGTGCCCGGCGGGCGCGCAGTCTGCCAGGTTGACATCCTCGGAAGACTGAAGTCCCAGTCAGATGTTAGGAAAGCGTTGGCAGAACTACCCCAGACACTGGATGAAACTTATGACAAAAGCCGGGCAAGATGAAATCATCCCCAACAGCAAGTGGTCAAGCATTGCTTGGACTTCCTCGACCCAGCCGCGCCCCATCACTCGCGACTCTCGACAAGTACTATTCTTCAAGTCAAGTGTACGGTACTCCCCACCAGCCAATCCCCGGATCGCCGCCCTTGCGGAGTGCTGTGTCCAAAAGCTGTGGCTGCTTGCCACCGCCGTGTTGCAAGAACTTGACGCCCAGCAGATCATCGAAACATCGGTCATGATCAAGATTAATGGGGAGCGGTCAACCCCGACACGGCCCAAGGTGATTGGGATGTCCCTACTCTTATTATTTTCCAGCACAGTGCTGACCGGAAAGCTGCTTCGAGCGTGGTGGGAGAGGGAGAGAGATGATCACCCGCAACAACACATTGTCAAGCTCGTCTCAACGGTGGTCGGTTGGGAGAGCATCCGTCTCGCTGCCACGGTTGCACAACCATGCCTGTCCGGCTCGCTCGCTCCTTGAATGAATCATCCTGCAAAAATCACAACTCAACGCCTGCCCCTGTCGCCTGACACCGCTCCAGGCCGCCGTCCAGCACCGGGATTACGAGGCCGCGAAGCTGCTCCTGGACAGCGGCGCCAACGCTAACGCTGTCGGTGCGATGCAGGGGTATAGCCTGGCCTGTGACAGCCCGCTTCGGATTCTCAAGACGGCTCGCTGTACCTTTCGTGCCGAGGTTTCCCTACGAGTGGGCCGCAAAATCAGGAGGGGTGTACGACGAAGGGGAAGCTCGAGGGACTGCTTCTTGCTGCTGGGGCTAGGGATTTTACTACAGGGGAGATTGATTAATTCTGAAAATTGGAGGGAGGGTGGATATGGCTGGGGAGGTTGGATTTGCTGTTTCAGAACACCCATTGCTCGCTATTTGTAGATGGTCGTCATCTACCGGTTCGGGACATAAGGTAGGTACCTACGGTGATGTTGTACTGTAGTTAGTTGGATTATCCCCTATAGGACTTACATCTATTTAAGTATCTCTATCATGATATTTACTCGGAAAGTGCGGAATCGACAACCACGGCGCATATCAGGCAATAGCTTCATGGAAAGTAACAATTAGTCGCCGCATTCCAAGAACCACACCTCAATCATGTTCTCTGCTTGTAGTACCCGAAAATTTAGCATGCCGGGCTCTACGTCATCATTCGTGCTTCCCCGAGTGCCGACCCATCTTGCATGGCGTCGTATTCGGCTTGAACGATCTTGCCTCGGGGGTAGATCCCACGACCCGCGACCAACCCGTGACTGCCGCGTGGATTAGGAGGCAGACGCGCCAATGAAACTCCAGGAATCGGTTGCTTATTATATCATAAAAGTTATCAAGATACGCTCGATCATGAAGATGAAAGCGGAGAAATGGTAAAGATGTGCTTGAGCTCCTCAGTGTCACGCATACCCCCCCGCTAGGCTAAACGTAGCGCTAAAACATATCCCACCAACGACAAGTAAGCCCGCCCTTCGGAGCGATTGGAAAATGAGGGGATTGCCGCAACAATTTTTGAGAGTTCTTGACGGCTCATCCCCCGCAGGAGGACGGCACTGTTGTTTGACACAGCCCCCTTATTCGTAATTTTGTTAGGCTTCCTCGTTGTTTGTGGCCCCGTAATTGTGAACGAAGACCGCCACGAAGTAGCGAGAACATTTTTGGACCTTGGCCCCCAATTTAATACGTGACGAATCCCCTCCCATGCGCAGCCTTCAAGGGTAATTAGCCCCGTTCCGTGGGGTATGTCTAGGAACCGAAGCGAACTCGCTTCGAAACATCATCGAAGCACCCATGGATTCCTAAGTCCCGGTTGAGGGGTGGAAGAAACACAAAATCAGGATCAATACTTCACCTGCCTTTTTCACATTGCTATGTCTGACTGAGGTAGAGACTGGAGGTGGCACTACATAAATATCCGGCCAAACGCAACCAAAGAATGTTTGTAACAGCCGAACGAAACGCTCGATGTAACAATGACGCCGGACTAGGAAGCTAATATGTGCCTTACATTGAGGTTCCACCAGATCTGAACCACTCGCCGTTATGCCGCAGCACAGTCTGGCTAGCTCATGCTTACGCAATGGCACCACGGAAGCTCCTGGTGGTATATAATGGCTCTTGCCTATCCCCGCCGCTCCTGTCTTGACTTTGTATCACATAGGCTCACTGACGGTCGTGGACTATGGACCGGCTCGCACGAACATCCCGGACTCTACGTGGGCTTTCCATGATGCTCTATGTCTTACTATTAGCGCCTTTTCTCGTTGGAGCTCAAAATAGCGAGAGCACGCGGCGCACCAGCCTCAACGAGGGTTGGAAGTTCTCGCGCTTCACCTCAAACCCCGACTCGCTTTCGTACGAAGCGTTGAAGCCATGGGTCCTCACATCCGGCAATGACTTTATCAAGGGCTCTAAGCACCAACCGCCTTCCGGCACCCCCCCGGGCCGCAACATCACGTACGTGGAGACCTCCTTTGACGACAGCAAATGGAAGGCCGTAGATCTGCCCCATGACTGGGCCATTAAGGGGCCTTTCAACGCCCCCGGTGTCAGCGGCGGCATGGGCCGCCTGCCTTCAAACGGCGTGGGGTGGTACCGACGGGCGTTGACCGTGTCCCCGGACGACAAGGGCAAGTCCGTCTTCCTCGACATTGACGGCGCCATGTCATATGCCGCTGTCTGGCTCAACGGTCACTTGGTCGGTGGCTGGCCGTACGGGTACGCCTCGTTCCGTGTCAATCTCACCCCCCACCTGAAGTTTGACGGTCGTAACCTGCTCGCTATTCGGGTTGACAACGCCCTGGACAACTCCCGCTGGTACCCCGGTGCCGGAATTTACCGCAATGTGTGGCTCGTCAAGACCAACCCCACGCATGTGGGCCAGTTCGGGACCTACATCACGACATCGGACGTTTCGGAGGACTCGGCTACGGTCAAGCTCGTGGTGGATGTAGAGAACGGAGCTGCCTCTAGCCAAGAGGTGGATGTGTTGACGGAAATCCACGAGCTTAACACAGCCACCGGACAGCCCGGTGCAGCGGTGGCCAAGTTTGAAGAAGCGGCGGTGACGGTCCCGGCCGGAGAAAAGAAGTCGGTCAACAGCACGGCCACGGTATCGAAACCATTGCTCTGGGGCCCGCCACCGGCTCAGAAGCCCAATATGTATGTTGCCATCACGACGCTGTCGGTTGACGGGAAAGTCATCGATACCTACGAGACCCCCTTCGGCATCCGCTCCGTTTCCTATCATGGAACCAAGGGCATAATAATCAACGGAAAGCCGGTGCGCGTCTTCGGCACCTGCAACCACGGCGACCACGGCTCTCTCGGCGCCGCGTTCAACTACCGCGCTACAGAACGGCAACTCTCGATGCTCCAGGAAATGGGCAGCAACAGCCTGCGCACTTCCCACAACCCGCCCGCCCCGGAGTTCCTCGACATGGCCGACCGAATGGGCTTCATGGTAGTCGACGAAATCTTCGACTGCTGGAACAGGCAGAAGACGACCAACGACTTCCACACCATCTTCCCCGACTGGCACGAACCCGACCTGCGCTCCTTCATCCGCCGCGACCGCAACCACCCATCCATCATCGTATGGAGTTTTGGAAACGAGCTTGGCGAGCAGTCCACCGCCGAAGGAGGCAGAACAGCCAAAATGCTCCGCGACATCCTTCTCTCCGAGGACCCGACTCGCCCCACTACGGCCGCCATGAACTCGGCCGGCCCCAACACGGACCTCGCCAAGGTCCTCGACATAATCAGCCTCAACTACCAGGGTGAAGGCCACGGCACCTCCACCCAAGGTTCCTTCGATGCCTTCCACAAGGCCTTCCCGGACAAGCTCATCTGGAGCAGCGAGAGCGCCTCGGCTCTCTCCACCCGCGGCACCTACATCTTTCCTGTCATCCCAGGCAACAGCGCCACCGTCGGCCCCGGCTCCGGCGGCAACGCCACGGCCCTGCAAGTCAGCGCGTACGAGCTATATGCGCCCTCCTGGGGCTCGTCGCCGGACAAGGTGTTTGAGGCGCAGGACCGGCACCCGTTTGTCGCGGGCGAGTTTGTGTGGACCGGCTGGGACTACCTCGGCGAGCCGACGCCGTACGATGACGCGCGCAGCTCGTATTTTGGGATTATTGACCTAGCTGGGTTCAAGAAGGACCGCTTCTTCCAGTACCAGGCGCGTTGGCGGCCGGATTTCCCCATGGCGCGCCTGCTACCGCACTGGTCGTGGCCGGAAAATAGGGTCGGCGAGGTCACGCCGGTGCATGTGTTCTCGTCGGGAGATGAGGCCGAGTTGTTTGTGAATGGGAAGTCGGCGGGGAGGCAGAAGAGGGGGCAGTATGAGGCGAGGTTTCGGTGGGACAAGGTTGAGTATCAGCCGGGGAATGTGACGGTGGTGGTGTATAAGAATGGGGAGAAGTGGGCAACGGATACGAAGAGGACGGTCGGCGAGGCCGAGGGGTTGACTGCGGCAGCGGACAGGGAGAATATCCGCGGGGATGGCTATGACTTGTCGTTTGTGTCCGTCGCGGTTGTGGACGGGAACGGAGATACGGTGCCGTATGCGAGCAACGCCATCACCTTCTCGGTTGAAGGCCCGGGCCAAATCGTGTCGACGGATAACGGGAATCCGGCCGATATGACGGCGTTTCCGTCCCTGACGCGAAAGGCATTCAGCGGTTTGGCGCTGGCTGTTGTCCGCGCGGATAGGGGGCCACGGGAGATATCAAGGTCACCGCGTCCGCGAATGGCTTGAAGGCGGCAGAGGTGACAGTGCGAGCCAGTTAGGTGATCGTACCTGCACAACATACATGCATGAACATGAGTGCATTTCTTCTTCCAACCGTCTCTCGAGCTTATTTAATACCTATCCAATCAACTATTTGCTTGTTTCACATGGCTGCCTGCTCAACAGTAATTACAGGTGCGCTTCCTTCCCGCCAACCCTGCCGACAAGTCACCCATCCATCACAAACCATTGTCTCTTCACTTTGAGAAGCACAGAGAATCAAGGTACCGAGGAGGATTGAAAATAGGCCTAGCTAGTATCATCCTACGCAGGTTCAAAGTCCCCGTCACCATCTTCGACCGCTTCCTTGAATCCGACGACGTCATGCCAACTTTCGGTTAGGTATCTCTCCCCTTACCACCGAATATTCCTCTCGGGCGAGGAACATATCTCAACCCTCGACCCACAGCTCGCCCTCCTACGCGCCAAACTGACCTCCACCCAGGCGGACGCCGCACAACAGAAACACACACATCTTCATCCTCAACCGACAATCCCCAACCGACAGAGCATGGCCAAGTGCACCCACGCCTACGTGTCATACGCTACATCATGGCCTTTGCTCAGCGCGGGTCGACATCATCAATGAATTGCCCAATAACCCCCCACCGGGCTTTGCGGAGCTGCGCAGTGAGATTTTGGGGTTCGCCGATGAGGGAGAGGAAGCGCTGTTGCGGGTGGCTGAAATCATTGCAGCACGCCGACGAGGGCCAAGATCCGGCGAGTATGGTGCTGACCGATGAGCGACCGTATCCGTGGAAGGGCTCGTTCCTACTCGAGGCAGGTAGGGTTGCTTTTTGTTTTTCTTTCCTTTCGGGGGCACACCCGACTGCTGGCTGACCTTGATTTGTA
The DNA here is from genome assembly GCA_039881045.1 of Chaetomium olivaceum. Lineage (NCBI taxonomy): Eukaryota > Fungi > Ascomycota > Sordariomycetes > Sordariales > Chaetomiaceae > Chaetomium > Chaetomium olivaceum. Next base: position 360,388 of record JAYWVB010000024.1, on the reverse strand, counting down.
TGTTTCACAGTCAGACCGCCGTTGTGAGCAGTACCCGAGGAATTTGGAAATTGGCTGTCCTTGCAGAAGCACCGAAAAGAAGCACATGGCGTTAGACCGAAGAGATCGGACCTGTCTGATGATATTTAGCCATGAGTCTTCATTCCACAGCGCACAAGGGTGCTGGTCTGCCCTGAAAGTCGGCAGCATGCTCTGCATTGCATATGAAGAAAATCGCATAGCATCAACACGAATTTACCTATCTGTTATGTTCGGAACATGAAACCAAAACTCCCGCCTGTTAAATCGCGTGCCCCGTTCAATCTTCTCTTTTGCGCCCACGCTCTTACCTTCTCAAAGTCCTTGCACAGATGCGTTGCCCCCGTCCCATCCGTATCCGGTATCTTTGCCCGCGGGTTCTGGCCCTCCAATGCCGTGTCACCGCAGCACACAAGTGATTGTCGCAGATAACGAAAGCAGTGGTCGACGTGGCGTTTCAGGTTGGGGTGGTGGTTGTCCCTCGCTCCGTCGCGCTCATGGAGTCGGCCACGCTTCGCTGCTCGAGATCGTCGTTGACTTGGTTCCACATCTTCATGATGCTGTGCTGTATTCAAAGTTAGAAATGACCACCCGTGAAAGATTGGTCGACCAGTACTTACTAGGCAGTGAAGCTGGTGAAAGACGGCAATCGAATAGAACTCCCCACCATGATCGACCATTGGTGGTGGCAGAACGTGGTTTTCGTCGTGAGGGACCGACATAAAACCATTCCCGACTTTCTGCCATTAGCCTTTGTCATGCGCGAATGGAAGTTGATGAGAGTGTTTCTTACCGGGCATGAATGACACCCAATACTCATACGTCGCATTGGCCGACTCGACTGTCTTGTGGTCCGGCGTCGACAGCGGATCCTCTTCAAAAAGCATTGGTACGATTGGGACTGGCGCGTGTCAGTAGAGCCTAAGCCAGGCAATGGCAACCATTAATGCCTACATTCCGGGATCAGGCCGTTAATCTCCCCCATCAGGCGTGTCCCGGTAATGCCCGCCAGTAGAGTATCCATCCGACCACGGCAAGTAGGCCAAAAAAGAGCGCGAGGACTGTGAGTAGTAGGTTCAAAGTCCTGCCCCATCTGCCCCAGTTTTCCCTGTCCTTGACTGGCTCGAGTCCTTCGAGTCAGAAAGGAGGATGCCAGGAAGCAGCTCGGCTTCCTCCTGTTCTAACTTGGAGGTGGGCGTGCAGGGAGATTGAATGTCACTACTATGTCGTGTAATGTCTAAATCCATGGCCGTTAGGGAAATGGTGGTGCGGTATGTATCTGCACAACAGGCAACACCCGTGAGGAATACATGTAAGTATGGGGGTGTGGTCAGGACGCGAGCTCGAGATCAGTTGTGGTTATTGAGGAATAAAGCGAGGGAACTGGTGGTTGTGGCAAACAAACAGGTCACCGGTAGGGAGAAAATAATTTGGGTACGAAGACGGCGATACTGTGCAAAGCTTGGATCGGTCCTTTGTTCCAGAGTACGAAGATTAAGCGAGGTGCTGGTGGAAATCCCACTTGACCCCTTTCGTGCCTGAATAGGAGGCTTTGACTTGGGGCGTTTGTCAAGGTTAATATGACACTGCAGCCTCGAGCAATCTGAGCGACCTTCTCTCACGCTAAGAAAGCTCCAAGGGGGTGGGGTTGCAAGCACCAATTCTATTGGTAAAACCCCGGGAATCATTATGTCGGGTCAACTAGGCTTATCCACGCTTTCACTGATACCTGTGTGTGCTCTACCGCGGAGACGGGGAATCTTGTTTCCCCGAGCCCCTGAACTACAACGCCACACCATCACTTTCGACACCCCAGCGAGACTAAGTAAGGTTGCCTTTTGTAATATTAAGCTACTCTATATGGCTAAGTGTTTATATATGGGCGCAAATCTAGATTATCTTTAGTTTCGTGGCGTGGGTGCACCCACTTATACTCTCAATTCCCTTCAATCCCAGAGGTTTCCATTGGATTTCTAGACAACTTTGCCGTGGCACCAAACCATTTGAAGATTTCTCAAGAACAGTCTAGAGAAAAGAAGGTGGAACACTTCTTATTCACTTCTTCTACATTCCATACATATACATACTCATTGAACCTTCAGCAAACATGTGAGTCAATCATCAGGTCTTCCAGGGAACTGTGCGCCACCCCTTCACCACCCACTACCAACTACTAACTACCTATCTGGTCTACCTTGGCAGGCCGTTAGAACGCGGAGTTTGAAGGCTCAACCAGTACCAGCATGGTTACCTTCTTCCCGATGGATGGAGCCGAACCAAACACCCTCTTTGTCCCCCATCCTCCATGACCCCCAACGCTCTTTCTCTCCTACCTCCTTGGCCCTCACATTCTTTCTCTCTACGCTTTCTTCTCCACCATCCTCTTTCTCCCCCACCTTGTTTTTCCCCTACCTTGTTTCTCCCGGGCCGGGCCGATCTCACCAGACGAGACACTCGTTCTTGTTGGAAACGACATTCAGATGGAAAGATGGGAGAAAGAATTGATCGATTGTTCTGTCTGTCTCCTCCTCCTCTCAGAGTTCTCTCAGAGCAAGTGGCTTTATCCTAAATCTCTCCTTTGTCTCCTCAAGTTAACCCGTGGTTATCCGAGTCTTTGTGGTGCCAAAATGTCATGAATCCGTTTCCGGTACCTTGTCAGTTTCCGGGTGTCATGACCGTTTCCGGTGTCATGACCGTTTCCGGTGCCATGACTTTTCAACAGTTACGTGTGGCGAATCCAACAGTTCTGACCGGCCAATTCAACTGCTTTGTTCGCTCCCACCAAAGCGGATCATAAAAACAAGAGATCTGAGGCATGATATCAAACCTCCAAGCTACGTGCGACATTCGACTCTTGTTGAACCTGACTAGAAGGACAATATGGCCTCACGGCCTACTCTCCCTTACTTTGCCCCAAAGAGTGTCCTTCCCGGGCCACTGCCCACGCTAAAAGAGATTTTCGAAGCCAAACAGCTGCCGAGTGCTCGTCAGACAATAACCGGTGTGGGTCCGTGTTCGTGAACACTTCATTGTAAAGTTTGGAAGGGATGTCTATCTCCAGGAAGGTGAAAATATGCTCTTTGTCCGGCAATGCTCTAATGTGCCCGTTCCGACCGTCTATGCGCTCTTCCACGACGAGAAAACCAACTATAACTTCATCGTCCAGGAGTATATTCCCGGCATATCGTTATACTTAGCCTGGAAGGATCTCACTGCTTCGTAGAAGACGTCTATAGCATCACAACTCCGGTTGAATATGGACGAGCTTCGCCAAATCCCCTCGCCAGGCTACTATGGGGGCATATGGAGGCAGACGACTCGCGACTACACATTCACGGATCCGAACTCGATGACCTCTAACGCCGACGAAACTATTACATGTCCGCATGAGACGGAAGAGCAGTGGGTGGATGCCATGTGGCGATGTCTCGATACCAAGATCAAGTCCACGGAGCGGGGGAGGCTCCCAATGCTCCGAAAGCTTTGCCAAATCATCTTCAAAGGCCACCAACGGTGTTCACCCACGCCGACTTCTTCCGGGGAACATGATTCTTCGCGATGATGACAAGGGCGTCGTCATTATCGACTGGGAGCGCCCGGGCTGGTATCCCTCTTTTTGGGAATACTGCCATGCCATGACGCTGCTTGACTTCTCGAGCGATTGGTGGGAATACATTCCATCCATTCTCGACCAATATATTGCCGAGCTTGGTTGGGTGCGCACGCATCGCAAGTTGTTGTTATTTTTCTGATAGTCATGTAGATTCGGGCAATGTATTTGATCAAGAACTCAGAAATCCAGGGGTTGTCTTATGTCTTAAAATGGGGGAAGCAACTTCAAAGGGTCGTGAAAGGGAAGAAACAAACTGTGAGGAAAACCTGACAAACGGTGGTGGGGAAGCTTACTTGGGAGGAGTGGGTGCCCATCGGGGGCGCCACAGGTCTCAGGAACAGTCTGTTATGTGCCTACTCGAAAAGAAGGTATGTTTGAGGGGAGGAGAAAAGGCTGCACAGGGTTGGAGACCGGGCGGGAAAGGGACAGTTGTGCAATGTTGGAGAGCCAATGACCAAGGGTTTGTTCGTATTGATTCCTGACGGGCTACCTAGGTCACAAACCCAAAACTCTCTAGCTCTAACACATCCCGCATCTCCCTTCGGCAAAGAACATCTTCAGCGCTGGTCTACCCACCCACCCTATATTAAGTACCGGGGTCGAGTGAAACCTAAGGTAAGCAGAGGCCGTAATAATTGTAAACAATGGTGTATGCGTATTGTATCAGGTAATTTTTCTTCCCCGCTCTCACTACGCGCTGGATCGAAGCCACTCCTCCACTCGGAACCAGGCGCTTCAAATTTACAGTTCGAACCAAACAACCATGGCCATCCCTTCCAAAAGACACGACCCATGTTTGATTCTGCGCGAACGAGGCATCTCTTGCGTTCTCTGGTTCGAAGACGCGCTCGCCCAACACGGGGTGCCCACCGTCGTTTTTGACCTGCACCTTCTTGTCGCCAACGTTGACGACGCCGCCCTTGCGCTCAATGAGGCAGGATGGACCAATAGTGAACCACTTATCAACCATTTTTTTGCCCGAATCGACCGGTCAACGTCGCCTTAACCCTCCTGGTTTCTCAACCGTGGCTAAAGGATCAAGGACTTGGCCGCCGCCTCCACCATCACAGGAACCGCCCGGGCCAACAACAACCGTTCTCCTCCCAGCTGCCAATTGGAACATCACTAACCAGGACCTGAGCCCACGGCTTTTGGAAGGCTTTGCGCCATCGCTTCCACTGTTGTTGGGCGCTTTGATTGATAGCCTGCTCGACTCGCCTTCCAATACAGCGCTCAGAGCTCGCCTGGTCACTTATGTTTCGTACCTTTACGATCACTGTGCATCGTTGAAAGCACAGAGCTTCGCCGAGAATCTGAAACCGGAACACCGGCAATTTCATTGCGACGCGCTTTCAAAGACGACGCTCGGGACCGAGCCTTTTATCCAAGAACAGCGCCAGGTTCGGGAAGAGGTTAAAGCGGGAAAGCGGCAACCACATCGGTGGGCCTGGTATTTGTTCGGCGAGGTGCAGCCGAACCACCCGGAGCCTAAACAAGACAACACTGGCGGTGAATTCGGTGCGGATGAACCGGCGGTAGTTGAAGGACTGGCGGCTTCGAACATGTCGGACTCAACCCCCCAGACGGAGGAAATAATCCAGGATCCAGAGCATACAGTACCCGGAATTTTGATTCGGGAGAACCGGCGACAACTTCAGCCCAAGAATCCTCCCTAGACAATACCGGCGGGGAGCCGTTCAGACTCGCTTGAGGTTAAAATATGAGGAGGTCAGAGAGCGCCAGCGGAATCAGAGGTCCTTGGCGCCAAGTTGCAGGAAGCCGACGAGCAACGGTAAACCCTAACCCGACATCTCGCGCCCTGACTCGGAAGTGAGCGTGTGGGGTGGGTGGATGGAGCCCTACGGAAAATGTCTCGGGGGGCCGAAAGCTTAAAATAAGGCTTCGGTGTGTCAGACTCAATGCTGTGGTTCCCAAAATCTTCTGTTCCTGCGGCACAACGGTCTTCAATTTGCTGTGCCGACTCTTCAAGACGGCAGATACGCCCAATTTATAGTTCCATCAACCTTCAAATTTCCAGGTTCCCAACAACTGCAGCGGTGGGCGGATTGGAAGGAAGCCCTTCCGCGTGCCCTTGCGCAGAATGCGTCAGCGGAGGGAAGATGGGCCGAGAACGCGACAGGGTTGTGAGCTGAAGTTCTTCCCCAATCCCCCGTCGTCGAAAACCGGGGGAGAGGGGCGGTGGAAATGACCCGCTGGGACCTTCTGGGCGCCACGTCGTGAGAAGAGCCAGGGGTGCATGTCGGTGCCTGATGCTCATCAATTGAAGAAGAACCAGAACGGGGATGAGCGAGACATGATGGATGCGGCCTGTGGCCCACGCTTCCAAAAGTCTCAATTCGAAACGCGACATGCGGTCTGGAATCTGCACTGCAGTTGAGGCGCCGTTTGCTCGCAGATTAGACCATGCAAATCCCCACGAACCTTCTCATGCTTGTCTCCATCTCGTTCGCTGTGCCACACTGTCAAGTGCATGGCCGGTGCGGCTGAGGCCCAAAGTCGCTAGCGCATCAACATGGCGCCAGTGATCGTCGCTTCTTTTCTCCTTGGCACGCCGCGAAACGGCATGGTGTGCGATGGAAAGGGACAGGGTGCATGGGAGAGAGATGGGGACCATGAGCCGAAGGATGCAATTGCTTGTTTGCTGGAAGAAGGTGACCGTTTTAGCCCAGCCGTCGCTCCGGTCATACTTTTCCGACGATTCTTTCCTCCTCCCCTTCCGCTCCCGTCGCCATCCACAGTCACCGACAAGTCTCAACGGCCACTAGGACAAGCTCAACATGGCCGTCATGAGTCTCCGATGGCTGGCCGCCGCCCGCCGTTTGCCTTCCCGCCGTGTCTGCCGGCATGGGGAGTGAGCACGTCGCCCCAGGCGGTCCCATCCAGACGCCCGCTCCGAAGCTCAAGGACGCCGGTGTTCACTTGACTCCTCGCGTGGTCACGGCGCGCCCTGCCGCTCGCGCTCTGCTGCAAAAGCGCGACACCAACACCTGCGGCTATGTGGATGGAAATTCTCGTCAGTAAACCACCCACTCGCCCACCTCAGGTCTCGCTTCTCACACTTTCGCAGGGTCCAACTATGTCTGCGCCAACTCGGACGCCCAGTGTCTTTACAACACCGAGGCTTCGGCCGTGGGCTGCTGCTTGACCACGGACTGCCTGATTTACACAGCCTGTCTACCGTATGCCTCGACCGATGTCACAACGGCCACGGACTTTGACAGCGAGCGGACCCGCGTCTGGTACGACAAGGTCACCCAGAAGCTTCCTCTAATCCGGATACTTACCTTCATTCCCAGCACCGACTCCGATCTTCCGTCTTGCGCTGTCTTTTCGTACGCCGACCCGAGCGGCTCCTTGTCAGGCTTCACCATCCCGACCTGCGACACGGCGGCAAAAACATACACCATGTTTTTTACGCCAACCGACGGGACTACTTCGAGCGCCCGCGAGACGTCGGCAGCTGAAGACGTAGAATCATCGACCGCGGCCGTGGCCGAACCTTCTTCCTCCGAGTCGTCCTCAGCCACCGATGGTGACGAGGGTAACTCTCCTGCCGAGACCAGCTCTACTTCCAACCAAGACCCCGAAACCTCCGCCGCCGCCTCCTCGACGCCCGTCGGGCCTATCGTTGGTGGTGTTGTTGGTGGCGTTGGTGAGTCCATTCTCCTCCTCCCCCACCCCCATTATCAAGCATCGATCGCAAAAAAACTAACATTTCCCTCTGCAGCCGCTCTCGGTCTTCTCGGCCTCGGCATCTTCTTCCTCGTCCGCCGCAACAAGAACAAGAACGCCCCCTCCCCCGCATGACCGCCGCCCACGCCGGACCCCCCGGCGGCCCAGCCGGCCCCGGCTTCATGGGCGGCCCCCCCGGCGGTCCCCACGGCATGCCCCCCTACGCCGCCAACAACCAACAACCCACCCCGCCGCCCGACATGGCCGCTCTGGCCGCCGGCGGCTACGACCCGCGCTACAGCATGGCCAAGCCCCCCGGGAGCCCCGTCCACCCGATGCACGGCGGCAGCCCGCCTCCGCCGGGCCAGATGAGCCCGCACATGAGCGTCTCGCCCAGCGGCAGCCCCGCGCCCGTCTACCCGCCCCATATGCAGGGGATGGGCACCCCGCCGCCGCAGCAGCAGTACCACCAACAGCAGCCTTATAACATGGGCCCCACCCCGCCGCCGCCGCAGCAGCAGCAGAATGGTGGCTATGTGCCGTATCCTGGCCCGCCGATGCAGCAGCAGCATGCGGCTGTAGAGCTGCCGGTGCAGAGGGGGGATGGGCAGGTGCATGAGTTGTCGTAAGATGTAAAAGAAGGGTTAGGGGAGTTTGGGGAAGGAGGCGGTTGGGTTGGGTTGAGCGGGCAGTTTTGGGTGGTTGCTGCGTTTAGGTTCGCCTTGTTTATTCTTCGATGATGTACATATTATTTTTTCGGTTTGGGGTGTGATCTTGATGGGGCGTTTAGATCTGGACATTGGGATGTAATTGCGTACGCGCGCCAGGCTTAGTTTGGGGGGCTTATTAATGCGAGCTTGGACCTGAACTCTCAATGACTTTGATCTCTCGAAAATGTTGTGAAAATGTGCCGGTGGGAAGGTTGCAGTGCGGCATCATTTGCGTCCCGGGATCGGGGTGAGCCATTGGCGGCGGATGCCAGAAGCTGGGCACCAAACGATGCCTGCTGTTTGGTGTTGTGTATGTACATATATATCTGCACCGTCCACTTCATGCCTAGTTTTGACGTTTGTATGAGGGCAGAGGATCTGCAATGCATCTTACTCTCATCCCCAGGCCATCATGCCTATTCCAAATTCTCGATAATCTAAAGTTGCGCAATTGGGTATTGCCATAATCGAGGGACGGATTATACTGTAGCTGAACCCTTCAGGGCTCTTTAGCACCCCGGCCCAGTAATCATGAGAGGAGATGAGCCCTACCAGAATGGCACACATCCACATATCAGACCGTTTCCCGTCTCGTGACTTCGCGACCTGCGTCTTGAGGAACACCAACCTGCGAACGACATGGGAACCGTGTCCTACCACCCCGTGGCACAAGACCCGACAATGCTCTAAGTTGCTGCATGCGGGCATTTAGTGGAATACTGGGTTCTGGATGGTGATGATACCCGGACCAAGTTTTATGAAGACGTACCTTTCCCCAGCTACCATCCCCCAACCAACAATAGGAACACATTAACGCAATGGTATAGACCTAAAGAACTATTATAGGATTATCCCCGGAGAAAACTTCCGCTTTATTCACCCTCCGCCGCCTTTGCTAGGCCATCAACTGCTAGTGCCAGCTCGAAATATGGTCAGACCCCTGAAACACAATATAGATAGTTGTTATCCAAAACCAACAACAATCACTACAATGGTCTCGTAGCTCAACGGCAGAGCATTCGACTCCAGATCGAAAGGTTATCCGTTCAAATCGGGTCGGGATCATGAAGTTTACTTCCTGAAAGGATACGCTCCAATTTCCTTTTACCGTTTTTCTTTTCTTTTGTCTACGTTCCTCTCTCTTCACTACACACAAATAGGAATCCTGAAATACAGACATGACAAGGTCTACTAAAGATCCTACTCGAATACTAAAAAAAACAAACCGGGGTAGCCGCCAGTGAAAGCCATACCTTCGTTACCGAACTTGAAAAGGCTGTGGTATGTAAAGACACGTTTAGCTTGGGGAGGAGGGCAATCCGGGCTAGCTGTTAGGCGACACATAGCAACCATCTACTAGTCGAGTTGAGAAACCGGGGTATACCTGCTCTAGCTGATTGTCACCGCTGGGTGGGGAGACTCGGGTGACTTGGATGAACCAATTAGTAGGGGTTGGTGTTACTTGCCTTTGTGGTAACATGAACACATCTTAGCTAGCGAATAAAAGCATGCATAAATAACACACGGTAGTACAGTATCGGCGTAAAACTGTAACGAAGCTGCAGACGAGGTGGGGTTTTGAAGGCCGGTGAGGCAGCCAACAGGGCTCGGATGATGTTTGTGCCGGGCTGCTCTGCTTCGGTGTTAAGAAAGTAAGGAGAAGAAAAGGGGTAGGTAATCAGTGGATGCTCGTTGGACTACTGACCATAAGCCCCGAGAACCATAAACATGATGGCCGCCAAAAGGAAGAGTGGGCTCAACTCGGAAAGATGACGCGATACTCAAGTTACAGGTATACCATCACATGGCTGGTGAGCTGTGGCCAAATTCCAATACGTATCCGGCTGTAAAAGATGGTTTTACCTCCCAACAGTATCTCCCGAGGGGTCGAGGGTTGCCCCTGAATCGGCTATCTCAACAGCAATACTTCAACAAGAAGCGGTCGTGACGTCGGTAAAGAGCGTATGGTAAGAATATTTCGCCAGCTGACTCAGTACCAGCAAATATCACATGCATCTGTACCTATCTACCTATCTAGTGGTGGTGCCATACACTCATACTTTCGGATATCCAATCAGAAGCTACTGTTCAACAACACTTCCACGACAAGAACCTAGTACTATGTCATGGTCAGCATTGATAATAGCTCCCTACACCGGCACGAGTCCCCGTATAATAAACACCAGCGTCACACAGGCATAGGGCCTTCCATTATTGTACATCGAGCGTCAGCTTTTGCTTCATTCAATGAAGAGCCGTGTCTTGACAGGATAGCGCTTGTGTTGCAGGTCTTTTCTATCAAGGGGCATGGCGCCGGTTAACGGTCGAGAACCTGCTCATGGATTGCCAATTCCTTTCATAAGTCCAACTGCGCAATATATGGCTTCGGAAGAGTAAAAGGGGGGTTAAAGCAGAGTGAACGAAGTTTGGTAGTGGTTGTAAGGCGTCGGTGTCTGGTGTCCAACTTCAAGGCTTGTAGTTGCCGTATTTTCGAGACTATTTTGCAGAAGGCACGTTTGGGTCGTTGACGGGACGGAGCGGGAGAGTTTGGGAGAAGACTCACAAAGGGCGGTTGGCACGAAGTAGAAAAAGTGGGCTGAAAAGAGACTCGAGAAAACCTGGGACCGTTCTTCTGAATTCGGGTGTGGACTCGTGTGGGCTCGTGTGCGATATTCGGCTGGATGGGGGCCGCGCATTAATTGTTTCCAATCTGATAATGGGATGCAGCAAAGAACTAGAAATTCCTTCTCACTTGATCACATAATAGCGCCATCCCCTCAGTCGATGAGCAATGGCTGGGTTATTTTTGGTTCACCGTTGGATGTCATGCGAGAGATCATGATAACGTCGAAACTTACATCCCGCGCTCAGCACAACCTTCAGCGAATCCTTCAAGGCTCACTGCTGTGCTGACCGATGGAAGTTGGGCAGTGCTGGTTGTAGTTGATCTTGACGTTCCATTGCACGGCTCAGGAGACCCCGTCAGGAGTGCGGGAATGCATGTCTGATTCGTAAATGAAATTGCCATCCATCCCGCAGGCGTTGGTGCTGATACGGCACTTAGGGATGCAGCTGTATATTAACTGTCGGCTCCTTTGGGCAGCCGAAACTTCGAGACGAGGTGCCACGCCCGGTTATGACACCCAACTGCCGGGCTTCGCTTCAGGCTGAATGAGAAGCGACCCGACGCCGCGGTCCCTCGTTATATCCCCCGAAAAGATTGAAATAAGAACCCAGGAACCCGGAATGGAAACATTGAGTTACTTTACTTCCCAGGAGACATTCCAACTCCTCGCTCAGCACAAGTTCCACAAGATCAGGTCTAAGCCCATTGTCCTGGCCACCCCCAACCTATAAGAACGGTTTCCTAGCTAGGAAGGTGAGCAGCATACCTCCCTCGCAACCAGAACCTGATATCTTGGCACACGAGTCCGATTGCTGTCAAGCTGCGGGATGCCTGTCACACGGCGCGAAGTCCGGACCTGTCCGATCACTGCTGGCTGCATTCCTTCCCACGCCGCTTTCGACCAGGACCCCCATGCCCAAATGCACCTACCACTTTCTGTTCCTGTCAGTGTAACGACAACATTGGTCTCACCTCGCCCTTGCACCCCTAAACAGGTTGCCATGACCGCATCGTCACACCAGAGTGGAACACTTCTATCGTGACGAATACCGCATACTAATGACGCACGTTCGCTTCTGCACGGAAGGCATTTCGCCTATACGAGGCGAGTTGCGGCTCGGATCCGACGATAGCATCGCCACGGCCTGGCACTTTTGTTCTCTACCAGGCTCCCGCCGTTCCATGGCAGGTTTATATTCCCCGAACGCAACCGCATGGCAACGGCCCGAGAACTTTCAAATACCACCTTGCACCTTTACACAGCCAGGCTGACATGCACACCGGCACACCGCTGCCCCTCTTCTACCCGGCCGTCCGACTCTGCCTTTTTCATGGACGGCGGCAAAGCCGGGTATGCGCTGGAGCATCCGCGAACCACATCACGGACTGGCCGAAGCACGCCAACATCCAATGTTCCGAACCAAGCCCATCTCGGTAGGTGAGAGGGGATTTGGGGGTGCAGTTCTGTCGAGTGTGTCTGTGATGGAGGTATCAACGAGTCCTTATCCGGCCGTCACAAGCATGACCTTCCTTGTTGTTGCTCGAGGTATCACTAGTGGTGCAGAGCGGCGTGTGCCCCCCTAAGGGGAAGGTAGAGATAACCCCATGAGACAATTCCTCGGCCGATGGAGATAAATAGGGGGTTCTCCCGCGGTCGACATGTTCAAAGGCGTCCTCATCCTCCAGACACTTCAGTCCAGCCCAGTCCCCTTTGAAAACACCAACAGTCAATCCCATCATGCAGCTCCTTACTTTGGCCGCGCTCCTCCCTCTTGCCCTCGCGGCACCGGTGATACAGCCTCGGGGTGTCCAGCTCATCCCGGGCAACTACATTGTCAAGCTCAAGGCGGGTGCCTCTGAGAGCACGCTGCAGGACGCCATCCGGCATGTCAAGACTGGCAGCACCAAGCATAACCGCGCCGGTCGGTTCAAGGGCTTCGCGGCTCAACTGAGCCCGCAGGTGCTGGACACTGTCAGCAAGCTGTCCGAGGTATGTCCTTCTTTTCGCTGTATGTGGTGGCTTCCTATGGCTAATGCGTCGTAGGTTGAGTACATTGAGCAAGACGCCGTCATCACCACGCAGGCGTCTGTCACTCAGACTGAGAATGTCCCCTGGGGCCTAGCCCGCATCTCGCACCGCGCCCCGGGTGCCACCTCGTATGTTTACGACGACACTGCTGGAGAGGGCACCTGCTCCTACATCATCGACACGGGCATCTACGTGGCCCACTCTGTACGTCCGTCTTCATATTCTCCCTTTTCCTTTCCCATCTCGCTTTGTCTTCTTCTTTGCCACCCGAAAGTATGGTACTGACACCAGACAGGAATTCGAGGGCCGCGCCACCTGGCTGGCCAACTTCATCGACACCGCTAACACCGAGTAAGCTAAAAGCAGTCCCTCTTTGTTCTCTCTCTATATTCCAACTAACCCCCTCCCCCCTCCTCCACAGCGGCGCAGGCCACGGCACCCACGTAGCCGGCACTGTCGGCGGCGGCGTGACCTACGGCGTGGCCAAGAAGACGAAGCTCTTCGCGGTCAAGGTGCTCAACGCCAACGGCTCCGGCACGGTGTCCTCTGTGCTGGCGGGTATCGACTTTGTCGCCTCGGACTCCGCCAACCGCACGGCCGCCGGCGAGTGCCCCAAGGGCAGCGTCGCCAACATGAGCCTTGGCGGCGGCAAGTCGACGGCGATTAACAGCGCCGCCGCCGCTGCGGTCAGCTCTGGGGTGTTCTTTGCGGTGGCCGCGGGAAACAGCAATGATGATGCCCAGTATTATTCGCCCGCGAGTGAGCCGACCGTGTGCACCGTCGGTGCGACAGATGTAGAGGATGCGAGGGCGTACTTTTCGAACTACGGAACGGGTGTCGATGTGTTCGCGCCCGGTGTGGATGTGTTGAGCAGCTGGATTGGTGGTACAGATGAGACGGTGAGTTTTCCCTTTCTGAGAAGTGGCACTGGAAAGTGTGCTTACCTTACTGACTGACTTGGAAACAGAACACCATCTCGGGCACCTCGATGGCCAGCCCCCATGTTGCTGGCCTCGGCGCCTACCTGCTCGGCCTGCTCGGCCCCAAGACTCCTGCTGAGCTGTGCCAGTACCTCAAGGATACGGCCACGGTCGGCTCCATCACTGGCCTCCCCAGCGGCACCGTCAATGCCCTTGTTTTCAACGGCAACACTGAGGAATAAGTTGAGCTTTGTGATTGCTATCGGGGGTGATGGCATGGAGAGAGATGGCCCTGTTTGTGAAGTTCCGAGTGCTGCTGTTGTCGGAGCCTCGGGGGTTGGATACTCCGGTTCTCAGTTTAGTCTCTTTCGCTGTCTTTCTTTAGACCGATGTGCGGATAAACTACCTTATCTTACCTACATTACGAATGCTTGCCCTCTGAGATCTGAATGCTATTATCTGTTTTGATCCTCCGCAATTGATTCAATTCCATGTGAATTGACAATAAACTACTAGCTCTCACTGAGATGTGATTATCATATCGGTCATAGTAGCTTTGTTGTGGCGGGGTCGAAAAGGGAAAGAGGAAAGAATATCGGATCAAGATATTTTGGAACTAACGTACTTGCATAACGAAGCGCCCACTTTTTTACACCTAACAACCTTCCAACTCTATCCTCACTTTTCTCCACACAACAAAATGGAATCTCTTCCAAAAGAAACTCGTATGATCCTTGCGCTTGAAGCTCTCAAGAAAGACCCTAAACTTTCTGTCCGAAAAGCTTCTGCGATCTACGAGGTCTCACGAAGCTCGCTCCGCGACCGACGCGCCGGAAAGCAACCACGACGCGAAATACCAGCCAACCTTCGAAAACTGACTGACTTTGAAGAGCAAGTCCTTCTTGAGAGAGTACTCGACCTTGATGCGCGAGGATTTCAGCCCCAGCTCTCGGACCTTCGAGAAATGGCCGATCGCCTTCGGGCCGCACGCGGCGCGTCGGGCGTCGGACCCCGATGGGCAAACGGTTTCGTAAAGCGACATTCCAAGGTTACGACGCGTTTCCGACGCCGAATCGATTACAAGAGAGCCCAATGCGAAGATCCCGACGTAGTAAACGCGTGGTTTCGGCTCGTACGCAACGTAATCGATAAATACGCGATCCAAGAGGGGGACATCTACAACTTCGACGAGACTGGGTTCCAGATGGGCATACTTTCGAGTGCAAAGGTCGTGACGAGCTCCGAGCGACGTGGACGGCCTCGCACAAAGCAGCCTGGCAATCGAGAGTGGGTTACGGTGATCCAAGCTGTGTGTGCGGATGGCTGGGTCGTGCCGCCGTACTTTGTCGTCAAGGGGAAAAACCACCTCCTCCCTTGGTACCAGGACAGCCGGTTCCAGCCCGAATGGAGAGTCCATACAAGCGAGAATGGCTGGACAACAAATGAGATTGGCCTCGATTGGCTAAAACATTTCGACGAGGCTACCAAACGCCGTACGAGAGGGGTACATCGACTGCTCATCCTTGACGGCCACGAAAGCCACCACTCGGTCGACTTCGAAGATTTCTGCAAGGCCAACAACATTGTTACACTTTGCATGCCTCCCCATTCTTCCCACTTTCTCCAGCCTCTTGATGTTGGGTGTTTTAGTCCGCTCAAGGCCTCGTACGGCAAGCGGATTGAGCAGATGATGCGGATGCAGATCACCCACATTACGAAGGAGGACTTCTTCGACGCGTTTGTCGAGGCATTTCACGCTTCAATCACAGCGAACAACATACGAGCGGGCTTTAGAGCAACTGGCCTTGTTCCTTTTGACCCTGAATTGGTAGTTTCTTGCCTCGACCCTAAGCCACTTACCCCATCTCCTCCAAACTCGCGTCCCGGAACAGCCTCGACTTGGGCCCTGAAGACCCCATCCAATGCGTACGACGCGACCAAGAGCTCCATCACTCTCAAGCGGAAGATCGAGAACCATCAAGGTAGCTCTCCGACTCACATTTTCGACATCATCGACTTGCAGGCCAAGAGCATCTCAAAATTGGCACATGAAATGGTGTTACTCCGAGCTGAGGCCCAGGAACTTCGTACAGCAAATGAGCGACTAAGCAAGCGCCGTAGGACAAAGAAAACGCGTCTGCAGGAAGGAGGATCACTTAGTTTACAAGAGGCAAAGGGTTTGATGGCTGACCGGGGACTTGGTGATAAGGACTGCGAGGAAACGTCAGGGAGTAGTGGTTGTATAACAGTGGGTGGGCCACGCATTCGGCTCTGCAGCAACTGCAAGAAGCCCGGCCACAATGCGCGGACATGTCAAGTAGTTTGCGAGATGTCTGAAGACAGTGACTCCGAGTAGTTTTAATTGATTTGAGTTGTTGTGGCTGAATTGACTTACACAAAGTGGTTGAGGTCCGGGAAAAGTGGGCGCTTCGTTATTGGTGGGCGCTTCGTTATGCAAGTACGTTAGCCTTCTTAGTTTACACTAAAATTTCAAAACTCATTGACTCCTCATTGTGGCACTTGTTGCAGAGACAAAAACGGCGGTGTTCCACAGCGAGTAGGCAGGACAAGCAAGAGAGTGAGGATGCTGTGACCTTCAACTGAATAATGCAGAGAGGAATTTAACAGTATACCGTGGGAAATAACATAGTTCTTCACAGTACGTACTGTGGCAGAAGAAGTATTCGCGTTGATGGAAAGACCAGATTACATTTTCGCGTTCGGGTTAGTTCATACTGAATCTTTTCCATCGCTCAGAGTACAACCGCGTTGGTTTCACTCTTTCCAACTGCGTGGTGTGTTTCCAAGACGCGTTCCCATGTTTCCAAGACGTGTTCCCAAAGATAGAACTATCAAGGTTGAAACTAGCTTGAAAGACAGTAGCTTTGCACTCATATTGTCCTTATCTCTGCCATGATCCTTCTTCTCAGTTCCATCTTAAAACGGTTTTGGTTGTGATAAGCCTGAAGGTAGACGCGATCTCGCGTTCCTTTCGCGTTAGGGTTACTGGTGATAGCCCCTTTTGCTGTTACAGTGCGGGTAGTGAGTGTTGACTTGTGATAGCAGCTCACCCTGCTACCGTCCCAACTATTGACTTTTCTCACGTCCCTTCCTGCCACTGTTTGTTTCCCGCTTTTCTTTCAGTCCTCCGATTTCCTAGAGTTACTTCTTCTTTTCCCCGCGCTCCCACAACTTCTTCCAACTCTCCTCCCTCGACCACCACCACTTCCCACCACGAAGTTGTTGGGACCGCGCCGCTCTCGCTTTCGCCGGCTCTCTCTCTCTCTCTCTCCTTTTTGCTCCCGCCCTCTCTTTCTTTCTTTCTCTCTTTTTGTCTCTGGCTCTGCCTCGCCCGCCATCCCCTCTGCTCTGCTTTGCTCTCGCTCTTTTGAGAGCAAAAAAGGACCAGGATGAAGAAGACCTCGGGCGCAAGGCCGGGGCCCGTCGGCTCGCCGCCGACGGCACCACCCACTCCCGCGGCTCCCGCCGCCCCTTCGACGCCCTTGGGGCTGTCGAACCTCGATCCGGGCGATGCCCGGCACATGATCTCCACCATCCGGCGGTCAAGCGGCCGTTCCAGCGGCAACCAGGCAAGTCTTCTCTGTTTTTGTCGTGTGTGGTGTGTTCTTTCGTGCCTCTATGGATGTTGCTAGGTCTCTTGATTTTGGCCTTGGCGAGTCTAACGGTTCCGGGGGGTTTGACGACGGCAATCCCTGGGCGCTGTTGTGGTGTTGGTTTCAACAGTGTTTGATCTGGCGCCTCTTGGGGTTCCCAAGAAGGACCTTAGCTGTGACATAGTTCAGGTCGTGGAGCTGCTGCGACCCTGAGTTGTGTCGGCCTTTGGTCCGGGGCCCTTTTGGTGGTTGATACGGCACTCGGTGGGTGTGATGACCTCCGACACTCCCAGCAACCCCTGGTGACTTACACGACTTTTGTTGTGTTGTTGTGACCACCGTTGGTTTTGATGAACTGATGGCGACTGCCGCAATACGCCCTTTGGGGTCTGGAGCGACGGTTGGCATTTTCACAACCCCATGCTTATGGTGGTGCAAAAGATGACGAAGCAATTGCTAACCGATATCATATCCAGAGGGAGCTTCCGCTCCCAAGCATGTCCTCAGCTTCCCCCCTCGCTGGCAGAGATAGGACGGAAAGGGGTGGATGTGTCGGCCAAAGAGGCAACGTCGACAACGAGGAAGAGGAGGAAGACAACGGCCCGGCCGATGGGCCGGCGTTCCCGGAGGTGCAGCGGTTGCTGTACCGGGCAACCGATTTGCTGTCGTCGTCCCCTGTTGCCCCCTCCCGCCTGCCCGCTCAAGGGCCCCAGCACCAGACTCTTGGTGCGCAAGACCAGACCGCGGCCGCAACCAGCGGTCAGATGCCGACCCCCCCTCCCGGCTCCCACCCCCCGGCGCCCAACCTCCCCGCGCCCCAGCCACCTGCCCCGTCAGCCTCCGCCCCCCGCCCCGCCGTCGCCCGCCAACCCAAGATCGTGATCAAGGGTAACCGCGCGGGCCTCGCCATCACCACCCGGCCCGCGGCGGCCGAAAACCAGCCTTCGCCGGGGAAGGAGACTGTGCCTTTGGGCGACGGAGAGGCAGTTGCGGCTGCTGGTGAGGAGCGGGCTGCGACAGCCCAAGGGCCGAACAGGCCGACGAAGATCAAATTCGTCAGCCGGGCCCGGCCGTCGCTCGCTCCTCCCAGGGCCGGCGACGGCAGCTCTGGTGCGGGAGACGAGGAGGTGGAGGAGAAGGCGGGCGACCAGGCGCCCGCGCACGACGAGCCCAGCGGTTCTCTTGCCGCTGCCCAGAACGGGGCAGCAAAGGCCAAGAAGCCCCGTGGCAAGAAGGGTGCTCCCGCGTCGGCCCCCCTCCTTTCCGGTGCCTCCCAGCACCAGAACCAGACTCTCGGCCTCGGTGAGCCCGGCAGTGCCGCGGGCAACACCACCACCTCCCCGGCGCCAAAGCCGAAGAGGAAGCCACGCGCCAAGAAGGGCGCTCCTTTGCCCGCCGGTCCGCCGGCCGCCTCCCAACCCCCCGCCGCTTCGTCAGGCACCGCTGGCGAAGCTCCCAAGCGCCGCGGCCGGAAGCCCCGCGCCAAAAAGCCCAGCGCAGTCGCAGCTGGCCCCTCGACAAGTGCCCCCGAGGACACCCCCGGCAATCTCCCCCTGGCCGCCGCCCCGAACCGTGCCATAGAGCAGTCCCTGAGGGCACAGGTTCATGAGGCCTTTTTCGATGTTGTGGGCGGGCTCGCGAGCGGTGCTTTTGTGCAGCCCAACCAGGGCGGCAACCACTTCGGTGGCCCGTCGCAAGGGTCGTCAGACCAGTCCAGCCTGGACTACCGCCTCGCCGAGCCCAATGCGGGCAACCTCCCCGGCAGCCTCCCGGAGTACCCCCACCAGGCAGACCTCGGCGCCGAGCAGCTTGACGCTGCTCCCATCGACCCGGCAATCGGTGCCACCATCCCCTACCTCGACCCGATCGCCTCCTTTTTCCCGACCGTCCCTGTGTGCTTCGACGACACCCTCACCGCCCGCATCTGGTACCCCTTCAACCATCATGGTGAGATTGACTCCCATTGGGAGACCTGGCCTACCAGGCGGAACTACCCAGTAAGTGCCCAAAAGGCCGCGTTCAAGGCTCCATGTCATCCTCCCACCCCCTTATTCTTCCATTTCCCCACCCCCCCTTCCTTATCCTCACCCCGACCGGACCACCCCCATTAACCATCTCCTCTCCCCCAGCTGACCCCCGGCACCGGACCCTGCGACCCCTCCGACCTAAGCTTCGAGCCAGACAGCACCCTGCCGCAAGCCCTCCACGAGAACATCCTCGCTCTCGCTAGCGACGGCGCCCTCTTTGCGCGCACCGTCGAGAGCGTCAACTCTGCGAGCGACGCCCTCGACAACTGCGGCTACGACTTTGAGCGCGACCCGCTCCTGGTGCCCCTCCCGCGGAGGGTGCGTGCTGCGTTGGCGGGGTATAGGCCGTTTGTGTTTCCGCGGTCGGGGCTGAATCCCTTTGTGGGGGCGGACTTTCCTGCTGCTGCTGCTCTTGTTGCGCCGCTGTTGGGAGATGCCGGTGGTGGTGGTGGGGGTGGGATGGAGTATGCGGATCCGGCTGACGCGAACTCACTTGGGGGTGGGATCGTCGTGGGACCGGCGCTGCCGTCGACAATTTGGCATGGGAGTGTGTTCTCAAGAGCGGAGAATGCGCTGCTAATTCCGGTTGGGTGGAGGGAGGCGGTTACGCCGTGGGATGAGATGGGGTTGGAGGGTGCACCTACTGGAGAAGGTCCCCGCAACGAACTTGATGCTGTTGCTCCCTATGCCATTGAGGACATGCCGCTTGAAGGACCAGCCTACATCGACCAACTCATCGACCTAGAGGACGACCTTTATGGCGACAGCCAAGCTGGCGATATCGCAGCAGAACGGCGGGACCTTGAGCCCGAGGAGGACACTGCCATGGACTTTGAGTACCCAACACATACCGGAGCTACTCCCCAACTAGCCAACAGCGCCGACCCAGGGTATGCCGCCGCCACTGACCTCAACGTCGGTTTTAACGAGGGAATGTCATTTGAAGCAGGTGCCGACGCCGACCTTGGCGGAAACCGAGAGGATCTTCATGTCGGCAACCAAGCTGGCAATATCATGAAAGTCCAGCAAGCCTCCTGGTCCAACTCTATTAACCCTGCCATAAATGTCAAGAACCCGATCTACCCAGGAGCTCCTCCGCAGTTGCCGACCATCACCGACCGAAACCGCGATCTCGAGGACTATCTCTATGCCAACAACCAAGCCGGCAACAACACGGAAGACCAGCAAGCCTCCTGGGGGACAGTAATACTGCCATGGATGTCGACAACCCGATCTACCGAGAAGTTGCTCCCCACCTGCCGACGATCACCGACCGAAACCACGAGTTAGATGGCAATCTTTATGGCAACAACCAATCCGGCAATATCGCGACAGGCCAGGAAAGACCCGAGCCGATGGACACTACAGGCATGGATTGTTGAGCGCCCCATATTCCCAAGAACTGGTCCCCAGCTGGCAATCGGCGGAAATGACGAGAACAATGGCGTTGGTTTCGTGGCGGGTGAAGAGGGAGAGGTTGACTTGAATGGTGTGGACGATAACACGGCCCTCGCCCAAGCCTTCGGCCTGACCCCAGCGGAAATGGATGCCATCATCTCGGGCGTATCCAACCTCGCCGTCCCGGACTACCATCCCAGTGGCCTCAACGAGCAGCCCATCGCATTTAACAACAACTTCCACATTCAAAACGAACGAGCTATTAGAATCGAAGTCCAACCAGCCATCTGGAACGAGCAGCCCGTCGTATACAACCACGACTTCCTCGATCGCAATGTTCGAGTCGCCATTCCCCACGGTCATTCCATGGACTTGAACGAGCATTCGGCCTCGTGGAACTACCATTCCGCCATCTCGAACCATCAAGCTGCCGCCGTTGGAGGCCGACCCGCCGGCTTGAACTATAGCTTCCCCAACTCGAATAACCAAACTGCTGCAGCCGAGGGTCAACCCGGCACATGGAATAGCGACTTCGCCATCTCGAATGACCAAGCCACGAACAATCAAGCCGCTATCATCGAGGGCCAGCCAGCCTCCATGAACTACAACTTCCTTGACTTGAACCAACGCGCTGCTATTGAGCATCGGCCCGAGCCTGCCAACTTGAACGAGCAAACTATGGCTTTGGAAGGCCAACGCGGGGTTGCTTGGCCTGATTTCGATGAGGATGAGTGGGAGGCGCAAATGGAAGCCTTGAGGTTGTCTTTCGGGGGGGACCCAGCTGCCAAGCATCCCCGGGCGTAAACCTTCTAAGAAGCGACTTCGCCAATGGCACCGTCGGCCGGAATAACGGGAGTGGCGGTGGAAAAGGGGGAAGGAAGACAGAGGAAAGAAGGCGACAAACAGGTCGTCGAACGTGCCCAGAGGAGTAAGCCTTCTCTATGAAGCGACTTCATCCAGGCAGAGCTTGATATCATTGGAAGAAAGGGGAAACGGAGGGACAAACAGGCCGTCGAGCACCCGGAGGAGTAAGCCTTCTATGAAGCGGCTTCGTCCAGGCAAAGCCTGATATGGAAGGAGAATGAAAAACGGAGGGAACGTGAGTGACAAGCAGGTCATCTATGTTGTTGATGGATTCATTATTGCGTTTGCTTTTCAAGGGTGGGGTAGGAGATTCCAACTTCGGGCTAGTTAATAAATGATCGATTGCCCTGATTGCGATGCTTCAAGTTGCTGTGTTTGGTGATACCCAAGGGCATTCACGCTTTTGTTGGCTTCCTCGGAGTTGACTGACTGAGGCCCGTATCGCCTTGGATGGCACTGAAATACCCAGAGAAACCAAGTTGGCAGGTCAATCCCGGACTATGTGCTGATGAAAACAAGGGGTCATGGCCCGGGTCCTCCCCGCTGCTGTGTGATTATGGGATATTTCTCCATCTATGTTCTCGTTGCGGCAAATTTTGCCAAGGGCGAGGCAGGTCTATCAGTTCATTAGCTTGTCATACGATGTTTGGATTCATCTCACCAGTTTGGAAACGCCACCTCAGTGGCTCGCGAGTCCCGCCCAGAGTAAACACAAGTCACCCCTAGAGTCCAGAAGGAAGTCTCCCGTGTCACCACGGAATAATCCTCTAGGCCCTAATAAAAATGATAAGCCACAATATCGCTGGCCCGGCTGCTGTTTTTTCCTCCCTGGAAACGGGGTTCAGGAAGAAATGGGTAAACTCCAAGGATTGGACAACCCAGGATTAGATGGGCCGCCCCAAAGATGGCTCGACCGCGGCCCATCACTAATAAGCTAGCAATGGGAACAACAAGTGGCGGGCTTTTGTAGAGCCGTCTTGGCGTTTAAGGATCGTCGTTAACTCGGTCAACCAACCTCGTTGGAGCGACGAGGCTAGCACGGCGAGGTGTGTTTGTGCCAGGGGCGGAATTGAGCCGGGTGGGAAGGGGCTCGGCTTCCGACGCGGGACCAAGGGCAACCGGGGACTGATAATATCGGTGACTTTGGTAAGGTAATGAGAAGCAATGTGAAGCTGATGAAATCCGAGTATTGGCGCAACGACAATCAACATCGTCAAACGGAGGTGTTGAGTTGGATGCGTGTAAGAGCCAGTGGTGTTAACCCAAACTCGACCGACATGGTCTGTGCTCGACAGAGACGGTCAATCATACTGTCGTCATACCATCTACTGTGTAAAAAGAAGCCAAGGGCGACCCGAGAGCGAAGATTAAAAAGATGTCTTGCCAGTCTCGAGCCAGTCGTGCTTGCAGCGCAACCGTAACCTGTGCGACGTCCATTACACAACAACCCACTTTCAGGGCTTAGGGTCCTTTAAGATCGGCAAAGGAATGGCCCAATCCGGAATGCTTCTTGCCGAGGTGTGGAAGGTGGAGCCGCACTGCGATCATTGCGAGATCTGGAATGCAGAAAGGCGGAAAGAAGTGGTGAGTGCCGAAGCCAAGCCTTTGCACCTTTCTCCTTCCTCCTTGAGTTGAACTGTTGAAGCGGTCAAATCACGAAAACGGACCTTGACTGTATTAGACATCCCATGGATGGCCTGTGCTTCCCGGTTAAGGTACCTGACCTGACGCGCCTGCCGTGGACAGCCCAGCTTGAGAATTTGGGGAAACACACTCTCCTCGAGCCCCTCCAACCTCGAGAAAACCCCCAACCAACACCCATCATAACCAACACCGTTGGATCCATGGAAAAGATGCGTGACCGTCCAACACCACAAGCACACCGGCAGCAACCGCATGACACGTCGCACTTTGGCCCCACGACAATCTCAACTGCCGACAGGCCGGGCTACCGAAGAGGGTCACACAAACACTTTTTGAAGAGCGAACCGAGATTCTGCTGTCAAAGCAGCAAACAACACGCGCCGGCTGTGCTGGCCATGCATTCCTTTTTTCGACCACCGAATTTGCATCAGATGCCAACTCTCAGCCACCATTGGACGTTGCAACGGTGCGTTTACCCCTGCCAAGCCTTGTTTGAGAGCCGAGACCAATGCGGGTCAGGGGTTCGAGAGAGACGGGAACTTCGGGCTTGCTCTCCTTCCAGCAATGGACGAACACCTGGCTCATCCGCGCGGGACGAAAATGGGCAGCGAGCCAGTCAGGCGGCTATTCCCCGAGTGAAGCGCCAAAAAGCACCTTTTTGGTCGAGTCTCGCCTCTCAACTGGGCAATCGAAGACGCCACCACACCGTCCACACGCCTTCGGCTTCTCGGCAGACCTCTTGCCAAGAAACCAGGGACAGTCGATTCACGTTTCATGTCTGACAGCCACACAGTCCAGAACATCACCAACAACAGTAACCCTCGCGATTTGTCATTTTCGCACACCAGCAGGGCCGAAACAGGCATCTGGGAAAACCCCAAAGGAGAGGCATCCAAGACGGGTTTGACACATCTGATCTTGAGCTGGACTTCCACACTTTGCCTATCTGATCTGCGCCCCGCCTCTCCGGATGATGATCAGATGAAGCACCGCTTTCGGATGAAGTGCTGGCCCTGATCTTGATCGCCACCCCGCCGGTAACGTTAAAGGTCAGGGGTGTCTAGCCAGTGCAAACTCTTCCTTGGAGGTCTCCCATCCGCCCAGCCCGGTCGTTTGTTGGGCAGAAGCCACTGTTTGGGAGCCTCCCCCGGCGCCACCCGGCATGTCCCTGGGACCCGTCCGCCGCGCCCGATTAGAATGGGAGGGGTGTGGTCTCTGGGCTTGGTTGTTTCATGCAAGCTGCGAAGGGATACATCCAATCAGAGCCATATGTCGGCTTCTTTCACACCCCAGCTCTGATCGCTGCCGTCGAGACCCATGTGGAATCGAGCTCCCCCTGGACGGGTGTGGCAGCCAATTTAGACGGCATATATCTGCTTGAGATCCGCATCTTGTTTTCCTATCCCCAGGACTTTCTCCCCACCCGCTGCGTTCGTTGGAACCATTACATTCTCTACCAAGCCCCGGTCTTGCTTGCTTTTAGTCATTCCTTCTTTTTTTGGTCTCGCTTTTGTCGAACCGCTTTCGTTCACTTCTGATAAGACCCTGTGGGCTCACATTCCTTTCGAAACGCTGGAAGCCGTTCACCGTCCTTCACTTACAACGCCACGGCTTGCTTGCACGCCTTGATTTAAACCAACAACCTGAGCAACGAACACACACAACCCCGACGACAAGACCCCGTTCAGCCGCAACGATGCGTAGCACGCTTCTCTTGCTGTCTCTTCTCTCCTCGCTGGTATCTGCCACACCAGCTCCCGTCTACCCGGGCTTCAAGACTCTCTGGTCAGATGGCTTCGAAGGCAACGCCGGCGACACCCCGAACCGAGACAGGTGGAACCTCATCACCAAGTATGCGCCCCCCCTTGTTACTTTTCAACCTTTCTTCCACACGCCCAGCTTTCCTCGGTGATATCCTAACCCCACCCCAGCGTCCAGACAAACGGCGAGATCCAAACTTACTCCACATCCAACCGCAACCTCCAAATCTCCGGTGGCGGGACCGTCCAGCTCGTCCCGCTCAAGTCAGAATCGGGCAAATGGACGTCGGCGCGCATCGAGACCAAGGCGGCCTTCACGCCGGCGCGCGGCAAGCTGACCATGTTCGAGGCGGCCATCCGCTTCGGCGACAACCCGGCCTCGCAGCGCCAGGGCCTCTGGCCCGCCTTCTGGATGCTCGGCGACGCCGTCCACCACGGCACCGAGTGGCCCCTCTGCGGCGAGCTCGACATCATGGAGACGGTCAACGGCCTGCCCACCGCCCACGGCACCACCCACTGCGGTGTAGGCGAACAGGGCGGGCCCTGCAACGAGCCCATTGGTCGCGGCGGGTCGGTCGGGCTGCCGGATAATGGCTGGCATACCTGGACGCTGCAGGTCGATCGCACGAATGGGGAGGGTGGATGGAAGGGAGAGGTCATTCGGTGGCTGAAGGATGGGAACGTGTTTCACCAGCTGAGTGGCGCCGATATTGGAGATGAGGGGATCTGGGCCACGCTGGCGCACTCGCCCATGTTTATGATCTTGAATGTGGCCGTGGGTGGGAGCTGGTAAGTTTTGACCCTTTCCATCGATGTGTTGTTGAGGGGGAGATTTAGGTTTGCTAACAGATGGTGACAGGCCTGGTGACCCGAACGCCGCGACTGCTGGTAGCTGGGGCAGCATGATGGAGGTCGAGTACGTTGCTGTGTACTCTTCCTAGTCTATCTGCCGTGGTTTGTTATTGGCGTTGTTTGGGATAAAGCTGGTTTTTTTTCGAGCAATGATACCGAAAGCGCAGGAGCTGGAAGGGCATGGGATCGATATGCACCCGGGGGTGTTGTGTCCCCTGGCATGTCACGGGGTTCCCAGGTTGGCTTCTTTTTGGGAGATTTCATGATACCTCTGCTGTTTCAGTCAGCAGATTCCGTTCGGCGGGTTGGCAAGCGCCCATGTCCCAACCTTTTGCATTCTATTCTAGGATGTACATATTCTTCACCTTCGCTCGGGTACATGCAGCGACTTGGCTTGCCAAATTACATCCTGTTCCCCTCATTTTTGGGTATACCTGTGCGTCCGACATAATTAAATCGCCCATACCGCCTACGCCCAAACTAAACGACAGCCGAACTCAAAGCATTTCCCAGCCATGATCAACTCCACCTCTATCTCTGTCTTTGTGGTCGGCTGCCTGCTTTCTCATCGCCGCCACCCTGCCAACCACTGGTGAGCCGTGCAAACCTCGACCAGTCTACCTGTATCGCTAATTATGATGTGCTTTCCATGTGCAAACATCGCCGCTTTTAGACGTAGTTATCTCCTATCACGACGAGCACCTTGGTCGGTATAGAAGTGGGACGGAGCCGCAATCAGCGATCTCAAATTCTCAATTGAGCAGGTACAGCAAGTATCAGGAAGAAAAGAGAAAGCTAGAGTACATGTAGCTACATGCCAGGAAATGCTGGCCTCAAATCGGTGCCGTTATATCTCCTTCCCAAGCAATTGGCCTATCGAACCATGGGAAATTCTCAATATCCGCACATGGCCCTGACGAAACCGAACTCGTGGTCATTTCGGCAGACTGGGAGCTCCTTGATTTCATATTCATGAAGTTCCATGTGCATGCCATATCCAGCCCATTCATCCCAGTTCTGGGCCAACTCGAAGAGGCTCTTGGCGGCGGCGGCTACGGTACCGCCTCGCTCGAGGTAGTTCTTCACCTCTGGTGACCATCCACTCATCTTGTCGCGGTAAAATCGACGAACCGTCTCCTCGTCGGGGAGCCACTTCTCCTCAAGGCACTCGGCAATAAGTTGATACATGTCGGCAAAGCCCTGCATCATCGATTCGTTAGTCTCCAATTCCCGCCGGACCGGCGTGGCGAGATAGCCCAAGGCATGCCGGTTTCTCGCGACCCAGTGTGAAGCGCTGAGATATTCCAGATCCCTACGCTGCATTTCGTGTTCAACGAGGGCCCCACACAACAGTGTAAAGCGCATTCTGGGACTCAGAAACCCCCCAATGCACTCCCCGCAGGTGCAGCCGTACTTCAATTGCAGCGTGTAGCGGATCTTGTTGATTTCGGGTATCCCGCTAGCCGCATCGTCTGTGGTCGAGGAGATTGCCGCCATGTCTTCTTTCGAGAGGGTGGCGAGGTCGACAGTTTTATTTTCAGCCAGAGCGGCGAGACAAACGATGTCCGAATGGTTGTATCCTTTGAACTCGTCCGATACCACAACCATGGCCCCTACGTACTTTCGCCTCGTCTGTATCTTTCCAGGCGGCTCTGCACCGCTTCAAAAGCCGTGTGGCCTTTGGCATTATGTATGTCGCCTAGGAGAGGATAGTTGGCTAGAATGTATGAAATTACTGCTGCCTTGTTACGCCTGGCAGCAATGTGCAACATGGTGTTCCCGTTTCCGTCGGTGTAGAGCCGCTCTGGCGCGGCCACATCGGCAGGAAATGCCTTCTGAATCTGATGGACGCATTCCTCCTCTGAAACTGAAGGGTCGGCCAGAATGCTCAGGACGGTACGGACCGACTCAGGGAGGGGCTCGTCCGCCGGCCGTTCCGGTTCATCCCATTCATGTGCCATATCCAAATGTCGAGAAGGATGGCTGCTGTCATCAGCGAAGGCAAACCATCCGGATGTGCCTACTCGCCTAAAGCCCAGCGATAGCCAGAAGTGTTTAGAGATGATAACCTGTTGTTGGGCAGTCTCCCAACGCTCCTTCTCGTCTGTACATTCCAGGCGTTTAGAAAGATATCCCCGGCCAGCAAAGACGAATAAAACATCCGACTTGACCCTCGCCTTGCCCAATATGGCCTTGACGATTTTGGTTCCAATTCCTTGGTGGCGCCAGAGGGGTTCAACG
This sequence comes from Chaetomium olivaceum, assembly GCA_039881045.1. Taxonomy (NCBI): domain Eukaryota; kingdom Fungi; phylum Ascomycota; class Sordariomycetes; order Sordariales; family Chaetomiaceae; genus Chaetomium; species Chaetomium olivaceum. Next base: position 332,379 of record JAYWVB010000024.1, on the reverse strand, counting down.
CTGAGACTTTCGAATAGAAGAATTTCGCCGTGGTCGAGCTCCCTGCCCCAGACGCCGGATCCTTTTCTGATCTTATGGTCATAGTACTCTCGATTCAAGCAACCGTATCTGTCGAAAAGCTCAAATGCAAGGTGGCATGTTTCGTCGGTCGCGCCTTCCATCTCGGACCAGAAGGCTTGTCTCATATGCTCCCGTCTGATCAACTTAGCGTCGAAGTCCCCAACATGCTCGTGGCCCACGTTGGCGACGCCAACGATCGGCTCCATCCATTTATAGTCAGGATCGCGCAAATATCCATCGTCACTGTAAAGACTGTATTGGGGAAGGTTAATTAGAATCACAGGAGTGCCATATGAGGGGATGGAAAATCACCTTGAATTGTCGGAGTCTTCCGTGTCGGCCTCGGACCTTGAACCAAATTTGATAGTAACTTGGACGTCGTTGATGCGTTTCTGCGCTGAGAGCTCTGCAACAACCGACTGATCCGGTGCAGGTATCGTGGTCATTGTCTTGGTGGATTTCTCGCCCTCGGCGGGACCTCCTGTTCGCTTGGGAGGATCCATACGCGCGCCGCACGGAAACGCGCAATTCAAAGAAAATAGACGGATGAGCTGAAGAAAATGCAGGTCAGGGTGTTTTTCTGCAGTTCGAAGTCGTAAAAAGATGAACTACGTCGTGATCCGCTGCAGTCCGGGCACTGCAGTAAAATTGAAAGAAGGTGCGGGTCTTGTGCAAATCGAGACATTATGGAAGGAAGGCAGGAAGGCACGTACCTGCGCACCGAAAACCGGCGAGAAAAGCTGGGTTGTTCGCGGCCTGAACAGGCCATTACTTGCTCCTTCCCGACTGTTTTAACAGGTCACTGATGCAGCCATTTTACAAAATGCCTTGGTTTCTTTTGGAAAGGCCCAGATGAAAGAAAAAAAAAAAAGAAAAAAAAAAAGAGGTTTCAATCTCATGTTGAGGTAATTACCACTACCACAAGCCCAAGGATTTCTTCTCATCTTCGGTGGTGCTACCCCATCCAGCCTCCTCCTTTTTCCAACTTGGCCATTACTAGCCAACTTAGAGTTATCGGGTCTCAAAGTAGTCAACCGGCAGCCCAAGAGCATCACACTGTGCCTTCTCCGTCACCCCTTGCTGCCGTCCATTCCACTGCAGCAACCGCCAACCACCCTCATCGGCCGTCTGCCACGGCCCAACTTTCTCAATCTGCTCCAGCGTGCTCCAATAGCCACGCGCTTCCAGGTATGCCCTGCTCGGGTTGGGGTCTCGTGTCCTCGCAAACGCGCTCCAGTAGTCGACAGACAGCTGTGCGAAGGGCACGTCGAGCCCGTCCCGGTCGGGGAGGCCCGCGCGGAGCGGGTTGCCAAAGACGATCATCTTCTCGCCCGCGTGGCACTTGTAGTACTCGGCGTCGGGGTCGCCGTTCGGGCGCGCGGCTGTCTTGGGCGCGTCGCAGTGCGGCTTGGTGTGTAGCCGGGCGGGCTGTAGGTTCGGTTGAACTGGAACGAGTAGACGGACTTGAAGGCGTCGTGCCGCGCGGCGGTGTAGGCGGTGGCCTGCTCGAGGCAGGTGTACAGACCGTTGGTGGAGACGCGAATCGTGGCGTTGAGGATCTGGGCTGGGGAGGTCGGGTCCGACGGCGCGAAGTCGGATGAGTTGAGGAAGCGCGAGAGGTCGCCCACGTCGCCTGGGAGTTTGTGAGCGAAGATGTCGGTGATGTTGGCGCCTTCCTGGACTGGATCAACGTCGACGCCAAGCTCGTCGCGGTTTGTTCCGGTCATGAAGGCCACGTCCTTGGTGTAGCCGCTTGTGTTGTTGAGCGCCAGCGTGTTCGACACGAGCCATGTCCCGTCCTGAACGAGTGATCTGCGGCCCTGTCAGCAACTTGATCCCGTCGTTTTGCTGCTTCGTCTTTCGGTTAACTTACCTGGCCACGGTGCTGATGTTTATCAACTCGGTGGCGTTGACCTCTCGCATGCAAGCCAGCCTATCCGTGGCATTCCAGCAGCCCATCTTGTCAAGGATGGACTTCGAAGTTACCTCGAATTCTGACTCGATGGAGTTGTAGTAGGAAATTGAACCATGCTCATTTCCCGAGATCCCCGTAGGACCAGACATGCTGATGGCCGCGTAGAACAGCCCCTGAGCCTTGGGAGAGGCGAGCAACGCCCGGACAAGCATCGCGCCCGCCGACTCGCCAAAGATGGTCACCTTTGTTGGGTCGCCGCCAAAGTCCTTGATGTACTTCTGCACCCAGTTGAGTGCGTTGATGAGATCTCCAAGTCCATAGTTGCCGGTGTGGACCCCATCATCAAATGCCATCCACCCGAGACTACTGACCCGGTAGTTGGGCGTCACTACCACGACATCACCCCGAGAAGCGAGATTCGTGCCATCGGCGTTCCCATTGTTGCTCGTGCCACTAGTGAATCCACCGCCGTAGATGTAAAACATGACGGGCTTCAGCTTCGGCCTGATGGCCTTGCACTGGTTCACCGGCGGTAGGTGGGGCGTCCAGACGTTTAGGAAGAGGCAGTCCTCGCCACTGCCTCTCTGCACTTCGCCGACCGGCTGCAGGCAGTCGGCCTTGGACGTCAGTGCCGGGATTGGCGTCGTCCCGTTGGGCTCGAATAGGGTCGAGTGCTCGAAGCGCGTAGGCTGGGCGGCATAGCGGATCGCGCGAAACTTCCACGCGAAAGCATCGCGGTAGCCAGTATACACCTGACTCCCAACTAGATGGTTGACAAGGTAGCCGGTGGCGGTATTGTTTGCCTGCGTCGAGACAGGGGCGCTCTGGGTGCATAGGGCGGGGAGCTTGCGGGCACAGTCGGAGGGTTTGATGTCGCCGTGGATATCGATGGCGCGGCAGTTGACGGTCGGATATCCGCTATCGACCCAGAAGAGCTGGCTCGCGGAAATGGGGCCGATGTGGGCCTGGTATGAAAGCGAGCTATTGAGGCCGTCGCTGAAGTTCATCGTGTCCGGGTTCCAGAGGCCTTCGCGAAGGATCTTGCATGACGCGACAGCCGCGGTGTAGCTTGCTCGCTTATGGACAAGCAGAGCGGCTGAGCCATTTTTGGGGTTGTCTACATAGGTAGCTGGTTAGCACCCGCTCTTGCGACAAATGGGTTTCTATGCTCACTGTCAAGATGATTGTCGGATAAGATGGTCAGTCCGCCGCCGGACCACTCGCTTCCGGATACACTTTGTCGACCCTCTAGAGTCGATGCCCCGAGAACTCCTATGGTCGGAGACAGCAGCAACGCCCCCAAGGCAGCGGCTCGCAGTGCATGCGTCATCGCGCTATATGTTGCCAGGCGTCTAGTAGCTTGTCAGTAATACTGCGGATGATGGAGCGCGACGAACCGACATTATAAATTCTTCATCGGGTAATTAGGTAGTCTTGGATTCCCATCTCCTCGGGCCGCCCTCCGCCCTTCATGCATGGCGATCACTTTAACCGTTCCCGCTGCCAGGGGTCAATGTCACGCTGCGCGTGGCCCCGGCAACTTGGGAAGCGCTTCGATAACCAGAAAGGACGAAGCCGTCAACAAATATTTCGATGCCGCCACGATTAATTACCGCGCCGGCCCCTGCGCCCGTCGCCTGTTACTTTTGAAACCTAGGTAGTCATCCAGATATCAGGTACGAAAATTAGATCGAGCGTTCTAAGCATTCAGAGAGTTCAGATTCAGAAAAACGAATTATACTCAAAGAATTAGATGCAATACAGTCAACTTCCTTCTTACCGTTTTCAGGATCCATGTCTACGTTTCTCCCTCTCGCTAAACTCTACTAGGCCCACGGGCAGTCCCCCGACCCGGGCTCGCCTACCGATCTAAGCTTGACTGCCTTTTTCTGGCGCCACCAGCTAAAGCCGCTTCCGCATCAGTAACCAGATCGTTGAGGAGTAGTGAGCTGTTTGCGTTGGGTTTGGTACTCTATAGAGGCCTGAGGTGAAAACTGGCGAAAACCCCTACAGCCAATGCGTACAGCCTACAATATCTGACTGTCCCATGCTACTTCGTATGCCACAGCAAGCGGGAAGCAAAACTGCTGTGGTTAGCTTGACTGCCACCGCAAAGCACGACAATATGTGGCACCCACCGTGACTCGCTCCTTGAGAAGCCACCTATTGAAAAAGCGGTTAGTAAATACTTAAAACGAGGCCTATTCATTTCTGCCTTTGAGTGACAAAAGAGCAAAAAAATACCATAGCCGCAATTTGCAAAATGCAATTACCGCTGCTTCCGCGCGCTCCCATCTCTCAACTTCAGATGAGTCGAAGATTGACTGCTCGTCGTGCCTACCTACAAAATCGGCGATCCGACTACCCGCCATGGGGATAGCCAACGTCCCCGACGTCACCGGTCGTGTTTCGAGTCAACGCCCCCGACCATCCCCTTTGCGGATCGCCGATTCTGTAGGCCTGACGAATATCTAACTGTGTGTCGCTTCTGCTTTGTGTCTCTTTTGTCTATAAGGATCTCCTTTTATCCCAGAGCCGAAGACTGATTGTCTTGACCATCATTACTTTCCCAGTAGCACCACAAACACTTCCTTCACAACCTCCCCTTGACAATTGACTGCTTACAATGGAATCGCCCAAAGTCGTCCGCAAAGACATCCGCAAATTGTCTATCGCGGAGCTGGACGCTGTGATTCTTGCCTTCTACCGTCTACAGTCCCTGGACCCCACTGATCCGGACTCCTTCTTCCAGATCGCCGGCTATCACGGCGAGCCATTCCGGGGGGCGGGCTACTCGAGCCCGTACTGGTGGGGTGGCTACTGCAACCACGGCAACATCCTGTTTCCGACCTGGCACCGCGCGTATCTATACCATCTCGAGCAGGCCCTGCAGAGACAGGTGCCCGGCGTGGCGATTCCTTACTGGAACGAGATTGACGAGGATACCACCAAGCCAGGTGGGGGCCTGCCAGACGTTTTCCTGAAGCCGACCTGGAGTTTTACCAATGGCACAACTGTAGACGTCAATGGCACGAAAACATCGACAATCGATAACCCGCTCCACCACTACCGCTACCAGAAAAAGATCGAGGACCGCCTCCAGACAATCCTGGATGCCGACTACTCCAAGCCGGCCGGCCGACCGACAGTACGCTTCCCCTTCTCCGGTCTGTTCGGGGACCAGGACTGCCAGGCCACCGACGCTCACAACCGCGAGTGGGAGGCGCAGGGCCCTGTGGTCACCAACGGCATGCTCAACACCAACGTGCAGGATTGGCTGAACAAGTCGGAATACCAACCCGTCCCAGAGAAGGAAGGTGAACCCACTCCGCCACCTCTGGCGGCTGGTGCCAAGGAAGGATACGACCGCTGCCTGGAAGCGCCTAACTACCTCGTCTTTAGCAACACGACCTCCGCGGAGAGATGGAATGACGACCTTCCCCCCGGCGCCGAGCTAGCTGTCCCGCTTGAGTCCCCACACAACAAGATCCACCTAGCCATCGGGGGTATCCAGATCCCCTCGCAGAATGCAAGCACGATCGTGGGCGCGAACGGGGATATGGCTGAGAATGACACGGCGTCATTTGATCCAATTTTCTTCTTCCATCATGCATTTGTTGATCTCATGTTCTGGGCGTGGCAGAGTCATCACCACCAGAAGCAAGTTTTGGAGATCGATAGAGAACATGCGCATTATCCAGGCACCAACTCTGTTGATGCGCAGGGACCTACACCCGGCGTGTCGGGAAATACCTGGTTGTCGTTGGAGAGCCCGCTGGATCCATTCATTGGCCCAGATAAGAAAACAATGTTGACATCCAGAGTACGTTCCTAGGACAGCCCCTTTTACTCCGACACATACACCTCAGTGACCTCACCCTCTCCTTCAACCCTTTTCTTCCCCCTTTTATACCTGGTCCTGCACCCAACTAACCTCCCGGAATAGGATGTCACAAACATCGCCAATCTAGGCTACGACTATGACGACATCCCCATCCCACCAAGCAAACTCATCCCACCAATCCCCAAACCGCGCCTGACTATCACGGGCACTAACCGCGCAGCGATCCGCGGCTCATTTTTTATCGCCGCGTGGCTTCCCGACCCCACCAATCCGGACGTCCAATACCCCATCGGCACCGATGCCGTGCTGAGCCGCTGGCATGTCGCCGGGTGCGCTAATTGTCGGAACCATCTCGAAGTCAGCACACACTTGCAGTTGCCGAAGGGATGGACGCAGGAGGAGGCCAAGCGGCGTAGGGTTTACGTCAAGGTGCACACGAGGGATAATCCAGACGGGTTAGACGAGGTGAATGGGAGGAAACTCGCCTTCAGGGTGCGGGGTGTGTAATAGGTCGTTTTTGAGGTGTCTTGTAGAAAGCTGTGACGGTTGGCAGATTGGCATATTGTGCTGTCGTTATGTAGTTTAAAAGCTAGTTTGATGAATTTCTAGGAATCAACTTTCCAACACGAGATCACCCAGTTCTTTTGGGAAGGGATTAGATACCTACATACATACATATGTCAAACCGTTGTATTCAGGTTTCGTCACGGTGACTTACAGCTCTCTACCTAATAATCACCCTCATGATACCACAAGCAGAGGACCTGGCGCTCCCGCAACAAATCCCAATAGATAAAGTACTTCAATAAAAAACTACTATTTAGCAGACAAACAAACGTACGGTAAAGCGTTTGTTAGCGGTAACCAAATTTTCGGTACCATGCCCAGAAACGTTGAACGTCTGGCAAACCTTTTGTATCACTGTTTTGTAGCAAAACTTATGTTTGATAAAGTGGAATGGCACAAAACTTTTGACTCATAGCAGCTTAGGTTTGTAAGTGGCGGAAGGTTGAAAGAACAGCGCAGAGACAATCCGTAATTCAGGTCTCCTCCGTGTATAAAGTCCATCCAGCCCAAGATACCAGCTCCGTTTGATGCTCTTACTCGACCTTCGCGCAAAATCATCAAAATCCAGCCAAATTTGGCGACGTGTGTTGCAAAGGACACAATCTTGCTCCCGGGATTTCAGATACCACTCACTTTTGGAATTTGTCACATTTCCATAGCCGTTTGAGCCAGCATCATGAATACTTCACCCAACGAAGAGGTAAGCCAATAAGCGGTCCGTCTAGAATCACAGGCGGTTGGAACGACCACGAGACACGGAACCTTCAGCTCTTACTGCTCTGCCTTGAACTCACTCCCACCATCTGCAAACTCAGGTCAACTCCATCGTTCACATCGGCAACAAAAGCCACGAGAACAAGAACAGTAACAACAGCCCAAACTGCTACACAAGAAACGCCAACGGGCCCTCTCCCGCTCTGATCCGCTGGCTCGACAAAAAACCGGGCAACCAACCCTTCTCTGGCCTCGCAGGCGTCACCGTTGTCAAGGACAATCCTGGTTATGAAGGAGAAACTCAGGCTACGTCACCGCTGGCCGTGAACCTTGGACCCGGGCCGGGTAGTGATTTAGGCAGTGATAAGCACGAGTAGGTTGCTAGTAGGAGAGGCTGCGGTGGTTTGGGTCTGAATGTGGATATGGTAATGAGTTATATTAGTAGGGGACCGTGGAGTTGGGAGCTGATGCTTAGATAGGCGTGTGATGACTTGGCTTAGACCAGCAAGAAAAACCCGCCAGGAGGTGCCTCAAGACTAAAGATTTGATAACCAAGTTTCTGGCTTGTGTATTGAGTTTAGACCATTCAAGTTAGTCGTGACCAATCTGAAGATCGAACGTTGAATCGGGAAATAATCCCATCCCGATAATGTGGCCTTATGAGCCTCCCCCCAAGTTGGCTATAATCTGTCTGGGGTACTAACTTGCGCTGCTGGCGTTCCAGCTGGAAGATCAACCAGCAAAAAATGCAATCGAACACAAGGGTTCGGTTGTTGGCAAAAGCAAAAGCAATCGACGTGGGCCTGATTCGAACAGACGCTCCCGAAGGAACAAGATTTCTAGTCTTGCGCGTTAGACCACTCCGCCACCACGCCTTGTTGTGGGTCAACAGAAAGGAAGTATTTGAAACACTCAGGGTACCCACCCCTGAGCGTGAGACGAACAGCAAACCTCAACGAGTTGCGAACGGATTCGGTTTCTGCTCTTTTACTTCTATGCCCAGACAGTATCTGGCAAAATCAGAGGCAGTGCCCACTTCTATAATCTCGTTATAGAGAGCATCAAACACTCGAGTAAACTTGGTGCCCCCCCTCCCATGTCATCCCTCAACCGCCACACAGCACTTACCCCCTCCACATCAGATTCAAGACCCAGCCGCCCCCCTCCCCCGAATAACATCCGCCGCCTTCTCCGCGACCGCATACACGGTCGCCTGCAGCGCCGTGCCCACAATCAGCGGCATCACGCTCGCATCCACCACCCTCAACCCGTCCACCCCATAAACCCTCAGCTCCGCATCCACACAGCCCCCCAACCCCTCCGGCATCATCGCGCACGTCCCGCACGGATGCGCCAGCGACGGCCAAAACACTCCGCGATCCGCCCTCAACCGAGCCAGCAGCTCCTCATCCGTCTGCTGCCCATCTTCTCCCGTCCCCTCCGCGCCGGGCGCAATCTCCACCGGCGGGCCAAACACCCCCAACGCCGCGCTCTTCCAAAACCGTCGCGCATACCGCACGATCGCCACCACGTTCGCCGCGTCCACCGGGTTCTGCAGCGTGTGGTACTGCACCACCGGCAGGCCCCCACCCTGCGTGTTCAGCGTGACGGTCCCGCGGGAAAGAGGTTTCAGCAGCGGCAGCGGCGCGACGCCGTTGGCGGGCAGCGGCTGGGCGGAGATGGCTGTGTCGGTGGAGGTGAAGGCGCGGGCGAGGAGGGCGCGCTGGGCGAGGAAGCCTTGGACCAAGGCCGGGGAGGTGTGGTAGAGGGGCGGGAGGTGGGCGGTGGCGTTTTGGGCGAGGAGGAGCGCTGCAAGGTCGGAAGGGGCTGTGTTGTCGGGGGAGGTGTGCTGGTGGAGGGAAGGGAGGGAGTGGTAGGCGAGGGTGTTGCCGTTGGCGGTGGAGATGGGCCCGGTTTTGTGGGCGAGGTATTCGGCCCAGACGGTGGCGTTGTAGGTGGCGTTGGTGGTGATGCTGTCGGGGTTGGGGAAGGACTGGTTGGAGAGGGAGAAGAGGAGGAGCGTGGTCGGGTGGTCTTGTAGGTTGGCGCCGACTGAGGGTAGGTCTTTCTTGACTTTCACGCCGGCCGCTGCGAGTACGGAGGCGGGGCCGATGCCGCTGGCTTGGAGGAGCTGGGGAGTTTGGATAGCACCCGCTGCGAGGATGACTTCTCTTTTGGCATAGACGCTCCGGGTGGTGTTGTCAGACCGTGAAACGATGCGCACGCCCTTGGCTTTCAACGTCTTTCCGGGGTGGAACAGAATTTCCGTGGCAGTTTGACCGGTGATGAGACGCAAGTTTGAACGAGTAGCGTTGACGGGGTCGTAGTATGCCGACCGCGCAGTGGCGCGTGTCATAGTGCGCGCGTCGGTGGTCGACGGCGACCAGATAGCACCTGTCCCAACTCCAGCACCGGCGGGAGGCGCGATATCAAGCCCAGGCTGCTCTCGAAGCGCGTCCCAGAAGACCGCTATATCCGGATACTGAAAGTCAGAGATGTGGGTGTGCAGCGGCCCGTCCCCATACACGCTCGGATCCCACGTAATGTTCCACCGACTCACAGCCTCCGGCGACGGCGGTGTAAACGTGGTACTCTTCCGAAAGTACGGAAATAGGCCGTCCCAGCCCCAGCCCGGGTTACCCAGCTCCTCCCAGGCATCGTAATCCGCCTTGCTGCCACGGGCATACCCCATGCCGTTGACCACCGAGCCGCCGCCCACGACGGCAGCAACCGCCACGAGGGATGTGGTGTTATTCAGCTCGGGGTTGGGAGCTGATTCCGGGCGGATCATGACGCTCGTGTCCAGCCCGCTGGCGTACCAAGGCACGATGGCCTCGGGCTTGTCATCGAAATAACCCCGTTCGATAACCAGCACGGTGGCTGCGTAAAGTCAGCCGGTTGTCTAGTGGTGCAGAAGAGGGGGCAGGTGCCGTTCAACATACTTTTCTTGTCCTCGCTCAGCCGGTTGGCAACCACCAGCCCTGAGATACCCCTCCTATGACGACATAATCATAATCGCTCCCATCCAAGTCATCATGCTTCGATCCGAACACGGGCAGAGCGCCGAGTGCCAGAGAACAAGCAAGGAAAGCAACTCGCAGCATGAGTCCACTCATGGTTGTGGAGTACGGTCAGCCGCAAGTTTACGCAACACCTAAACTGAGAGGGAGGGAGAGAAACACATGAGCCGACGGGCAAGGGGAGTCTTATACGCCTGGTGCCTACCGGGAGCGTGCCAAACTATTCCTACCTGGTCAAGCTACCAGACCCTAGTCATCACACTTCGGGGCTCGGCGGTGCGGCACGCTGACTGATACAACTTGGTACGCATAGTGATTGGCCACCAGATACTTGGGTATCGAGGCGGGGAAGGAAAGGGGAGGGCGGTCGAGAGGCAGGGGTAATATGCGTCCTGCAAGGTTCAACAAAAGCAGTTACCCCGGGTGCGAACCAGGCTTGGTCCGAAGTTTGGGGGTTATGGGACACTCCTGGGCTGGGATTATAACAAAACTTCGATATATGTCATCATATCTTCATCCAGATAGGCGTAGGAATCCTCTCAAGATTCGAGGCAACTGGCTATTAACACGCCCCGTTGCCACAGTCGCTCATGCACCCCACGCGCGCGGTATCACAACCCATCCCAGAGCCAACTTTCACCTTTGACCTTCGTCGACCCGGCATTAAACAAAATACAGGCCTCTACTCGACACAAAGCCAACAGCCTAAACACCAAAATAAAATCCAACACAAGGAAAGTCCACAATGGCGAGGGCGCCGCCTATGCCAACAAGAGGGTGAGCGGGAACCATGCAGTAGCCACCACTTCCAACTGTCTCATACCAATACCGGAAAAGGAACGTGTACAATGCTCCCTAAACCTAGAGCGGCCAGCGCCGAACGGGGCAGCGTGTGCGGTGCCGCGCGGCAAAACGGTAGATAATACGGAAATAAAGAAAAAAAAAAGTCGAGAAGGAATGTATGGCGCAGTTGCAGCAACCTGGCTGGGGAGGGATATCCGGCTCGTCGACAGTGTGCATCGTCGGTGGGCAATGCGACTAGCGGCTCCGTTCACGGGGCCTCTCGGTTCTCCGAGTCCGACAGCGTAGATGATTTTTCTCCATCCAGGAAACTCGGGAGCCCACCGGAGTCCTAATCCGTTGCCCCAATCGTCGTGTCCGGTTCCATTGAGAAGCCCGAGTTGAAGTCGAACGGGCCTTCTCCCGCGCCAGTACCGTCTTGGAGGAACGAGTCGAAGTCGAAATCTGTGAGCACGTTGTCGGTCTGCATGGGGTTGGCAAAGTCCAGATCGAAGTCCTGACCACACGTTAGCAAACCGCAGACCACACCTAAGGGACAAGTTGGTCCTCACCATTCCGGGAGCTTCCAGGAAGTTGGTAGCTTGGTTGGGGTCCGAATGCGAGGGCGGAGGCAGAGAAGCCGGTTGTTGTTGGGGCGCCGGCGCCGGAGGCTGTCCGTTCGCGACGACCTGGCCAGCGTTCACGTTTTGGTTCTTCGCGAAACTTGCTGGGTTGACGGGCGTAATCGGCGTTGCCGGCGTTGGGCCTTCTTGAGCGCCTTCTGGTTGCTCGGGGGCGGCCGCGGCCGCGGCGTTGTTCAAGTTCGGGTTATTCTTTTTCTGGGCAGCAGCCTATGGAGAAAGCGGTTAGCCATCAAGGAACGACAACAATCAACAATCGGTATGAGGAACAGAGCACGTACCTTGGCCTTGGTGGCCTTGGTTTCCTTCTTCTTGGGGCCCGCCTTGGTCCCTTGTTGCGGAGTTGGGGGGGCGGCATTGCTGACCTGGGGCGACGCGGTGGTGTTGCGGGCATTAGCGACAACCGCGGCGGCCGCTCCGGATGGCGGAGGGGGCATGGACCGCGGGTTCGGGCCCGGACCACCCTGGACCTGGGGCTGCGGAGGCTGTCCGGGCATCTGGCCGTTGGGTCCTCCCTGAGGCCACGGCATCGGGCCTCCCTGAGCGCCTGGCTGCTGTTGCTGCGCCTGGCGCTGCGCAGCCAACATCTGCTGCTGGCTCACCTGGCCGTTGAACGGAGGGTGCGAGCTCGGAGGTCGCATTGTGCCGTTCATCTGGGCCGCCATGTTCATGTTCATGCCGCCGAAGTGCTGTGCGGCGTTAGGGTCCATGTTGGCACCCATGAAGTTCATGGCGCTGGGTGAGCTGCGAGACTGTGCTCCACCGTCGGGGAGCGGCGATCCCATGTTGGCAGCGTTGGCCATCTGCTGATTGCGCTTCATCTGCTCGGCAGGGTTCGGAGAGGCACCGCTGCGTCCACCGGGCGGCGAGCCGCCCTGGAAGACTTGGCCGTTTGGTCCGGGAGCCCCACCAGGACCGCCGGGGCCGCCGGGGCCGCCGGGCCCCTCGACTCGCGGCATGTTGGTGGTGACTATATCCTGCTCTTGACGAGCCATCATCAGCCTCTTCTTGTTCTGCTGCTCCAATAGCATCAACTGCATCTGATAATCCTGCAAGGCGTGGTTGCTGCTGCCCGCAGGGGCCTGTCCGTTGGGCACGCCGGGCCTCATATTGCCGGGCATTTCACCACCCGGGTAAAGCTGCATGAGGGAGTTACCGTCAGGGCCTTGCGGCACCATGGGGGAGCCCTGACCCTGCGGACCGGCGGCATTGGGCATGGGTTTGTTGGGTATCTGGCTGCCATGGTGCTGCGACATGTTAGTCGAGTACGTGGCAATCTTGGCTTGTACGTGAGGTGCAGAGGCAAAGGCCTGGAGCTGGTCAGGATTCAGCCAAGTTGGGTTGATGCCGTTCTGAAGGAGTAGTGCTCGTGCTAAGTCGGGGCCGCTTCCTACCTGCTGCTGGCCAGGCATGCCTTGGCCGGGTCTTCCGTTGGGCATCATGCCCCCCTGGTTGGGGTTGAAGGGGGCACCTCCGTCGAGACGCGGTCTTTTGGTGGGCGACGGCGCGTTGTCGGCCGATCCGGGAGATCCCTGTCTGGCACGATTTCCGTCCATGTCTGAAGGGTCTCGCTGCATCTGTCCGGCGGCCTTTTGCTGGTGGAGCATCTGCATGGCTTGGGGACTAGAGGGGGGCGCATAGATTGTCAGTAACCGTCCGGGGAGATGCGAATGCGTTAATTTGACCACTCACTTCTGGTTATTCGCCATGGCCGCTCTCTGCAGCTGGTTTCCGGGCTTCATGCCCATGTTCATGGCGCCGTTCGGCATTCCCCGCATCATCTGATGAAATTGCTGCTGCTGCTGCTGCGGCATCAGATCGGGGCGCATTTGGCGAAGCATATTTTGTTGCTGATGCTGACGAATGTGAGATTGTTGCTACGGTCAGAGGTGAGTTGCGCCCGATGACAAGATATCAGGTGGCACGTACCTGAGTGTGATGGACGTATTGGTTGACCTGTCCGCTAGATCCCTTGCCTTTTTGCGAGTTGAACATGTCCCAAAACAGGCAGAACCATTCGTAGAGAAAACAACTGTCGGGCACAGGAGTCGGCACATTCGGCGCGGGCAAGTCGTCCGGGCGCTTCTGGTCTACACCGTCCTTGACGTCGGTGTCCATAGCATCCCCTAGCCCGTTCCCCAACATGTTCCCATTCTCGTCGCGATGCTTCCCGGGGCTGTCCTTCATAACCTTAATCTGGGGGTCTGCTTCGTAGACGGCGCGAGCGGCGCCAAACATGTTATAGCGGATAAAATATTCGTAGATGTATGTGTTCAGGAGAGTCCGACTCGAGTCGTTGAGCTGCATCTGACTAGGAGGCCCCGGCTGGGGCGCGAGGGCGCCGTTGTTGATCATGTTGATTGGCGTCCCCATTGGGTTGCCGACAGGTCCGCCCATGACGTTCATGTTGGGCATGCCCGCCATGTTGTTCATGGTGCGCGGTGGGGGTTGCAGACGGCTGTCTGCGCGAGGTGAATTCTCGGATACGGGACGGGACGGTGCACCTTGGATCTGCACGGCTGTGAGGGTGGATGCGATGACGAGCGCTGGGCGACGGGTCTTTCAATTATCGCAGAATTGAAGACGGGTCGTTGATTCGCCACCAAAGTGGCACCCGATACGTTCAGGCACGGCGAAGCGGTAAGCGTGGGTATCGAAAAATGTGTTGGGTCCGATAATCAGCTGGGGGCGGCGCGACCAAGGGTAAGTATGGAGTGTGGGTTGTGTGTGGTGTGGAAAAGAACGAGAGGCGCGCGCCGAAACTCGAAATGAGTTACCGCCGACACAATTTTTGGTAGAGTTGCGGCGATCGGAAAACGCTGCCGAGATAATGAAATGGCCTTCCGGAACAAAGATCCAAAACGAAAAAGAGTCGTGGTTTTTGCAGAAGACAAGGTTCGAGATGCGCGACCGTGCTGGGCACCTTTGGGGGGCTGGGTGGTGCGCTTAAAGTCCCGTCTGGTCGGGGGTGGGATGACCACCACCGGAACAGAGAAAGGGCGAGTTGGATTTAGTTGATCCGCAACAGCAAATGGGAGCGCAACTTGCACGGGGCTCAGCGCAATGGCGGCCGCGGTCGGGCTGGAGACAGGTGGTAGCGCTCGAGGCTGTCGCAGCCTAGGTCCGCCCACTGCCCTCTATCTAGCGTTCCGTTCCAGCTCGTCGTCTGGTGATGGGCGCAATTGTCGTGCTCACCCGCGACGCTCGCTGCTTGACCACTCGGGGCGAAATCGGTGAGGGTCGACGGGGCCGCGTCGGGGTCATCAAAATGGCATGGCTCGGGGGGTATGGGAGATGCAGAAGTTGCAGGGACCAGTGCGGAAGCAGAAGAGGAGAAGGGGGGAGGTCGGGGTTGGGATTTTTGGAAATTTCGGCGACGCCTTGAGCGTAATGGGGGGCGAGAACCCAAGAGCGACACGGCGATTGGGGATGGCTGCCAATCTCTCTCGGAGCGGAGCGGCTGTGCTGCGCAGTTTCTGGAACGGTACGGTTGACGAGCTGCGTAGATTTGAGACTGAGCGTGCTTATGCCTGGGGTTTCCGGGGTTTTGAGGCAACTCTGCAGCAAAGTTAGGCCGCAATTCAGCTTGGGGGGTCTTGGCGCCCCGATACAGCCAATACCGGGCAGAGAGAAATGATCTGACATACACCCGCCATGGCGAGTTCTCTGCTCTCATAGGTACCTCCTTAACGAGCCAGGCTCTCTCCAAACTTCGAGGTACTTTGTGTGATTCCGGGAGTAGTGACTCAGAGATGAGCCGGCCACATGGCTACCTAGTTACAACAACGCACCGCCACGACTGTTCACGTTAGGCTCGTTGTTGCAATGACGGCCAACAGAAGTTCGATCGAGGCTCCAGGTTGGCTCGAGGTTGGTTTCCGGGCACATGATGAGCAGAAATATTCGCTAGATTTGACAAAATCGACAAAGCGATTACATCACAACGCCAAACATCGACGCAAGTCATTCTGCTTGTTTTCAGTTGGGGCTCCAAACATGACATCTCTTTAGTGAGACCGACGCGCCAGTGGGCCTCCAAACATGCATCCTTGTGCCACGTTTGGCAAGGATGCGGTGCGGTTTTGGTTTTGGTGGCAAGAACCTCTGATGCTTTTCAGGTTGCATTCCAAGCTTGCTAGGCAAATCTGACGTGCGGGAATTCTAGGTACGGTATCACAAGTAAGGAAATAGTTAATGGGATGTCGTACGGTTCTTTAGAAATAATTCTCAACATCTCAGACGGCCCTCCTCAGGTACTCTTGCAATCGGCGCAAGTTGCAACGAAGTTTGTGGAATTTCTGTGCCACACCTAAGGCTGTATCCGAGACACCGCACCACGATCAGCGGCCCGGTTATCGAGGTTGACCGATTTTATTCTACAGGTCTCTTTTAGGCTCGAGGTCTTTCTCCGATGCGATATTGTCTGCATTCGACTCGACCGATCTACCCCTGGCTCATGCACGCCATCGCCAGGATCGAGCTGCGGGGACGCCTCGGGCAATCCTGAGGTGAGCTTAGGTGAGTGAGGTGGCTCGGTGGCAGCCAGCAAAGCCCTAACTTTGAGGATAATAGGTGGGGATGAGATGTTGGGAGGACGGGAGCTGGAAGATCGAAGCCCTGGAGATCCAAGCAGCATCCCAGCCATTTGCACCCACACGATAACTCAATGGTCAATGAATGCAACGCCGTATTGTACCTTGCATTAGTTAGACGCGAGTCGTGGGGAGGGAGCAACCGGGCCGTCCACCGCCACCAACCCGACAGTACGGCCCCGTTCTTCAAGGGCCGGACGCAATCCGCGTCTAATTTCAAAAAACTGATTGTGTGTTCACGCGCCTCAACGTTTCCATCCTCTGGAAGAACGCGTCCAGCGCGCGTCACATTGCGGGGAGATTAGCCCCTCCCATGATCGGCGGCGCCATCAAACAGCCGGGCTCGAGCCGGGGTCAGTCCGGGGAAAGGCGCCCATGGACCCACTGTTACCCGGGCTCACCGAGCTGTTGCTCCTGCCCCAGTAACGACATGCGGGCACCGCTCACTAAGCTGCAAGTTTTTGCCTGCGCGCGTCAGCCCCTTCCTGTATCACCAAGATCAGCACTCAAATCAGGCATGTAAATGGAACTTTTTACCTTAATCATGGCAAGATAATGCAGTACCGGACAGAAGACGCAGGCCATCTGCATCTCGGGGTATTTCACAAATCATCCGCTATTAGCTAAGGCACTCTTCAATTTGATTCAAGTCACCAGATATAACGACTCCAATCACTACCCAAAATCATACCCACTACCTGTACTTGGGCAATTTTCCTTGTCGATCAACTACAGTCTCAACTTTCAATTAACTTTCGCCGACGCATCCTAGCACCAAGTAGTTCACAGCCATCCCCCGTTCTCCCTGCTTTTCTTTACTCATTCCTACGGATTACACTTGTTCTCTATCATTACAGGTCATGGGTGACCCAATGGCGCCTATCATGATGTTGGCTGTTATGCTATAATTAGCCAGGGTTCGTTTATCGCCTGAGCCAACACCTATACGGTCTTGATCTGGAGTAAACTCAGTCTTCAGTTTCAATCTCATTGATGTTGAAATCGTTGGGTGTTTGGCCGAGCCAGCGTTGGGCAGGTTGGCGTACATACATGAGCGCCCTCGGCTCTTAAACCCCCTTTGTTGTTAAGTTCCCACCTACACTGTTGGGCCTCGCTGTGCCGTGGCGGGGGTTGTCTTGAAGAATGAAAGAGAATTCGAAGAGAACAATGGAAAAAAGAAGTTGGATCACAAGACATCTAATCTGAAAAACATAAAGATGGCTTTATTAACTTTTACAACTGCTCTAGCGGGTATCAATGATCCAAAGCAAACCCAACTCCAACGGCGCCGTGAGATATGCCGAATTCCGGCCACGCTGTGTTATAACACGCCAGCCCGGTTTGTACCCATGCAGTGTGCCCCCCAAGGAATCTTGGGTTCCAAAACGCCACCATCGTACAATCCATCCCGCAGTCGGATTGGTATTCCCCTGTAATCCAATCCAACCGTGTCCAGGAACAAACCCCCACCGATAGGAAGGTACCCGTCCCGTCGGATACCACCACCTACCCCCAGTATCCCCGGCAGTATATGAAAGAGGCTAGCTAGGTACTCAAACACTGCTTGTAAACTCAACCCCGATCCCCTTCAGCGCACGCAACAACGTATCGACTTGAAACGGCCCAGACGCCGCAACCTTGTCCCCCCACGGCCAAACAACCCCGGCTTCACTCCACGGCCGCCATAGGTACTGCCCATCCCCTCATCCCTATACGTGAGGTCGGCACCCCCACAGGCGCGCTTGACCGCCTCCTCGGCGCGCCTGGACTTGTCCGTCATTGCGCCCCAGCTGCAAAAGTCGATGGCCAGCGTCCACTCCTGCGCGCCGCCGGCGTTGGCCGGATCCCGGTACGCGCGCCGGTCTTGCAGGCTCGGGTTCATGTCCCGCGTGATGGAGCATGCCCGGTGCCGCCGGGAGCAGTCCAGGCAGGTTACGCGGAGAATGTACTCGGCCTTGATATTCTTGGGGCCGCGGCGGTGGTCCCGTGGGTCGAGCTTCCGGTTTTCCTCTTTTGCTTCTTTAGAGGAGCTGTTGCCCATCTTGGTATTCGCAGAAGTTGAATGTGATGGTTTTATTCGTGGCTGTTGCTTGGAAACTCCGGCTCGTGTCGAGTCCTGTGTTGATAGAGCGTGAAGACTGTGGAAAAGAACGAGCGTGTTCCTCAAGCCCGCCGCCATGGCGACTCTTATTGTAGTGTTTGGCTGCATGTTGTTGGCGGGCATTGACACAGTCGTGGCCCAAGATTGATGGCGTGCGAACATTTTGAGATCGTGATCATACGGGCCGTCGACGATCAAAATACGCTTTGCGGGATAAAGGACGAGGGTCGGGTGGTCGAAGGCCTAGATAAACGGTTTTGTCTGCCAATCCGCATGTGTGAGACCGTCTTTGACACGAGGTCGGATGGGTCGCCGATTGTTCGGCCCCATGGGGGGCAACACCAAGATATATGTTCTGCGCATCATTGCGCAGCATCACGGGGGCTGATGGGTGGCGTGGCAGTGTGCGCAAAGAATGACTTGTCTGTGGCGGGCGCCAAAAAAGCCAAAGGCAGAGCAGCTGTTGCATGCGGTGGTGGACTTTGATCCGTCACTCCCATGGGCTCGGGAAAGGAGGCGCAGCCGCCGCAGCCAGTGGCCCACACGCGGCCGTTGCAAAATTTCGGGCTGTGTTGGCATTTTTGCTCCAGACCCGGGCGCGAGAGACAACGAACTCCATCTCGGCACGGGATGAGGAGTATAACACAAGGCGGGGGCCTTGTGTTGGCCTTCAACCGTTGGGGGCCTGCGTGACACAGGATTCCGGATCGCAAATAAAGGAGGCATAATCCAACAAACCCCCAACGCTAACCGCTCGTTAATCGCTGGTAGGACACGAGGGTGACAGACCGGCTGTTTTAGAGCCAGCCACTCGTGGAGGTAATAATGCAGGATTGAAAGATGCCCAGAACAAAATGGTCCACGGGTGGCGATGACGCGCAGGTGGCACGGCAAAGAACCACGCATGTCGTCAACAACGGCTAACCTCGGTGGCGTGGATTCCTTGGCCTTAAGTACACTCTACTGCAAATCATCCTGAGCGGAGCGCATAAAAACATCAATTGTGCTTCGGCCTCGCGGGTCTATTGAGCTTGTTGTGGATGCATACCCGACTATAACCCCGAGTTTCATAACCGGCCCCGTCCGCCGGTCGGCTCTCCCTGGGCCCCGATCTGGCGGGCCCATGCCAAGTGATGACGGCACCGGCGTCGACGCTTCTTAGTATGTGCATCGCTCTGTGCTGCCCTGGGCCTTGACATTCAGCGTGCCAAAGTGACCTCCGCTCTGTCAAGACCTAACCGGCTCTCCTCATGGTCGATGCAGCCGGCCGATTGCACCATTTTTCCTTCGGGCTGGATGCCTGCGTGCGTTCTGCGCAAGGCCGACAAATTAAGGCATCGCCCTTCTTCGGAATAACGCCTAATCATCCTCTGGCGGCAGCTCGTCGTCGATGTATCGTATCAAGCTGATGCGCATCTCGGTCGTGTCGTTGCCTCTCAGCACATCACTAATAAATTTGGCCTCCACCTGCATTTGGACCATCTCTAGTGCCCCCCGAAGCACACCGCACAGGATGTTGGAATACCACAACTCGTCTTGGGCACGGCCGTCGTCGGGCAGCTCGACAAAGTCGGCAAAGGGGTTCTCGTCGAAGACAAGCGAAAATTGCTTGCCGTCACTCGTCCAGTTTGTAATCGTGGGTGTGATATTGAGGAATATTTTGAAGCCGACCTGTAGCACACCCATGGTCAGTCTTTGCGAGAGGTAAAGGAGTCGGGTTGGAGCGGGGGTCAAACTGACCTTGGCGATCATCTCTGCTGTTTCTCGGAAGTTCGAGCAGCGTTTGAAGGTATTTGATTTGGCGAGATAGTCTTCGATTAGACGCAAGCCGATATTGTAGCCCATCTTGTCGAGTTGTTGGTTGACCTTGACGTAGTCGCTGTCGAAGTCTTTGCAAAGCTGCGCGACCATTGCGCCGTATGTGAGAACAACGAGCTCGGCATTGACTTTGTCCATCCGCGTCCTCCGTTCGTTAGCAGGGCAGTCGGCGGCCTTGGGGTCATGTTCTCTTACTTCCACACCCTAGGGAAAAGGCGGTATTGTTAGCGAGGGGCACTGGGTGGGTGGAGGGGAATGCGAACGTACTCTTCCCCAAGCCTTGACGCCTTACTTGACGCCATGGCAAACTGGATTAATGCTGTCGAGCCTCTCGAGGATATGGGATGGTAGGACTATGCTCGAAGAAGAAAAACGGAGTGCGACGGCAACGGCGTTGAAGGTCAATAGGAAGATGCAGGCCGGGGTTGATGCAGTGGATGGAGGTGTCCAGGCACCATACTGGCTCCTCAGCGAAGTGCCCCAGCAAACTGACAGGGGACTACAAGGGTGCTCGTCGTTAATTGCACGTCCATTGATGTGGGGTGCAACTTGGCCCGCCCATGGCATGCCGGGCGCTGAGGTGCTTGGCCCAAGCAGCACGGGCCATCAAAAATCCAGCTGCTCCATGGTTTCCAAGCTGGGCAAGCACTCCAACACCAAGCTGGAAGGTTCAAACATCACCAGCTTGCAACCTGCCGCTCTGCCTATCCTGTTCACTAATTAACACCCAAAACAACGATCACCACAATGTCAGAAAAGAGACCGGCCGCCGACCAGGGACAGCTAGTAGTAAAGCGGCAGAATGTGGGCACTAGTCGCGCCCTCACCCGCCAGGGCGCGTCGGGGAGCGGTGCACTCATCCAGACAGTAGGTTCAGCCGTTTTGGTGCACATTAAGTCAGGTAGTTTCCTTGCCGCCGCTGACCACTTTCCATAGGCACCACGGACAAGCGCGTTGCAGGCCCCATTGATGGAGCTGTCAGGACATTCTGGGGAGATCTTCACGGCCAAGTTCGACCCGACGGGGAACCTGATTGCATCCGGGTCAATGGATAGGACAATAAGTACGTACATGGACCTGTTTTAGTTATGCAACAACCGGCTGACGGAGGCAGTGCTTTGGCGGACATACGGCGACTGCGAAAACTACGGCGTGCTCAGCGGCCACCGCGGCGCCATCCTCGACCTCCAATGGTCTCGCGACTCCGATATCCTCTTCTCCGCCTCCGCCGACACACACCTTGCCAGCTGGGACCTCACGTCGGGAGAGAGGATACGGCGGTATGTTGGGCACGAGGAAATTGTCAACTCGATGGACATCAGCAGGCGCGGCGAGGAGCTGCTAATCAGCGGGAGCGACGACGGGACAATTGGCATCTGGGACCCGAGGACAAAGAACGCCGTTGACTACATCGAGACCGAGTTCCCCATCACCGCGGTGGCCATCTCGGAGGCCGGTAACGAAATTTATTCGGGCGGCATCGACAATGATATTAAGGTGTGGGATATCAGGAAGAAGGCGCTGGTGCACTCGATGCTGGGCCACACGGACACCATCACTACGCTGAGGGTATCACCGGACGGTCAGCAGCTGCTCTCATATGCGATGGACTCGACGGCGAGGACTTGGGACATCCGGCCATTCGCCCCAGCCGAGCGGCACATTCGCACATTCGACGGCGCGCCGCTGGGGCTAGAGAAGAATCTGATTAGCGGGAGCTGGGACTCGGACGGCAAAAAGATCGGCGTCGGCGCAGGTGACGGCACCGTTGTTATCTGGGGTAGCGATTCCGGGAAGCTGCTGTACAAGCTGCCCGGGCACAAGGGCACGGTGAACTGCGCCGAATTTGCGCCAGGCGATGCACCCCTAAGTTGGTACTCCCAATGTCTTCGTCCCATATCTTCTTACTAACCGGACATTAGTTCTCTCTGCATCTTCCGACAGGACGATGTTGCTGGGCGAGCTCAAATGAGGCATGCCTGACAAGTTAGCCGTATGATCTGCGGCCTAAAGGAGAGCACGCCGGCTCGAGGGTCTTCCCAAACGCAACCGCCGAAGCTACAAGCAACGGGTGGTGCCGAATGCTGGCGGAGACCTGGTGCATATGGATACTGGCCCTGATGCCGCAGTTGTGGCCTCTTGGATGCGAGGACTTTGTTCTGTAGTGCACCCAATCGAACATCGAACCGGGTCGATGGGCGCGAGTCACGGGATCAACTTCCTACTGCAGCGCCACGGAGCAGAGCAAAACAGGGGCGTAATAGGAAAGTTACGGACATGATACCCAACCTCAACAACGAGATTCCAACACAGCATTACCAAGTTTAGACTTGGTCCATTTTGCGGAAGGGATTCGCTTGCTGTTCACAACTGCTCAAGGGAAATCATGATTCCAAAGACTCGAGGGTTCAGAAAACTCGCTCCAGGCCGATAAATATTCCAGTATTGTCCTCACATGCATCTCGAAAAACAAAAAAATCGCGTTTGTGTCGTGGTCGACCATGACCCCTTATTCAATTCGCTGTCACCCAAGCTTCTGCGTGCAACCTGAAGCACGGGGAATCAAGACACCTGTAAGGGTTCAGGGGGGGGCACCTGAAACATGGTCGCAGCCCCACCCTGACTTCATGCAGTGGTTTCGTGTGAGCCAATGATTCGGGTGCCGCCGCCCTCTTCTGCCGGTCAGGGGTTCCTGCATCTCGAGATCCAGCTGCACCTTGTCGACGAATCGTCGGGTTGGAGGCGGTGGGAGGTTGAGACCGACTGGTTGGGCTGGGTTGGACTGAATGCAGGGACGGGGTGCTTGCTTGTTGAATGAGTGGATATGGCGGACGGGAATGAGAGTGAAGAGAGCAATTATTGGGAGAAGGATATTTTCTTTATCGTCGTGGTTGTGTTGTGTGTGTTGTGTGATCGAACCGTCCGGGACAGGAACATTGAGACGCGGCACCCTCTTCCGCGATGCAGGAGCCGAAGCGGCGTGGCATTCTTCGCCCTGGACCAAGACTGATTGACAGGATCACACATTGAAGTTCTCCTCGAAAAGCCTAAGCGTGCTTCAACCCACCCACTACAGTGGCAAGCGACCAGTGGCTTGCACTAACCTGTGGCTTCAAGCCCCTGCATCCCGAGTCTCACCATCCCCCCGTCTTGACAACTCACATCGATGGGCGGCCTGCCGTAGCCTCGGCTGCCCAGCCGACAGTTCACTTCTTCCCCCTCACTACTGATCTGTCCTCCCTTGCCCGGGCTAGTGTAGACTTGGGACATCCTCAGCCAGTCGACTCTCCGAGAGGGCGATTGGGCACGATCACCTGCATCCGCCGAAACACAACACGGTGCTGCGCCCGCCTATGGGTCACCTTGGTTCGCCTCGATTCCCAGCTTGAACTTTTCTTCCTGGCTTTTAGTCACTCGTTTCCTGTTGATGGTCTTGGGAACCTGCATTAACACCGGAGTCACCGCGAGCAGCTGTTTCTTGTTCCGGCCATTCTTTTCCAAATCAACGACCACCCTCGTCCCCTTGTTGGCATACAAGACGGGGCGGTTGGGTTCAGCAGTCCGTCAACCTTTGCTGTCCTGCTTTTACACTTTGCTGTTCAGTTCTTTTCTATTCTGCAATACAAGGCTCTGGGAGCCCTTAATTATTGGACGGTGTTTCTGCTCTTCTACTGGTTTGATACCACCACGAAGCAGAGGAACTTTATGATACCCACCACGCGCCTTCGCTTTTCTGACGTCTGTATTTTCTTCGATACCTACATTCTCTCGATTGACCGTTTTTTCAAGGTCTAAAGATCCAAGTCGACCGTCGTCGCAACTCGGGCATCACAACTCAACGAGGCAAATCCCAAACTTATCGTCGACCATAGTCTCAGGGAAGACTCGACGCGGACGCAAGGATAGAACGAGGGGCAGTCCCACGCGGCGCTCGACAACATCGAACGCAGCATGCCCACACTCTTTCTGGAATAGCAACATCAGAACCCATCTGACTTACCCCAACAACAACACCACCAACAAGATGAACCGCTTCAACTTCTTCAGCCGCCCCACGGCAACAGGCGCAACCAACCCCAGCGGCGACAACGACGATCCCTACGACGACCGGGCCCCGCTCTCACCGCGCGTCATTCCGTCCGCCCAGGACACCACCACGCGCACAACCCCCAACATCAACATAATCCTGCACCCCTCCGACGACCTCGAAGCCAACACGGCCTCCCCCGCAGCAGCCGCCGCCACGCGAGAAATGGCCGAGCGCACACGCGCCACCCCGTCTTCGCGCTTCCTGCATCGGTTCCGCCCGGCCATCCCCTCCTTCTTCAGCACGGCCTCCTCCGCCCACCCGAATAACAACAACAACAACCCACAACAACCTGCCCCAGCACACACCGGCTACGGCGCCTTCTTCGGCATCCGCCCCACCAGCAGCCACTACTCGGGCGACGGCCTGCGCGGCGCGCCCGACACCGTGCTGGACTACGGCCGGCGCAACTACAACCAGCACCACAACCCCAACAACCGCAACCACGGGTATGACGACGACGATGAGGACGATGATGACTACTCCTCGGAGGGCGAGGAAGAGGAGAGCCCCAAGAGCCCTGAATTCCGCCTCGGCGCGCGCGACCTCAACCTGCCCTCCACGCGGCTGCACCTGCCCGAGCTGGAGCGCACGTGGACGCAGGGGTCGAATGGCCCGCCGACGCGGCCTGGAACGGGAGCCGTGGCGGGGGATGGGGTGACGGCGCCGGAGCCGGCGGTTGTGCGTTCCTCGCGGAGGCATGGGTCGAGGGGTTCGAGGGATAGGGAGAGGGATAGGGCTGGTGAGGAGGGCGGGGAGCCACATCGGGAGAGGAGGAGGCGGAGGCGGAGGAGGGATGGGGAGGGTGGGAGAGAGGGGCGGAGTGGTAGTGGTAGTGGGAGGTCGCGGGGTCATCGGTCGAGGGAGGGGGAGAGTCGGAGTGAGAGGCGGGAGCGGCGGGAACGGAGGGAGCGGAGAAGGGGGACGGAGGGGTCGGAGAGGTCGAGAGGGTCGTCGTCGAGGTCTGGAGGGTCGTCGTCGACGCGGAGTAGTAGGACGAGGAAGGGGCCGCCGCCGAAGCATTTCCTGTTTTGTTTCCCCTGGATCAAGTCGCGCGGGTGCGGGCGCAGATCCTGCGGTGTTTTGTGTCGGGCATGTTTCTCGCTCTGACACTGTCAATCTGTAAGTGCACCTCCGGGGATTTACCTTATGAAAAGCGGATGCTGACTGAACTGCGCAGACCTCACGCTGTCGCTCACGCAAAACGTCAACAGCAACGAGTTCACCATCCTGATGATCATCATCCTCCTCTTCGTCACCATCTTCTTCTGCCACAGCCTCATCCGCCTCTGCATGCTGGTGGCCAAGGCGCGCAAGCGGGAACAGCTGGTGCAACGCGGGCAGGCCGCGCCGGAGATGGTCGGCCCTGGAGGCTACGCCATCCCGCGCGAGCCCATTCCCGTGGTGCTGGCCCGGGACGAGGAGGTGGCGGGCATCCAGAGCGAAGCCACCAAGACCGGCCCGCCGGCGTACGGCGTCTGGCGCGAGAGCGTGGTATGTACGAGCCTGACAGACTGAGGTGCGCCCGAGCTTTTACTAACCGCGACGTCAGAGGGTCGATCCCAACCGCCTTTACTGGCAGCGCAACCAGCACCCGGCGGTCGCAGAAGTGTCAGATATGAGCAGTTCGGGCGGTTCGGCAACGGGAAGCACGGGGCCCACGGTGAGCTCGATGAGCTCACAGAGCAGTGGCCGGGCACCCGTTCCTCGCCCGCCGTCGTATTCCTCAGACGATGGCGTGAGTTACGTGGTCGAGGCCCGGCCGAGGTCGATGGCACCGCGTGGGAATGCTCCGCCGGTGCCGCATCCGGCTGAGAACGGCATGTCAGGGTCGTGGTTTTGAGCATCCATACTGAACGTGGAATCGTGGGTTTGGTGATCAAACGGGCAAGGATGGCCAGGAAGGGGCACATGGCATTTTCAGCGCGCGCAGTGGGATTTAGCGTATGGGTTATCATCACCAGAAGCGTACCCGGCGTACGTAATTGTAATGGGAAGGGGTTGCCACCCCATTGTTATTTTCGTTCTTGTTTGTTGTCGCCGTTGTGGTCAGGTCTGTATGGAAAGACAAAAACATGCTCCAAGTTGTTCGGGACTCTTCCGACGAGCCCAGGGCGGGAGTCGGTGGAAAGCCGGGGGTCCAAAGCCCGGCCGCCCAGTGCCGGAGCACGCCGAACCAACCCGGGGCTGCTGGCATGGTTGCCCCTGAATTCGGCCGACCCGTGGAAGCGCCCCTCAGGTCATCTTGGGTAAATAATAAATGCATGTGCCAGCTGCCAGCTGACCGGTCCAGTCGTCGACCTCACCGTCCAGCCCCAGAAGTTCAAAAGGCCATTCCTGCATGTCCCGAGGCGCGGGACAACCCTTTGTGGATGCGAGATCACCCTCAGCGTGCCCGTTTTGGTGTTCCGGCCCGTGTTGCCTCGTCTTTCCTGCCCGGACGGGTTAAGTTGGTGTTGATGCTGCGGCGCGGTCGGTTGGGCATGATTGGGTAGAGTGAGGGGGTCGTGGCCACAGGGATTGTGCTGCAGTAAATGCAGCGGGGTTTTAAAGCTAGCATACATGAACCCACGGGACCTGCCCGTGCTGCCACACACAGCCTGAGTCCACTGCAGAATCCCGTCTCCATGCAGCCTCCGGACCGCAAACCCAACGCCCTGGGCTAGGGATGGACATGCCTATCCACCTGGGTGCAGACTGTGCCGCTGCAACAAACAATGCCGGGCGAACGGGCTGCTTGCATCTTTTTTTTAGTCTGTTTCAAACATGACGAGTGACCAAAAGACGTACACGTACGAATGACTTCGTCCAGATTAATCATCAGTTGGAACGAGAGAACTGGCCGAAACGGCGCCCCGCCATGGATGGATCCACAGCGAACAACGGCAGTCGTGTTCGGTGAGACCCGAAACCAAAATTCGACGTCGTCTCGGACCGGGGCAGGGCGCTGGTGACAGCCGTTCTCTGAGACATCCCAGTGTGCGCGCGGGTGCAGACCTGACCTTGCGGCGACCGAGAGCCGAGACCTGAAAGGAAGGATGGGGACCCAGAAATGCCAGGAATCCCAGGAATCAAGGAGGCAGTGGGAGGCAAGGCAGGTGCCGTTTGCAGTGCGCGATCAGTCCAGATTGGAACGAGTCAGGGGTGGGGCCAGTCACAGGCCGCAGTTGCCCTCCGCTTCAGGAACTCCTTCGCGAATTGGAAGCTGTAACTGGATGTGGGGTAGTTATGGTGGACCAGAAAGCCACGCCAAGGACCAAGAATTTTAGCCCTTAGCGTGCCCTGGAGCTGAGACTCGCGCGCCGGCCCCCGGTAAACTCTGCTGCTGTAGTGGGGAACACTTGCTCACCCGCGCACCCGCGCACCCACGCACCCACGCCTGCTGGACCAGGAAAGCCAGGTGTGCTGCTGCTGATGGTGAGCGCTAGGAAGCAAGGACCGTCATCAGCGCTCCACGTTGACCCGAAAATTGAAAGCCGCCGTCGCCGCCCCTCGGCTGAGATACTTTTGAGGTACTTCGCCTTCGCCCGAGATGTGGCGCCAAGGAAGCATATCCAGCCGTATTTTCCCGCTCAAAGCTGGTTGCCTGCTCTTTGAACCCCGGGCATAGCAAGTCACTCGCCCGTCACTCGTTTCCGGCTTTTCACTCATTGTCTTTGCCCGTGCGGAATGCCAGCAAGCGCAAGTTGCGCTATCCCTCCCTTGCCCTGACTGCTGCTGCTGCCCGTCTTTCCTCATTGTCCCGCTTATTCCGTCTCGCTCGTCTCCTCCTCCTTCCCTCTTGCACCAGTGTCCTCTGAAACGAACAAGCAAAATCATCTTTTGGGTGTTGTTGGAGGTAGTCGGATACGAAGTCGGAAAGGAAGTACGGTCGAAGCTGAAGTTGCCGGTCCAAGTTATCACCAGTTTTGTGGGAAGGTTTCCGTTCTCTTGGGTTTTTATTTTATTTTTTACAAAAGGTCAGTACCATCCTCGATGCGCCCTCGCTACCTCTAGCACAACCCGACTCTCCCTCCGTTGGGAACAAGACACGTTTGCATGCGCACACCTCGGCCCGGCAGTGAGGGACTTGCGTTTTGCAGGGCCGACATCCCATGACAATAGCATATGGGATGACCACGGAGGCATTACTTCGTACGGGAAGCAGGATCGGATGCGCGCATTATGGGACGCCATGGCTTCGGACATCAACAGAGTGGTCACAACGTTTTTCGTCAACGTCCGGACTGTTCCCAACATTTTCCCATCCCAACGGCGTGATGGCGCGTGTGTTGAAACGGTTTTGAGGCTTGCAGTTTACGCAAGACGTCATTTGCTCTCCAAGGAGGTCGGCCGGACGTCGGGTCGCACAATCCTGTCCCGACACTGCGGAACCTGGAACCTGGAAGCTGCCTCACATGCGGCGCAACCCGAGAGATCTTTTGCATCGCCAAACCGAGCAACCTCCTGATGCGGATATCGGGAGCCAACAAAACACACACCACCGGGACCATGGCCATGATCAAGTCGTTCACCGGGGACCCTGCGCCGCGGGACTCGGAGCCATGGCGGCACACACGACGACCACAATGACGAAGCGCTTGCAAACGTGTCAACAAAGCAAACATGACGGAGGGAGATCGGGTTGCTAACCCGCGACGGCTTGCTAACATGCTCCAGACCCTTATCAGTCAACATGTCGTCAGTTTCTCGTCGGGCGTGCTACAAGTGTGGTGAGCTTGGCCACCATGCCGAGGCCTGCGCCTCGCCGCATCGGCTCTGCTACAACTGTATGTCATTCCTCTCCTGCGGCCGCTCCTTGGTTGGTAGCTGCATGCGCTAACGTCAAGCACAGGCAAGCAGCCAAACCACGAGTCGAACGAGTGCCCCATGCCCCGCACCACCAAGGCGAAGCAGTGCTACCACTGCCAGGGTCTCGGACACGTCCAGGCCGAGTGCCCTACCCTCCGCCTGAGCGGCGCCGGCGCCGGCAACCGGTGCTACAACTGCGATTCGATTGGCCACCTGGCTGTGCGTTTCCCCCGTGCCGACATTACCATCTGATTGGATACTGACGTCCGTAGCGCAACTGCCCTAACCCCCCTGTCGCCGGGCTCGGCCGAGGCGGCATGGTCCCCCGCGGTGGCTTTGCCCCCGTACGGGGCGGCGGTTTCGTCGGCGGACCCCGTCCGGCAACATGCTACAAGTGCGGCGGCCCGAACCACTTTGCTCGCGATTGCCAGGCGCAGGCGATGAAGTGCTATGCGTGCGGCAAGCTCGGCCACATCTCCCGCGACTGCACCGCTCCCAACGGCGGCCCGCTCAACACCGCCGGCAAGACTTGCTACCAGTGCGGTGAGGCCGGCCACATCTCGCGCGACTGCGCCAACAAGACCGGTCCCGTCGGCGAGATGCAACCCGAGGTTGATATGGCCGGCGCTCCCGTCATCCCCCAGCCGGTTGCTCCTCTGGCGCCGGTTTCTTAAGCCGCGCCCATGCCTACCACACATCGGGGAGTCGGTCAAGTTCGGATTTTTTTCTTCGGCAACATATGGCTTCTGGTCCACATACCCTCTCCTTGGTCTATTCCCACTCCGGACACGGGATCAGGACGATACGACATCGGGTTTCTTCCAACGGCGTTCTCGGTTCTGGCTCGTCTCACGATTGGGTTCATGGTTTACTCTTGTCTGGACAACACGATGAAATGGAAAACAAACTCACGTCTCCTCCTTGGCAAGCACTTTTCTCTTCGATAACGATTGTTTTTGGTCAGGACAAGTGCACTCTGAGCTGGCATGGTTTGGTTTGCATCTTGAGGCATTTTCTCTCCCCTTTTCTTTTTTCCCTACTTTTCTCCCTCCCGCTTTGTTTCCTTTTTCCATCGCCTCCATACCTAGACGCTATTTGGAAACGAGCAACTTTCAGAGATACCCCCCTTGGCGCGGAAACACGATTCGGACATGGTTGTCGAAAGCTCTTGGGCACTTTTTCAGCAACACACCGGGCTCGGCAAAGGTTGTGCCGTGGGCGCGCGCACAGCGTCAGGCGAGCAAGAAGGGCACAGGGGCAGGCCAGATCGGAAGGAAGGGGCAACTTGATGGGGTTGGTTGGAAGGGTGTGTGTGGTGCATTGGGGAAGTGGTTGTAAAGCTGTGGACGGTGGGTGCACAGGTTAGGTGGTCGGCCCGGCGATGTAGAGAGGAAAATACATCACTCTTCGGATCGATTTCGTGGTTTATGCTGGTGTTGTGTGGTATGGTGTTGTGGTGGCAAGCCTGTGTCTTCTTGGTCTTGACTGTCATGGTCCCGTCTATCAAGCACCCCCCTAAAACACCACCCTCCTCGAACACCAACAGCACCCTGGGTGATACATGAATACAATGCAAAAATGCTCAAAAAGTATAGACAACTGAGTTGTCCAGGGAGTTGGTATCAGGTTTATCCTGCCTGATACTGGAATCGAACCAGTGATCTTTGCATCTCTAGGCGGTACGAGTGCAACGCATTACCCCTGTGCTAATCAGGCTATGTTTGGGGCGGCGGTGAGAAGGGGGTTAAGGAGCGGGGTTGTCGTGGGGCGTGAAAGTTGGAAGCTTTGCTGTCTGTCTCCTTGGCAGCGAAGTTGTGATGTGATGGATGGAGTGTGTTGGGTGCATTACCAGAGGTTATTGAACTATAGGAATGAAGGGTGGGAGTTCTCCGGCCATGTGGCTGGGGGGGTTCGCAGTTGTAGTTTTCTGTCTCAGGTCTTGGGCTTCTCGGGAGTCAGGGGTATCATCAACATATGACGGTCTTTTCCAGTATCAGGAAAAGTTACCTTTATCTACTAGGGCTAAATCCTAATAACTGATCTGATTTGACCTGATTTCTCACTTCCTGGCACGGATATCACCAAATAGATATGACATTGTTCCGAAGTAGTTAAATGGTGAATAAAAATTCAACTATAACCTTAATCGTTCTCTGAGCTTGTTCAACTTCGATTTTCGACGGTCCGAGTGTCTCCACAGTAAGATACGATACGGGGAAAGACAAGGTCGTTAAGATACAGCTCAAGGAGGCGAGTGCTTGACACACCGGCTCCTTAACTGTAACTGCGCCATGGTTATGATATACTACTGGGGAGGGAGAGGCAAAGCAACCATAGGGGCTCAATGTCCCCTGACTAGTAATACGACACCAAAGAAGCAAGTCTCTTTGATTTCTCAAGCCACTTGTTTTGTAGATCCCACCCGAGTCACTTACTGGCCAACGCCAATCAGCACGGAAGAAGCACTCCCGCCAGATTTTCACGCGAACGAAGCAACCAACCAGCTGATAACTCGATGCACAAATACGAAAGACTGAACTGGGCTCGGCCTGGGCCTCGGATTTATGGACCCGCAACAGGATGAGACCCCTGAATATGAGGCTC
The DNA here is from genome assembly GCA_039881045.1 of Chaetomium olivaceum. Classification (NCBI taxonomy): domain Eukaryota; kingdom Fungi; phylum Ascomycota; class Sordariomycetes; order Sordariales; family Chaetomiaceae; genus Chaetomium; species Chaetomium olivaceum. Next base: position 300,845 of record JAYWVB010000024.1, on the reverse strand, counting down.
GGCAATCTATGCCCGGGATATTTTGAGTGCCAGATTCATGCACAGATAGTGATATATCACGCCAGCTAGGTATTTAAGTTTTAAGCCATCTACCGGAAGAATTCTATTCGGGTTACAAGAACCACGAGTCTTCCACACGCGGAACGGTCCGTGGGTAATGCAGCCCCGCATTCATCTGTTTGGTTACACTTAGGGATCGTCATCCAAACAAAATGACGATGCCCGTGTCACCGCCGATCTTCCATTCCTGGATGCGAGACCAATGGCACCCAAACCCCGAGCCCATATAATGCGGAGGCATACCTCAAGCCCCGTCCCTCGTTTCCCAACGTCATTGTTCGATCTGGTTACAAAAGAGTAGTAATCCAGATTCAATCCTGTTTACGAATTGTAACAGACTGGGTACGAACCGGCTGCAGCCAGGCTACAGACAGACTACAGGCAGGTTACAGCCCAGCCACAATGAAAACAACACGGGCTCGCGTCCTCCTCGCGGGACTCCTCCCTTCGGTGGCCGCCCAATCCTGCCCCGACTACTCTGAGTACTCCAAATCCCGCCACGAGCCCTTCTCCTCGGGCAAGCATGCCCTCTCCTTCATGCGCCCGGCAGCGGCCTGCCGAACCTTCAACTCGTCCACCGTCGAGGCCCTCCTCGCCAACATGACCGAAGCCATCTCCGACCCGGACCTCTACCGCCTCTTCGAGAACACCTACCCCAACACCCTCGACACGACCGTCCTGGGCCGGGCCACGCCGCCGACAACCCCGACGAGGAACTCGCCTTCCTCATCACCGGCGACATCGACGCCATGTGGCTGCGCGACAGCGCCAACCAGCTCCAATCCTACCTCCCTCATCGAACCCGACGCCGCCCCCGACGACACCAACTCCATCGCGAGCCTCTTCCGCGGCGTCATCAACCTCCAAGCCCGCCAAATCCTAACCGCACCATTCTGCAACGCCTTCCAACCCCCACCAGAAAGCGGCATCCCGCCACCGGCCAACCCCGCCGCCGCCTCCGACGCCGTCCACCCCACTTACGACCCAGCCCAAGTCTTCGAATGCAAGTACGAGCTCGACTCACTCGCCTCCTTCCTGCAGCTGAGCGCGTCCTACTACGAGGCGACGCACGACGCCGCCTTCTTCGGCGCCCACGCCTGGCTGCCCGCCGTCCAATCCCTCCTCGCCACCGCGCGCTCCATGACGGCAGGCACCTACGCCGACGACGGCTCTGTCCTGCCGCCCGCCTACAGCTTCACGCGCCTGACCACGCGCGCGACGGAGACGCTGCTGAATGATGGCGCGGGCGCGCCCGTACGGCGCACGGGCATGGTGCGCAGCGCGTTCCGCCCCAGTGATGACGCGACGACGTATCCGTTCTTGGTGCCGGCCAATATGCTGTTTGCGCGGGCGCTGGCGGGGGCGGTGGCGATCGTTTCGGAGCTGGAGGAGGCGGGGCACGTGGAAGTGCCGGAGGGGTTGGCGAAGGAGATGGCGGATTTCTCGGCCGAGGTGAGGGCGGCGATTATGAGGTATGGGGTTGTGACTGTTCCCGTGTTGGGGGGGAACGGGACGGAGACGGAGACGGTTTATGCGTATGAGGTGGATGGGTATGGGTCGGCGGCGCTGATGGATGATGCGAATGTGCCGTCGTTGTTGGCGGCGCCCGTGTTTGGGTATCTGGGGGTTATTGACCAGGTGTATCAGCGGACGAGGAAGAGGTTGTTGAGCGCGGAAGGGAATCCGTATTTCATGACGGGCAAGGTGATTAATGCGATTGGCGGTCCGCATGCCGGGCCTGGGATGGCGTGGCCGATGGCGAGTGTGGTGAGGATTTTGACGTCGGAGGATGATGAGGAGATCGAGGCGGCGTTGAGGGAGCTGGTGGCGTCGACTGATGGGCTGGGCTTGATCCATGAGAGCATCAACTCGAACGATGCGAGCAAGTGGACGCGGCAATGGTGAGTTCTATCCGCCCTTCGTGAAGTATGAGTGAGCCTGCTTAACTGACAACTCGCAGGTTCTCGTGGGCCAACGGGCTGTTTGGCCAGATGATTCTCGACCTGAACTTCCGGAAACCGCATATCCTCGCGAAGAGCTTCCAATAAGCTTTGTAGAGTCACGAATAACCGAGATCACGAAACAGTTCCAAGGCTCAAACTCAAATGTGCAGAGTGCAGACACGCCTTCCTGGCGCTGTTGATTCCAAGTCTATCTTATGACTGCCAAGCTCTAACATCTATATGATGCGGCGCCCGTGTCTAAGTACGAGCGAATGCGTTGTGCTCGTGTATCACTTCCGAGCCTAGTTCCCAAGTCCGGTTGCATGCCAGCAACGAGTGTGGATAATAAGGCCAGTGTATCCATGATCCCAACCCAAGAAAATGCCGCATAGAAGAAATGCGGTGATGCGAAAGAAAAAGAGACAAAGGACCAAGGAAATAAAAAGTAAGTACAGCTGAAGAGGAAAGCCAAAGAATGGAATACGCAGTGGTATCAATAACGGTGTCGTTCAAGTCGTGAAAAAAGCATCGCGCACTCCGTCGTCGTCTCTCTGCCTTTCCTCGACCGCGGCCCAGCTTCCAGCTTAGGCCATCGTTAGGAAGCTCTCCTGCTCCTGCACCTCAAACTCCGGGGTGCGTCCTTCACCAACCGCCTTGAGCGCGGCGTCATCCAACGGCAGCATGCGGCCGCCCGTGTCCTTGCGCGAGCCGAGGCGGGACATCTCGCGGCGGATGCCGTGGTTGACGGCGTCGAGCACTGTGTCGACCAGCTTACGCGGCCGGTACTTGGGCTCGGTACCCGACTGGTAGACGCCCGTCTTGACGAGGATGCTGTACCACTCGTTCTCCGAGATGGCGTCCATGGCGTTGGTGCCGCGGATGTCCGACTCGGGTGTGTCGCCTACAAAGTACACCGTCGAGGGCGGCTTGGTCTGGCGCAGGCCGTGCTGCGTCGCGCGCCATTGCTGCAGGAGGCGGGTGGCGAACTCAAACGTCGACACCTGCGGCTTGCCGAAGGCGTGCGTCTTGAGCTTCTTGCCGCCTGTCGTGTCCTCGAAGACGGTCTCAACAATGCGGCGCAGCGCACCCATGCCCAGGCGGGCGTGCTCGTGGGCCGCCGACCACAAAACGTCGTTGTGGCTGAAGTAGATGGGCGGGCCCTCGTCGAAGGTCTCGGAGCGCGTCTCAAGACGGCCACCCTTAGATTGGGCGATGTCGAGGATGATCTGCAGGTCCGATGCCCAGTCGCGCGAGTCGGCAAAGACGAAGATGGCCTCGATCACAATGTCCGAGAGCTTCTCGGCGCCGTGGCGCGCGAGCAGATCCCGCGAGTTGGCGTGCTCCGCGTCGGTGAGTTTGCGGAAGGGAGCCGTGTGCGCGTTGGCCTTGAGGATGTCGCCAGGGGTGACGACGTCGCGGAAGCCGTAAGACTCGGCCACGTCGCGGCACTTCTCACCCTCGCCACCGACCACCAGCACGGTGCCGTACCGATCGGCAAACTCCCTCATGGGAGTGTGGCCGCAGATGAACTGGCCGGGCGAGACGTCAATCTCGAGCTGTTGCGAGAGGTCACGGCAGCGTTCCGTCTCGAACTTGCCGCCACCGTTGGTCAGGAAGATGTAGGGACTGAGGTTAAAGTTAGCATTTTGTTCTAGAAGTAACCAGTGGAGTTACTGCGGAGTGATATCGACTTACACCTTGACGCCCCACTCATTCTCGCCGTTGAGAACCTTCATAGCCTCGACGGCCTCGGGAATTGGCCGCCCGCCGCGGATGAGTACACCATCAATGTCGAAGGCAAAGGCAAAGTCGTCGGCCACATCTTCGACCATGGGGGTGATCGGAACAGTGGTAGGCGTAGCCGGGCTCAAAGGCGAGGGAGACTCGCCCGCCGCTGAGTAGGTAGCGCTCACATCGGTGGTAGAGCTGGACGAGGACAGAGCCGGCGACAGCACTTCGTCTTCGCCGGGCTCCTGCACGCCCATGGCGTCGAGCTTCCTCCGAGCATCGTCGAAGGCATCAGCAAAGCTGCTGCTTGACATCTGCCGGGGGCACATGGAAGGCCGCTGGGGAGGGACTGAGAGAGACATGATGGAGTAAGATATCGAAGGAATGACTAGTGTCTTGTGTGTTTGCAGGTAAACCAAAGGAAGGAAGGAAGGTGTGTTTGCATATCCGACTCAGCGACGACTGCTGATGAGGGCTGAACTAATTCGAACATGGCAGACTATGGCCCTGGGGAACTGTCCCTTATATAGCCCGAAGCCATCTACAAGCCGCCCGCCTTCGATAACAGCGGAGGAACACATGGTGGTGGGCCCTCCCTGCCGTGCAATCAGCGCTTGTCGAGACGGCACAAAAACAGGGTCCCATCCGAGTCCCCTGTTGAAAGTGGTGGATACTAGGGGGCGCGGGGCAGGGGAGCACCCCTAGTGGAGATGGTATTTCATCATCTCACTGCCTCTTCCGTCTGAAATATGTGAAGGCAGGGGATTGGTCGCCTCTTTCGAACATCATCTCGAATGAGTGGGAACCCTCATCCGTTCTGTCAGAGGTCCTGCAGTTCAAACATTCCATCCATCGCACCCACTTGCCTCAAGGTCCACCGGGCGAGGTGGTGAGATAATTCTGCCACTCAGTGGTCCCAATAAAAAAAACTCACCCCACCGCGGGGTATCGAAGACTCAGGGTCTCCAGGGTCCGAGCATGTGGTGGTGAAAGTGGTGTGCACGCTCAGCACGGTATGGCAGCGGTGAGTCGAACTACGAGGAAGGGGGGGTGAACAGTGCGAGCCAAGTCGGATAAGACGGCGGTCAAGGCGGCGAGTGAGCCATCCGTGCAATCGAAGGCACCAAGGAAGAATGGAAGGCGGCAGCGGGCGGCTCCCTTGGTGCTCACCGTACCATTAACCGCGCACAGCGAGTTGTCCGTGGGGGCTCGACGTTATCCACGGTCCGACGTTAGGAGGCGAAAACCCTGATATCCTGAGAAGGAGGTGCGGGTGAAGATCAGGAACTACAACGAATTAGACGCTCGAACGTGGTCTTGGTGTTTCCTGTTATTGCCCGTTGTCAACAAACCGGCACCAATAACGACCAAGGGACGAATTTTCTGGTTTTGGCCCGCCAGGCACAGATCTCACCTTGGGCACTTTCCGCGGTGAAACACAGTGTTAATGCCGCGCTTCCAGGGTCCTGCATGTGTCCATACTGTGAAAGCGACCGCCCGGAAAACACGGCGGCGGTTTGGGCGCCAAGTCGCCGCGTCGGCTGCACTGTCGATCCCATGACGTCAAGGGGCTACGCCAGTGAATGAGCTGTTGGACGGAGTGGGACCTGATAGCGTGAGAAACACTGTGAAGCATTCCCGACGGGGGGGCGTCACCAGTGGCACCAACGAGAACGTCTGAGAAAGCCCCTTTGCCTGCCGGCCAACGGGCAGAGAACAGGCTCGTTGGCCGAAGATCTTGGCCCGTCCTATTCCGTGCCGGCCGCTTCCGTGTCGGGCCACCGTTCGGCACCGTGTCCATCCTGCCAAGCTGCGAGGCACCGCATGCAGGGACTGCACGCTGCCATTGGAGGGCTGCCAATCAATTCCCACGGACGGACGGGACGCACACTGAACTATCGACAGTGCTGTGGGAACAGTGGATCATTGTCAGGCCATGCCATGTGAAGCGATGGTGTCCGAGGCCTCCAGGAATAGCATTTGGGCTGTCCCCGTCTGTGCCCGTCCATCTGTCAGACCGTTGCCTGTATGGGCAATATGTCGATCCATGTTGTGAGACACCAACGTTGTCAAGGGTTCAGTGAGTGAAACGTTGCCTCCTGTGAGTCGCAGAAAAGAGACAGAAGAACCAAGGCAGCGATGCGGCAATTCTGTCAACCGGCATCGACCTCTCGTCATGGCGCGCCGGATCGGGGACAGGCAGCATGCCGGCCCTCACTGTCAAAGGCGAGCGTGGACATGCGTGTCGGCCAGTTTGTGGCCTAGCCAAGTGTCACTTCTAGCAGTAACCCGGACCTTTTGTTTATGCAGCAACTTGGCAACTCGGCGTCGTCACGGCTTCATGTTGTGTCGAACGAGGACGAGACTAGAGGGGCGGGTTTTGTTCTCCGTGTGCTTTGGGGTTTGGACGATGCTCTCCACCTCCGAAACAGATCGGTCGATGCTTCAGTGTCCAGCCTACTTCCCCGCGATCTATGCATGAACGAGGACGAAATTGGCGTGATAAGGATGGGATTAGGAGGGGCGGGATGGTGGGTAGCCGGCCTTAGACGGCGGTCGTTGCTGAAAGCCGCGGTGTATGATGTCGAGAGCACGTTCGACCTGCCCGATCTCGATCAATACCCGAGGTTCTCCGCCTTCTGTTCTTCCAGGCTGGTCCTTGAAACGCTTCAAAGAACAAATCAAGGATGCAATGAGAGGGGTCGACGGTGGAACCATCTTTTTCCCCATATCCATCAACGACCCATATCTCTCCTGCCGATCGAGAAGCCTCCCCATGGGGAAGTCGCCAGCCAGCCGGCATCCTCCACCACGGCTTGCCGTTTCTCCCGATGAACCAGTGCCTCCTCGGCGCTCATATCCCAGAATGTGGACACCTCCGCCCGGTCAACCCGCAACCAGCCTTTCCAGTCGGCCGTGACGGCAACCTTGGCGGAGGCCGCAGCGGCCGCACTGCCCGAGGGATTCAACCCACCTCCGATGACAATCGTGCCCCACCATTCCCGGCCGTGGCTCCGGTGTGATCCATAAAGCATATACTCCTCGGTAGAGCCGACACAGTTGGCGATGTGCGTAAGGCTTCCTCGGGCCGCGCGTAGTACGTGGACATGATCTAAATCGGCACGCTGGACGGTCGCTTTGGGTTTCGACTCGAGGGTTATCGAAGTTGTAGTAGTAGCCGCTTCGATGGGTGTTGCGAGAAGCCGTAGCGGTTCGAAGCGACCCTCAAAGTCAACAATGGCCACTGTCTTTTGGTGAGGCGGTGCGATCAGGGTTGCTACCAGAACATAGAGGAGCTCGTGAGGGCGGCCCGTAAGTGCCAGCGGTATCGACTGAGTTGATCGAAAATGGCGACTGATGAGGTCGTCGAGCGGGGCGATTGGAAATATCGGCGGCCGTGCAATCGATGTGGATATATTTCCAGCGGTGCTATCGCTGGTATTGGGGGCTCGGAGCAGACTTGAGCGCAGGGAAGCAAGGACCTGAATTGGAAGCACGTCAGTAATTTTGACAAGCCGTGATTTCATCCATCCAAACTCTCCACCTTCCATCGCGATTAAAATAAAATAGTCGTCGCCGACAGCCAGTCAGCCACGCACCTCGTCCAGGGTTGTCTCCTCAATCTCTCCAAGCACGCGAGAGCCGACACCCGCGGCGGTCGTGCTTCGCATCTTCCGGTACTCAGTGTTGCGCCCCGCTGTTCCGATGGCGCCGCCCTGTCCCAATTTTCCAGCCCGGCACCTGTCAGCCGCCGCTCAAATCGATGCCGATGGCAAAGTCCGAAAAACAGAAGATGGCCGTCGGATTAATCTGGCGCGGGATTGCGAGCTGTTCAGCCTCGTGCAATACGAATGCATCGTGCGGCACCCCGAGTTAGTTGATAGCCCGGTCCAGTGCTGGCCGGTCCAACGGTGGTTTCGTCGGTAGGTTTAATTCTTGGCTGCCTTCGGATTGGCGGCAGCCCGGGCGGGTCAAATGATCTTTCTTCTGTCGTGATGTCGTGGAATTGGTGTGCTGATACCGAGTTTAGATGCCAGGACAAAAAAGGCAGCTTTACGGCAGAAACGACGGCTTGGGAAGGTACGGCGGCGGCCATTGCCCAGACAGAGGGTCTGGCGGAGGGGCCAGACGCACACGTCTTGGCCGCTGCATCACAAGCTACTGCAAAGAATAATAGATCTGGCTAAAACATAGATCTTTCTCTTTTTTCCTAGAGGTTTCCCAACGATGCCGTCTCGTGGCACCATCATAAACACGCACCCAAGAGGAACGGACATGGATCTGCCCACGGACTCAATTGCCGGCCCTGTCTATCCATATGATACACAAGCAGTCCCCACGCTCCCGACCCTTCACTGCACGGCCCGAATCCATCTTCTTGTCGTGTCGTTTATTCGCGTGCCTGCCCAATCATCCTGCCTGGAACCCTTAAGCTCCCAGCTTGGCAGCACGTTGCTCCTCCAGCTTCTTGTAAAAGTTGTCGCGGGCGTCTCTCCGTGGCACGTGGTAGCCGTACCTAAAAGTCGTTAGATATTGAAACTATTCGCGTGCAGTCGGCCGTTCGGGTTTATGGGTCGCAGTACCAGAAGGCGTTGCCAAAGACGAGCCCGAGACCTGTCAAGGAGTTAGTCACCCCTCCAAGATCGTGGCACAGGTGCAACTCCGTCTAGGGGGTAATTTTCCTGGGGAACTCACCGAGCGCAATTCCGAGATCAGTGATGAGGCCCCGGCGGAGCATCTAAAATCCAACCAACTCGTTAGCTTCCTTCGCACAACTTCCCCCTCGGGCGGCCGGGGGGCAGCGGCAATTGGCGGCTATTGGGCCGACGAAGTCCTGGGTAAGGCACGTACGCCGGTGATGGGCTTGACGGCCATTTTTTCGGGGGTTGTTTGGTGCGTGCGCGGTGAGCGGAGAGGTTCTCGCGGGGTGTCGGCGATCGTGCGTTGCGGTGTTTGACGACATTCGGCTTCAAACTGGAGCTTCCAACCAAGCATGGCCTGATGTTCGAGCTTAGCTGCACGTGACCTGACGGCATGATTCGGTAATTTTTACGGTATTATGTAATCCACGCTGAGACTGAGAGTCCAGCCCGAAACCCAAGGGTTACGAGGTCAGATCGCAAACTTGGAAACAGCAGCCAAAATGTTAAGCAAAACCTTCCGAAAGATGTTAGGAACAAAACGAGTATTTGTGGAGTGGTCCAAACAGGCGCCCTAATAATATTCCATGTATAAAATTTCAAGGTCGATGCAGACCAAGTCCGGGTTCATCAAGCCTCCTTCCTCCCTCTGACATCTGATCTTTCTGGGACGACAAAATAAACGGCCTGCTAGGGCGATTTTAGAGTTCAAGTTAAAAATGAACAGAAACGAAGAAAAATCACCCAGCCCTCTCCAACCACCACACTATATCAGCACCACCCCTAATAAATCGGGTTGGATTTCCCTCCCCGCCTGACATAATTTAGCAGTCATCACGACGAACAATCACGTTCCAGTGGTCAGGATGGAACACCTGTCCAGCCACTTGCGTGGTACCCCAGTTGTTGGTCGCACACCGGCCGATGATATAGCTAACACTATCCGCGATGCGCGCAAACGCATCAAGATACAGCTCGTCCGTCCTCCGGGATACCACCAAAGCAGTCAGAGTCAGCCAAAAACCGCAAACAACAAACAAAACCCAACCCCTAAGTGCCAGATCAAACTTACATCATTACAAATCCACACGGCCGCCCCGTACGAGCAGCTAACGCGACTGCACATCCTCGGCCCGGGCGGCACGCGAACCGCGCCGGTAATGCTCCTCAAATAACGCAACCCTTCCCAGTAGGCAGCCATGTGGGCGTAGGGCCACGGCCCGCCGCAGAAGTAAGTGCCGCCGCTGAAGTCGACGGTACGCCGCGTGATGGCGGCCGCGTCCGTGTTTGGGTCAGGGTCTGAGTTTGGGTTTGGGTGGCTGTTGGCGTGTGCTGCGTTTGTTCTGGTGGCGGGGGGTTGTAGCTTCACGTGCTCGTTCTGTAGCCGGATGGCGAGGGCTTCGAGGGTGCCGTTGAAGGTGACGGTGTGGCCGGGGGAAGTTACGACGCTCCATTGGAGGGGTGCGAATTGGAATGCTTCTAGTTGGGGGGTGGGGCTTGGGGCAGCGAGGGCCTGGGGTTGGTGCTGGGTGTTAGTCTGCTGATCTGTCTGCTGGCGGTTGATTGGGTAGGGGGTAGAGGTAGGGGTGGGCACGTACACCCATGGAGAAGAGGGCAGTGGTGATAACGGCGAGCTTCATGTTGAACGAGTGGTGGTTTCTGGTTGGTGAGATACTCTGGAAGAGACGGTGTGCGCGCAGCGACCTCGGGGCTGGGGGATGATGGTGGCTGAAGGAGAAAGAGGCAGTTGACAGCGTGAAAGCGTGGATACTTATACAAAACGAACTGCTCTCGGATTACGGTCTTTGGTTCTGTTGTTAAAAAGGGGTGAATGATCAGCGCAACGTTTGACTCCGGACGCCAGCCGTCTATTCACACCTCCATATGTCTCTATCTTCTACTGACTCACTCAACGACATTGGCCACAGGCGGAATGTTTACCCATTTTCTGCGCAAATCTCAAAGCCACCGGTGCATCAGCCGCTGTTTGCTTTGCCCTCAACGAAACCTTGTTTCAAGGCGTGGGTATAAATAGACAGCGGCTGCCAAAAGGGGATTTCAATAGGGGTTTGAATAGGGGGACGATAAAGCAAACACCACAACTTTGTAGCCTTTCATGTAAAGACAAGTCATATTAGTCCTACCTGTGGGTGAAAGCCTTCCCCGAAGCGCCCCAAAAAGTCTGATGGTTGAGGGGTTTTGTATTGGAAATTGTAAAGGTAAAGAACAGCGGCCGAGACTACGAATGCGTAGTCCAGGACTGATCAACGGAGCTCCACCTTCACTTCATCGCCTCCGCTGCGTTCTTTGTCCCTTGTTTGTTTGCACTTCGGGACCTCTTTGCAGTGTCCAGGTACCTCCTGACGCCGCCTGGCATACACAGCCATGCCTCGAGCGGCAGCATACGTCGGGTCAACAATCGCAGTGGCGTCTATGTTCAACGATGGGACGAGCCCCTCTCCCGGATATAACTCAGCCAGAGCATCCCGTACCGTTTCGAGGAAGACCCGGTTTGTTCCGTTCTCGCCCCCCAACAGCACCATACCAGGCGGTCGTTGCCCTACGTCGCTAGCCCGCGCCAGCCCAACAATGCGCGAGCGGACGTGGACCCAGTAGTCGGATTCGGAGGCGAAGTCGTCCTGGGCGTCCAGACCGGCGCGGAAGTCCATAACTCTCGGACCTTCAGGCCTCCAGCGGGGGTAAGCGTCCTGCATCGCCTCCATAGACGCATACAAAACGTGACCCGTGAGCGAGACGAACAGCACGCGATGCCATGGCAGATTGGAGTGCTCAAACCAGCACTCGAAAAGATCCACGTAGGAAGCGCAGAGCCCGTGGCCATTCCCCGCGAACGCGGCCCGGGACTGGATAGCGTACTTTGGCTGGTAGGTCCTTGCAATCCAGTCGCCCTCTCCAAACCAGCTGCGCAGGCCCGCGTGGGAGAGGGCATCGGCTAGGTCTAGGGGCGTTATCGCCGGGATGGACGGGTGCGTGATGGCGATGAGGTCGACGGCAGGGTGTGATGGACCGAGCGTCTTGATCGTGGCCGACTTAAGGTCGGTGAGCAGCGAGGCCAGCACGCTCACGTCGGCTGTCGCGGGTCGGCCGCGTTGCTGGTTCCACCAGCGCTGCCACTTGGCTAAACGGCCTGGAGGTGTAGAGCTGGGAGCATTGCCGAGGCGCACCATTAAGGCCTTATACTCAGCAGTAGCCGGGAGCTTCGCGACGTCGAGCACGGTTCCATTGTAGAAGTGCGCGACGGCAGTACTGTTTTAATCAGTGATGAGCAAACGGAAGGATGCGCCTACAGTAAAATGGTGGGCTTACCCGTAGCTTGTTGTCAGATCAAAACCGATGCCAGGAGCATCGTGGACTGATGTGGGAACGCAGAACTTGCACCAAGGAGTTGGGCAGTCGCCGTGGAAGGCTGACAAAGCAGGAAGCAGCAAGATAAACAGGGGGAGGAGGGATCGTACGGGTGTATACTGTATACATGGCATGAGTCCAGTAGTAACAACTGGATCAGGTGCAGAACATCAACGTGTAATTATTCCTGTGGCTTTGTTTAGATAAAATTAAACATCTAATTTTTGATTGCGGAGTGCGGATGCGGATTAGAGGTTCAGCGATGGGTGGTTGGAACTTGGAAGGGCGATGTTGTCCTTCCAACAGCATCTCGAGCCTTGGCGTGTTACGTCGTATTTAAAGACTACCTATCTTGACATCTGACTCTCACATACGACTATACCTTTTGAAAATACGGGATCCCGTCCGCTCTCCCCTAGTTAAACTCACAAGGGCCTAATCAGTAGTTAAGGCGGTGACAACCAGCGAATCCTCGGTATTGTATATCTTTTTCACCCCCGAGGCATTTGTTTTGCTTTGGGTTTACATGCTAGTCTTGTTTCCGTTTATCAATCTGGAAGATACCGTTCCCCTAGTATCGAGATTTTAAAGGATATAGCTCTTACCCCAAGCGGCGAATGCGTTTACACAGATGATGAAAGGAGTGATTTAGGTTCTCGGTATCTACCTCGGGCAACAGCAGTTCCTCTCCCCGTCCCGCCGTGTCTTGATGAATAATGCTGCCCCTTTCGGCTTGGATTCGGTACAGTGCATTATTCTGACGCATCTGACTCGTCGTCATGCCACAAACTCACCCGGCGCTCCAAAAGTGACATGACGGAAATAATGGAATCATGTACATGGTCATGACGATGCGGGAGAAGCAACTATCAGATGAGGTAGGGGATGGAAACAGGTGGTTCGGGACATGTTGCGGACATGACTTTTCCTTTTCTGTTTCGCACACATGGAAGAAGGGGTAAGTAGTTTGGTCTCGGTCATGGTACTCACCCTTAATCGACACCCTCAACCGCAAGATTTTCTGATTGTACTTTACATTTTCACCTCGTCTCCAACCCGACAAGCTCATAGCCACGAAATGTAACCGCAGCTGCTCAGTTGATTTCTGCCGCCTTGCCAGGATCCAAGCGTGTTGTGGTTGCAAGTTGGAGAGGAGCGATGAACGTGTTGGGAATATAATGGTCAAAAGTGGGATCCTGGAGCTTCAATGCTACTGCCACTTTTACTTTCATCGTCTCATTGCTAGGTATTCGTGAGAGCCACACGTGCACTATCTGAGCTGACATGACTGGATTCGGAATGGGATTGCTGTCTCCCGACGGCCGAGCAAATCGTCCCGTCCTCTAAAGACAATCTCAGACAGCATTTTTCCCTTTAACCCCACTCAGTCCCTGGCCTCCTCAGTTCCGATGAACCTTCCACTCAATCACCGAATTCTCAGCACACTTGACGGCCCCTCCAAACGCCACCTTCCCATCTCTCGGAAAATTCTGCTTGAGAATACCATCCCTCGTAAGGTCCCATACATCATCATCCCCAATATATCGCCAGAACAGAAGCCATTCGTCGGTGCCATACCCCCAACTAGCCACGCGGGCGCTGAAGGCGCATGAGCCCCATGAGAGCACCTTTTTCCAGCCCGGGTCGATATTGTAGTAGCCGACGGTTTGCTTCTCGACCATGGTGAGGCAGTCGTCTACCGAAGGGGCGGTGTCATACCAATGGTTATTCCAGGTGGTGTCGTCGCATTCGTTGACGTGCTGGAGTTGGCGCTTGAGGACGGCGGAGGGGTTGGGCGACTCGGTGTCTGATTTGAGAGGGGTGGCTGGGGCGCTGGAGAGGAGTTAGGGATGATAAATTTGAGGCTCAATGTTGTGTTTAAAGAGCAAAGGGCACTTACGCGTTGGTTGAGGCAAAAGCCAAGGCAAGAGCCGTGATGGTGCTGGTGAACTTCATCTTGCAATGGAGGCTCAGATCTTGCTACACTGTGAGTGGTTGCGGTGAAAGGAAATCCACATGAATCCAGAAGATGGGCTGAAGAGGACTACTTATAGAATTTTGGTACAAGCAATTATCTAGGTTTCGTTTAGAGGTTCCAAGTTCGAGGCGGACGCCCAGCTCGATTCTGCCTTCCACTGCAGCTCCGCATCACCATTGAAGTCTTCATCACCACAACCAGCAACCAGCTCATGAATAAGGGAGCGGCGCAGTGACGCAGGTTGATTCAGCCATAAACAACCAGAGTATGGCGCGTCCAATCTTAGGCGATAGACTCATTTCTATCAGTCTACTTATCCAAGCGACGAGTAATCATGGCGTGTCATCGTGGCGAAGCTTAAGCCTAATATCATGTCGAATCTCCCCGATTGGGCATCACACCACGTTTCTCTCGCCTCAGCCGTTCTTGGTGCTGGATTTGGAAAGGGAAGTAAGCGCAAGGCATTCTAGGGAGGTCGCTTCCCAACTTTCAGTTCCAGTGGAAATGGGGAACTGGCGAGGGTCGGTGCCGAGATGACAAAATGTCGGCGTTGGATGCGAGGAACGTGTGTGAGGAACTTGTGCAACACCAATGGGCTCTGACTTGTTACCGAGACGGCGCTTGGCAGGTTGGAACCCATTTACGAGGACGCGAAGTCCATCCAGATAGGCCAGGGGACTAATCCTAGAACCTGATAGCAGCTGTCATGGATACGCAGACAGTGAGGTCCCCTGTGAACCGCCTTGTTCGACCACGCAGTGTTGGGGCTGGAAATTGGTGCCATAGGGATGGAAGGCATAGGCCAGGCGGAACATCAACAACCCGAATACGGCACGGTATCGGATGGGCCGTGGGAAACAAGGAAACCAACCACACCATTAGTGAGAAACGAGTGTCTGGGATCAGCGGCTTGATAGGGGGTTGTGGATGCCACAATAAGCGGCAAGACTCCTTGACTTATAATGAGGATTAAGGGGGGGCTAATAAGTTTCTATTCATATATATGTTGAAGATGTTCATGGGAATTGTAGAGCAACAATGATAATTATGTATGATGATTAAGGGATAAGTATAGTGTGACCAACCTGTCTCTGGGCCGTGTCCTGCTAGGGTTCAGCTTCGGCGAAGGTAACCTCTCAAGGGTGCGTAGGTTCGGTGTAGCCAAAAGGTCTACAACAAAGACTTGTCTCAATAGTAGGCTATTGACCTTGTAGCGAACTGTAGTTGTGATTGCTAACTGGAGTCTGGAGCACTCAGAGAGCTCTCCAGAACGAGTGGCTACATACTCCTATCTATATGGTGCTTAGACTGCTCATTCCTCCCGTTCTGATCACTCCGAGCAGTTCCTGCTCAGAATGCTCAGAGTCCCCAGCCTAAGCACATTGAGCACACTGCTCAGTGTCTCGGCATGGCCCCCAATGAGCATGCCGTTTCGGTCTGACAGTGATTGGCCTGGTGCGTCCTGTGCTCCACTCGGTTATTCCGTCGTCCGCTAGAAATACCTCAATACCATACCTTTAATGAAGCGAAGCTTCAAATTGGCTTCAATGATGAGTCTCTGAGATGTACAACGTACAATGAGGAAGAGAAGAAGGAACGCTTCGTTTCCTTTACGGGCCAAACCTCCAAGAGTTCTCACGGGAGCGATTGGATGCCACACTTCGACCGCATTCTCGTGCATAAGCTTGCATTCGTAGCGCTGTGGCAAAACGGAGTGAAATAAAACCCCTGACCTTTTATCTTGGGCCTTTGTAGATTATTATTTCTCTATCTTTTTGGGTAGTTTGTACAGCTTGTTCGGAGGTGCTGCGTTCGTGAACGGGACTTGCAAGTAGGCCCACTGAAAGTCGGTTTTTGGTGTATCAGTTATTCTGGCCAGGGGAGGGAGCGTGGAAGCTGGGCGAGAACGCGCCGGCTCCGCGGCCCGCAAAAGGGAGGGCGCTCGCTTTTCTCGGACGCCCGTTACTTGAAAGACGGAGACGCACACCGTTCTTCTCGAATGCCTCCCCTAGTTGTCTGTTTTCCCGAGCAATCCCACATTATGGCCGGATTCTTTCTCTTCCACGCTTACCGTGAGGCATGGATGAAGAGGGAACAAACCGGCGGCCGAGAGCGTGGTACTCTGTGTGCCAGGACTGTATAGGATCTATGGGGAGCATCTACTCTCGATTCCCCATCTTGACCCCATCTCCCGGGGTCCCCTTTCTTCTTTATCTTCTTTCCCCTTTCCCTTCCTTTATTCTTTTACTAGTTATCCTACTTTCTCTTTAGCTTAACCTGTTACCCCTTTATAACGCTTTACCGGCTACCAGTTTAGAAAGACCATAATCTGTGTTAGTGTGACGAACCTGTCTCTGGACCCGTCCTGTTAGGGTTTAGTATCAGTCGAAGGTGTTCTCTTAAGGGTGTTTAGGTTCGATGTAGCTAAAGGTGGCTCCTGAGCTTGTAGCGAACTGTAGTTGTGATTGCTGGCCGGAAAACTCCCTAGAGCTCTGCAGAACGAGTGACTAAATATACACTATCCAAGTCCCAGTTATCTCCGTAACTTTCCTATGTGTGTGGTAGTCCACGATCGCCCGACTACCTAAGGTTACCTGTGGTAGCTTGTGGTAGACCGCGATCCAAGGCTACTGTCTATCCTGGGTGGCCAGCACCTTCTAAGCTACCGGGCCCACATACATGCGATTCTAAACCATTGACGCCCTTCCACTTCCCCTTTCCCCTCAAGCACCGCCGTCAGTCTTTCTTTTCGGTGTCCCCAACCTCCCGACATCCCGCAGCCCCAATGCAGCGACCGCCGAGAAGACCATCAGCACAAAGCATGTGGCAAAGGCGGCTCTGTATCCAGCCAGGCCTGTTTGGGGGTCTCTTCCTTCTAACCCGCTACCACCACCCTCACCCAGCAACCTTGTCGCGGCAGCCGAGACAACGGCTACCAGGCTCATGCCCAAGGACGTCCCTAGCTGGGCCACGGCGTTAAAGACGGCCCCCGCGAGGGAGTGCATATCGGCGGGGAAGACGTCGGTGATGACCATGTGGGCCATAGTGAAGAGGACATCGACCGAGATAGGCCCCAGGGCCACGGCCCAGAAGGCAGCCGCCCCCATGACCAGGCCGGGTCGATGCACACCATGATGAGCGGCGACAAGGCCGACAAGAGGGACACGACAGCCAGCAGCCGGTGGGCGGCAAAATGCTGCACAAAAAGGCCCGTCAGCGGGTTGAGGAGGAGCCCGACGACGACATTGGGGAGGAGCCACCACGAGGCCTCGACAGGCGAGGCGTGCTGCACGCGCTGGAAGAAGAGGCTCAGGAGTAGCTCGCCGGACTGGTAGGCGGCCCAGGCGAGGAGGACCATAACGCTGATGGCAACAAAGGCCGTGTTGTCATGCCAGATGGCCTTGGGGATCAGAGCCGGCCGGCCGTGTCTGTCCTGGTGGCGTAGCCAAAGGGGGAAAGCGACAGCAATTAGGGCGATGCCGACGACCAGGGGGACGGTGGCCTGGAGCGGGTCCGAGACTAGCCGGGACGGGCCTTCGGTGATGATTGCGCTGGCATACGACACAAGCCCTAAACCAGAACTGGAGATGGCGACGCCAACCCAGTCGATGTCACTGGCTAGGCTCCTCCACATCTGTACCTTCTTTGTCCTCGTGTCGTTGCCCATGGCGTCATGTTCAAGCTGTTGTTTCGGTGGTGCTGGCGGCCTTGTGCCGCGCCGCAGGTTGTACCAGTTGACCACCACCAACACGCCCAGCACGCCGGCGCAGATGTAGTAGCCAACCCGCCAGCTGCCCAACGTCTCCTCCAACGCGCCCTCCAGCACCATGCCGGCCGAGAAGCCCAGCGGTTGGGCCACGCCCATGGTCGCAAAGCCCATGTTGCGCGCCCGGCCCGGCGGCAGTCGACGCGTCACGATGCTCACGCCCGTGGGGAGACACATGCTGGTGCCGATGCCCTGGAGCGCCCGAAACAGTATGAGCTGGCCTCCGTTCTGCGCCAGACTCTGGGCCAGAACAAAGAGGAAGACGAGGGCGGTACCGAGGATGTTGATGGTTGTATCGGCCCCGGCCACGACCGTTGGTGCTTTGTGCTGATTCCCCGCCGGGCCTGACGGGGCGTCGGACGCGGACTCGGATTCGTTGAACTCGGGCGGCGAGAGGTGGTCCGCCACGGCACCAACAAGCAACATGCAGCAGCCGCACGTCAGCGAGTACGATGACGATGGCCAGAGCAAGAGATGCGACGGCAGTTGGAGGTCCGCGGCAATGTTGGGCAGGCCGACGGTGAGGAGGCCGTTGGAAAAGCTGGCGCAAAAAGTGACCGAGGCGAGACTGAAGATGAGGGCGACCGTCTGCGCGAGACTGAGTGTCTTGGCCGGTTCCAACTCGGGTTTGGCCAGCATGACCGCCGCGACGTCACCACGTCCTGCCTCGTCCCACCCTGCTGCATCTACTCCTTCTCCCCTGGTCTCTCTCCCGTCCTCATGCCTGCCACCATAATCGTGGTGTGACGCCTCGCCGCCGCCGCCCAAGAGGGGCTGGTTAAGTAGGGTGGTGTCGGTTTGCAAGTTTCGGGTCGAGATGGTTGGGACACCCACGGCCGAGAAGAGTCGAGACCGTAATGGTGAGGACGGAGAGGCCAAGGGGGTTGTTGCTGAGACAGGGTCATTTAAAGCAGGGCCTGAGAAGGTGCCGTAGCACCCCGACCTCCGATCATTTGGTGTCGGCGGTGCCATATCTGATGCTGCAGCGTGTGTTGAAACGTAGAGTGGGAGGAGGGACAAAAGGACGTGTGCATGTATTGTCGTACTGGGTACCTAGGTGGCTAGCAACAGCAGCACTTACAAGAAGAAAATGGCCAGATCGATGAAACAAATCAAGGAAACACCCAAGAGGCTAGTGTGCGCGAGATTGTTCCACATCGTTGTCTTCTGTCATATCCTCCCATATGTCTTAGCCGCTCAGAAGTCTTTTTCCAAGTTGTCTTGCCTCCGACCACCGAGACAGCCATGTGATGCCGCTTGTAATTCGGTAACTTTGATGCCAATATGCAATAAAAAGGGCCGTCTTTGCCACACCGCCGGCTTTTGGTTGGGCTGTCCCATGTCTCAGCTCTCCATGTCTCTCCTCATGTCTCAGCTCCCCATGTCTCTCGACTGGCCACTGGATCCGCGCCTTTCCAATGAAAGAGTGGGAGAAAAGAAAATCCCAAAAGATTAGTGGGGTCATGAATACCTCGACATGTATTTGTCCGAGACACTCCTGTGCGGCGTCGGAGAAGACAAGCTGATATTCGCCATCACAGTCCCGGTATGGTGGGATGATCCAGCGATGAACCATGAGCCGCCATCCACACCAAAATGAGACAGCGCCCATCAGCCTTCCCAGTATGCCAGCCAATCTCGCACCCGTCGGCGCCCCCATCCCATTCTTTTCTCAAGAAGAACTTGCTCAGCCAAGCAAGCCGGGGTGTATAGTATATACGGCAATTCACCTGCCGTGATGATGATGACGACGATGAGGATAGTGATGCCGTGCTTTTTCGTTCGTGATGCCATCGCACATGTACTCGTGTCAAGATTCACCGTGCACCAGACGTGTTAGAATCCAAAACTGCAATTCGTCTAGTAACTACAGGAACCTATCCATGCACTATTTGGTGTTGTGTCCATCCACAGCAAAATGGCTGGCCATATGCCCAAAGCTTTTCCGTTCACCCTGGCTTCATTCGCCAGTGTTGGGTTGTGATGAACAAGCAGATGGAATGGCTCACTCCTCCCCGCCACCAGATCTACCGTGACGCAGTGGAAGGAGCCCCCAATGCTGTGCACATGGCGAAAGGGCACCGGGATCGGCTCCATGCCGAAGCGGGTTCGCAGCCAGTTGGCGAACTCGACATCGTCTTGCTCGACGACAATGCGCTTCTCGTCGAGGCTCAACGCGTTGAGCACGAGCCAGGGCGAGCACATGTAGCTCGGCGGGCCTTCGGCTCGCGCCTTGGGGACAAAGGGGTACGCGTGCAGCTCCCAGTCACGTAGAACGGCGTGCCGATGGAGGGCGGCCTCGGTGACGCGCTCCGGGTTGTAGACCAGCAGGCCCTTGCGGAGGGGCAGGATGGTGGCGTCAATGTGCATGGCGTGCGGGTCCGTGACTTGGACAATCTCGAGCGTGTGGCCGGGCGGGAGAAGGGATCGGAGGTACGACACGCCCTTCTCGTTCTAACGTGGCTGAGCTGGCCGAGGACGGTCCGCCCGAAGCGCATGAAATCGGCTGTGTCAAAGGCGGGACGCGAGTCGTTGATTGCCCACTCTGAACTCTGGTCTGCACGTTCAGCGTTTTTGTCCCGAGTTGATCGACAGACGGAACAAGAAGCCCATCGTAGATGGTGTCCTCGCCAACGATGGTCGGCGCACGGCAGATTCTGGCGGCGTGTTTCGTCGGACCGTCGCGCATCAGCTCGTCCAGAATGTCGCTATACGCCAGGCGAATCTCGTGGCGCCGACAGCGCCACGCAAAGGGCGCCTCGATCAGCGTGTTGCCCACGACCATGAGCCCGTCGCGCGGCATGGCCCCTGTGTAGCCGCCCTCGGCCAGCCAGTCGACCTGGCGCGGCCGGTACACGCGGATTCCCGCATCCTGGAGCAAGCCGGCAAAGTGGTCAAGCTCAGCTGTGGCTGCCGCCGTTATTTCGGGCGGGAAAGCGTGCCCGGGCCGGAAATGGTGCTGGTGCGGTGTCGGCATGGTTTCGCCAATCATGTGCGCCGGCTCCGACGGAAACGCCGAGTGCTCGGCGCGCCCGACAATGACAGCCCGGAGGGGGGACCATTCGTCCGACGCGTCAATGAGGCGTGGGGTAGCAGTGTAGCCTGGCTTTAGCTGCTGCTGTTCCAGCTCCTGCTCGGGAGACAACCCCTGGCTTGGAGGTGATTCCGAGCCTGACCTGACATCGGCAAGGGACGAAGACGAGGAGGTAGGGGCAGAGAGGGACTGGGAAGACGACGACATGCTGGGATGGCCCCTGGGCTTAAGAGAATACAAGCAAATGGGCGGCGTGTTGAGACGAGTAGTTTAGGGTGGTCAAACTCAGTCAGGCATACAATGGGTTGGAAGCTGGTCGGTCGTGGTTGGGTTGATGCCGTCTATACTCGCAACGGAGCATTCTTTATTTACTTTTAGATCTGGTCCTTACCCCTGAGCAGTCCCCTCCTGCCTACGCCAGCTGCGGATGCCGGCATCGCATATCGTCATCCGGTCCTGCACAGGTGATGTTCTCAACCGCGCTTCCCTTTGCGTGCCACATCGACACCGACTTCATGCACTAGGTCGTTCTCTTCACACCGGTCTCGTTATGTAAAACGTATTTCCATTATCTAACAGCTCGGTGCATGCAGAAACGAGGTTGCCAGTGCAGCTGAAGCATGACGGCAGCTGGTCATTGGATTGCGTCAATTCGAACGATTCGTGCTGCCCTCCCGAATCGTTTCTTTCTATTTTCGCGGCGCCGACAACCGGGAAGCGTATGGAAGACGAGAGTTGCCACTGTTCCGTAACCACCTGCATGAAGCTTTTGCAGTTATTGCAGCATTTACACTCACACCGCTAATTCAGCTTTTAATACCCTACCGCAGGGGGGTTCTATAGAGAGCGGTATACGTTGTTGGGCCTGGAAAGACTTGGCCTCAATTGATTTGCATCCTTTTGTAACATGTCTTACTAGGGTTGAACTAAAGCGCCTTCATCCACCCCGCGTTGTGGAGGCTTTTTCCTCTTTGGTAGGTATGTGGCTGCCTGGATCTCTTCGGATCGCCATGACCTCTCCGGACCGGGACGCCGATGCAAGATGGATCTGCAAAGGAAACTCAACTGAGGTCTCGGAGCACAACATGAGGGGAAAACGCAGAGATCATAGCAAGTCACGCATTAGCTCCGGCACACCAAAACCACACCGGGGCGAGCGGGAGGGAATCCGCGGCTCGAGTGACACGTCGCTGTCCAGGCCCGGTTGGATCAACGAGGCCTTCAGACACTTTCATTGGATTTCCCCTTCCACAGCTTCTCTTCCGTCTACCGATCTGCCGCTGTTAGCGATGGATTTGATGCAGTACGCCGAGGGTGCAGCCTTCCAATTCACAGTGTTCCACGAGATGGCCGGGTCGTCTTCCTATTTGTCGAGACGAGGACTGGTATGGCCTCTGCTCAGCTGTCGTGTTGTTGTGCTTGCGCATGTGCCTACTGTACTTGTTGGATTTAGGAAGGGAATCATGGAAGGGAATCACGGAAGGGAATCACGTTTGCTGCCAGCGGGTGCGTCCACTGTCGAACAGTCTTGCATTACGTTAGACAACAAGTCCTCTACGACCTTTATTACGGGGCAGAAGTGTCTGTATAGAACCGGACTGGCTTTGGCGAGTACTACGCTCGTCTCTTGTTGTTCCCGTCCAGAACCAGGCTCTGCTACCAGCGAGAGTAACAACGAGCGATGGCATTACTCTCCCTCCTCCTTCCCAACAACACGTCCCCGCTCTGGCTTTTGGCCAGCGCCGCTACATTTTGCTTTGTGCTCTACAAGTTCATCATCCACCCTGTCTTCCTTTCGCCGCTTGCTAGTCTCCCGGCGGCCCACCCGCTCTGCCATGTCACGTCGCTGTGGATGCAATGGCAGCGGTATAACGAGCGCGAGTTTGCCGTCGTTGCTGCGGCCTTTGCGCGCAAGGGCGACTATGTGCGCCTGGGGCCGCGGGAGATGGCCGTCAACTCAGTAGAGGGCGTCCAGTGCGCCTACGGCGTGGGCACACACAACTTTGACAGACACGAGAGCTACTTGTATTTTGTAAACCACGGGTGCGATCTCCTTTTCTCTCCTCTTCTCCTATCTTGGTGCAGGGGCGATTTGAACTGACCATAGCACACACACACCTGGGGATGGAATAGGTCGCAAAACATGTTTAGCTCTCTCACCGCATCAGACCAGTCGCCCCGACGGCGGCGCATCGCCCACGTCTACAACAAGCCTTGTTTGCAGACGTCGCCGCACGTGCGCGCCATTTTGCGCGAGATTCTCTTGGGACGGCTGCTGCCGTCCATCTTGTCTCCCACGGCGGCCGACACCCAGTCGGATTGGAAAAGCACACCCGCCGGCCCCGGTGCGACGAGCGAGAAGAGCACGGTAGCGGCTGGGATTGATGTCCTCCCATATGCAATACTACATCCTTAGCTTCATGTCGGGCTTTGTCTTTGGCTTGCCCCGCGGCTTCAACCACGTTACCGACCGGGGCTCGCTCCTTCGCTGGATGGAGCTGTTTGAGCTAATCTACCCCTCCGACGCTATGTTCTGGGTCATGGAGTGTCCCAAGTCGGTCAAGTGGTTTGTGCGCAAGGTTTTGCGGTGCAAGGTGCTACCCGACGGACACGACGAGGCAAGAAAGGAGTTTGAGGACTGGGCCGTGGACAAGGTTGTCGATACCGAGCGGGCCCTTTCGCGCGTCGAGAGTGGTGGGGGGGAGTTTGAGGCAGGGCACCTGCCGGGTGGTGTTGCGGGCCGTGAGGAATGGTGTGGCGCGGGACGCCGGCTATAGCATCAACGAAAACGGTGCTGTTGTCATTGGGAACAACGGGGTTGGTGGAGCAACAGAAAAAGGGGGCGCGAAGGCGAGTGAGCCATTCAACCCTGACTGGGCCCAGACGCTCGAGCTGGCGAGTGAATGTCTTGACCATCTAGGTGAGATCATACAGACTTTACCATCAAACCGACGGGCCTTTCGCTGACCGTGACCGTTTTGCCACAGTCGCTGCGAGAGAAGCATTTGGCACGTTTACCCCCCCTCCCACGCCGGCGGGCTACTACCGTAGAATGCCATGTCATGGGAATATTCCATGGTTCCATTTTGCTGACCAACACCAATCTAGGAATCACATCCACCTTTCTCCTTTACCAAATCTCGCGCCACCCCGACATCCAGGAAGCCCTCCACCAGGAGCTTTTGTCGGTCCAAAACCCCTTTTTCCTCCCCGGTAGCCCCGCCGAGTTTAGGTCCGCAGAGATGCCCGCGCCCGACGTGCTTGAGCGGCTCCCGCTTCTCAACGGCATCATACGGGAGAGCCTTCGGCTGCGCAACAACCAGCCCAATATGGACCCGCGCGCAACACCGGCAGGAACCAAATCCACCGTGGGGCCCGTCAAGAATCTGCCGCCCGGGATCCGTGTCGGCTACTTTGCCTGGCTGATCCACCGCCGTAACGACTTGTACCCTGACGCGCTGCAGTGGAACCCCTGGCGGTGGTTTGACGAGAGTGAAAAAACGGCATGAGCAAGCAGCCCTTCTTTGCTTTTGGTCGAGGGCCCAGGGGGTGTGTTGGACAGCATGTTGCCGTCGAGTGTGAGTAGTGGTTGATCATCCGAGCCATGTCCATCTGTTAACAGAATGAATTTGTGCAGTGATGAGACACCTTGTTGCCGCTATTTACACAAACTACAAGTCGAGTGTGGTAGACGAGACGCTGTATCCGGGGACCAAGGGCATGGTGGCCGTCACGGGAAAGCATAAGGTGTATCTGAAATTTGAGCGGAGGTAAGCCATAGGTAAAATCCGCTTCGTGGTTAGGCCATGAAGGCGTTGATATGGGGCGTGTTGTGTACCTGTGGCGCCAAGAGCGTCGGAAGAAAGGGACCGTAGTCAAACATTGGTGCCATTGAGATTCCCCGTCTGCGGTCTAAATGTAGATGACGAGATAAGCCACCGAGGTAATACTTCGGGCAATATCTACACAACCCGGCCATGAGGTGCTCATGCTCGTCAAGTGCTCCGTCTCTGCCACGTTCTCGTAAGGCTCCTATGTCCCCTCTCCGCCTTTCCATCTCACAAGCAGTTCCAGGTCGCCGTCGTCCCCCGGCCTGTGGTCACAGATCTTCTCTACCTCCCACTCTCTCCTCGCCGCCGTCGTTAACGACTTGGGGGTCGCTGCCCAAGAGTGATCATGCAAGTGCCAAAACCCACTTCGAGAGTGGTCGGCGGTCTTGAGGTTGGTATGATACCTCGCCTCAGTGGCCTGGCAGTCCGCCCCGGGAAACGCTCTCAACAATCGCCGTCCAAAACAATCCTTGCCCCCTCAGCTGACAGATCTTCGCGTCATCCAGCTGGCGTGTATTTATCCCTCCTTGAATTTGGAGTCGGCATGGCGTGGTCCACTACCTTACAAGCACTGCGAGTACCACGGGTTAGACACCTGGCAAGTGCCCGCAGAGCAGCAGGTAGGGCCGGTCCATCCCTGCCCTCCACACTGCGACCACTTCGCCGCGCAGTTACCGCCGGGGTTCGGGTTGCTGCCGCCGCCGTTGTTGCCACCGGCGGTGATGTCCGGATGCGCGTTCTTGGCGAGCATCTGCGCGAAGGCGTCGAACCAGGCGCCGGCGCGCGGGGCGCCCGCCATACCGCACTCGCCGTCGGACTCACCGCCGGGCTTGATCCAGACGATGGCGTCGACGTTGGCGTTGCCCGTGTTGGTGGTGAAGGGCTGGCCGAAGCCCGAGGGGGAGACGTTGCACCACTCGCCCCACTCTTCGCGCGCGCCGTCGAGCGCGACGCGGCCCTGGTCGATGATGAACTTGGTCGGGAGGCCGCGCGGGCCGAAGACCGCCGCGAGGCTGTCGGCGTAGCGGGACTCGTCCGGCGACGGGCTGCCCTCGGTGTAGGCCGGCGGTTTGTCCGTCTTGTAGGGGTTGTAGTTGGAGACGTTGCTGGCGTAACCCCGGATGCGGTTGTTGCCGCCTGCCTTTTGGAGAATGGTGGCGACCACGTCGGCGGCTGATGAGGTGGTGGTTGGTTAGTGAACGCCCCTCTCTCTTCCGCACACTAGCATAGAAGAATGAGACTTACTCAGTTTGAGGTTGTCCGGCCAGCCAAGCCAACCGCCGTTGGCCACATCAAGGTAGAGGTGGACGTTGCTGGCCTGGAGTTGCTGGATAGCGTAGGCAATACCGTCCTGTTGGGGTCCACGGGCGTTTTGGCAGAAGGCGCTTGTGCCAGTGACCATGTTGCCCATGGCATCGGGCTCGAGAACGACGGCAAACTGGAGATCCGAAGCTGCCTTGAGCTTCTGGGCGAACGGCTGCACGTACTCAGTGCGGTACCGAGCGAGGCCATTCTGGGCCAAGCTCAGCTCACCGGAAGAGTGGCCGGCGCTGCAGTCACGGTCGGGGATGTTGTATAGAACAAGACCGACAATGGGGTTCTCGCCCTTGGCCTTCGCGGCACGGGCATTGACAATGGCCTCGTCGATATCGGCCAGGAGGGCAATGTTCGAAATCCAGACAAAGGTACCGACCTTCTCCTGAACGAACTTCACCTTGCCGGCACTAGTCTGGTCTCCAGCGGACACCAAGGCCTGGCGAGTTTGCTCGAGCGACTGGCTGTAGTTTGGGTTGACGAGCAGGGTGCGGCTAGAGAAGGGGTTGCCAGACTGCCGCGGCTCAAGCGCAGGAAGAGCCGAGGCGGTGGCGAGTAGGCCAGCGAGGAGAGCAAAGGAACGCATGTTGACTCGTACTGCTGATGATTATCGGCTGGTAAAACTCTCTTCAATCGGCCTGTTGATCGGGGTATTTCAACTATTTCAGCTATGGCACGTATGAGCGGGGATCCGCATGATTCGTCCTATTCTGTCCGTATACTACCTCTGGTCTGTCTTGGTACGACTTTGCGTAGTGTAGCGTCCGTTCCCTTTTAGTCATTCTTTCGGAGCCACGACGGAGAACCTCCCGGCGTTCCCGAATGTTGGTCGACAGGGAAACCGTTGCCTCGCGGTTGACCAGGTCTCCAACGCCATGTGAGCGCCAACTCGACGGTGCCACTTGGCACTATGCTTGGCAATGCGTCTGGTTGAGGTTTGGGATATTCGTTGTACACTACTATATAACAGTATCTTATACTTGCATCCCACGCTTACACTTGCCGATCGGCGGCACAGTATCTTGGTACTGGCCACACAAATTTGGGAGGATCGCACCGTAACCGCATGTGGCGATGTAATGCGTAGTCCCTGGCCCGATGCGAGTGAAGACTGTCGGGCTCCCTTCCAGGTCGGGAAGGCAACCAACCGCGCGAGAAGGCTGTGAACGGGGATCTCCGACGGCACGTGGTTCTTGGCCCTTGACAAAGACGTCGACCAGTCGGAGTATTTAGATGTGTCAACTCGCGTTCGCCCTTGATCGGCCCCGCTAACGGATTTGTCGCCGATGTTCCGACGCGGAGGAGGCTACCGCACCCTGATGCGGCGTGGGAACTGACGGAGCCGCGGAGCCATTTACCGCTCTCGTGCCATGGGCGTTGGAGCTTGCCTTACAAACTCTCGTCGACGCAGCTGCCGCGCTCCACAACCCTGCCCTAATGCTGGTTCGCGTTAGGCGCACCAATTAGCTTGGTGGAGCCGGTCTCTCTTTCGGCGACAATCGCCTGGAATGTCACTCTCGCTGGACCCTCTCTTCCACATATAGTCCGGCGGGGTCCTCCGGGGTTCTCAGGGGCACCCGCAACCGACTCATCGCCAAGAGCGGCCGGTTGAGCCACGCAGGAGATGCCGTTGGAGATCCCCAGCACCAGGAAGTCATACACAATGCGTCTCTGCAATGCAATGTGGGGAGCCGCTCTCCGCGTGACTTCCACGGGTCCAACCTCCGGTGCCCCCTGATGTGGGCGACATGACCAAGCACTCGTTCAGCACACTCAGCATATCATGCGATTCATGCCGCTTTGGCATCAGGTCGGTACAGGATCCACACTCCTTCAACTCCGACGCGACGGCCCACGATGGCTTCTACGTTCCTCCAAAGGTGCATATTTCGCCGAGAAGGAAATAGCCGTAGCGTGCAATTACTACACTAGCTGTCGATGGTCAAAGGAAAGTAGAAACTTGCCTGGCGCACTTACATAGGTACCTACCTAGGAGTCGCGAGTGTGCGATGGTGCGGATTTTCTTTTTGGTATTGCTGTGCTCGGGGACTTAGTAGAAGTCGTTGTGATTATTATACAGACACTCTATTATTTGTTGACCCCCAACAGGCCGCGGGGTGTCGATTAAGAAACCTAGGTGCTCAAGTCACTGCTATTTTTACACGGTAGGTTCCAGAGATGGTTGAGCATGGATCAGATATCGCTTAGGTCCGCCCTCTGGAGTGATTCAGGCCGGTGTCGAAACCAACCTCGTCAGCCCTGATTCAGCGCGGGTCTACGCGTTCTAAAGCTGGTACTAGAATCTCGCAACTTGAAACAGCTCGCTATAACGTTTGCGTTCGCCGGCCCGGGTTTGTCGGATAGTGGCTGGACATCTTCCTTTTTGGCGATTTTACCACCCTCGGCCACATTCCCAGCTATCCAATACACTCTTCGAGCGTTGGGGCTTTTGGGACTGGGGCACCACCCGATACTGCCGTGTCCGCCTGGACCGGATTACCCAGGTCATTCTTGGGCGACGTCTCGGCCCATCCATGCAGCGACTCGAAAAAAAACCGGTGTCGAGGTTCGATATACTACGACATCGCTACAACTTTCGCCTCGAAGACGAAATGTGCCAAACCTTAACCTGGCGCCCGTTTGGCTACGCCGCTAGGAAACTTGTCGAACCGGAATTCGGCTTTTAACATAATCACTTCCAGCGTTACTACTTCATTCCACCGGCACTTACGCGGACAAGTCTCCAAACGGAAGCACAACCGCAGACCAGCACCTGATAGCCTAGAGTACGACGCTCCCATCTTGCATATTGCATATTATGAACTATGTACCTACGTAGGTGAGTGCATAGCCGGTGCATAGCTACGTAACTGTTAGTCAAACTAACGAAGTTTTGGAGATCTCAAGAGCCGAGGACTTAATATTACCAACCAATGTCGTCTACAGGGCAGCAGCCAAGCACATCTGGATTCTTCAGGGATATTTGATGCTCCCATTCTCCAAATTATTCTTTTGACTCCGCCAGATGGCGCCCCAACCTTTCCAAGACCATATTTATTGCCTGCCTCTAGTTGTCGGTAACAGCTATTTATTAAGCAAGGACAAGCTACCTGATACCTTGTCTATTTAGGGACACAAAATTGATGTTGTACGCTTGATCTCTCCTCTCAATGCCGCTATCAGATTCCGGCAGTCACCACCCCGCACCCTTCTGAGCAGCCCGTTTGGTACCTAACCTAGGCTATGTTATTCTTGAAGCCATTAACAAATACGGCGGCCAGGCTTGACTGCATCGAATACCGCCGCTCCACGTTAAATCTGTAAGCCCTCGTACTCCTTGATGGCGATGGCAAGGGTGACACGCAGGGAGTTTGTCTCGCTCTGGAAGTCCCGGGCGCGGCTTTCTACTTTGCCGATCAGTGCGAAATAGAGTCTCTAAGATACGTTATCGTCATGTTAGTGTCATTTGCTAATGAACGAAGGGAGTGACTGGGAGATTAACGTTGATAACAGCCTCAACGTCCCGAAGGACAGTAGCAACAGGCCCGCCAACGAGGGGGACTTCCACGAGAATCCCAGCCTTGTCGATCATGATGTTGAGCAGTTGTTGGAAACCAAGGACCATCTAGAAAGAGTTAGTTAAAAGGAATGTTGTACGAGCACAGGAGACGAGAATCAAGCTACCTGGTAGTAAGCGGCGAAAACCAAGTCGTCATCAGGCCCACGCCTAACTATTCCGGCAGCAGCCCTACCCCTACGCTTGCTTGGCTCAGGGGAATTCAACTGGTCCGTCAAGGCTTTGGTAGTTGTGACGATTTCGGTGAAGCCTGTAATAAGTTGCTACAATGTGTTAGAAGATGAAGACGGTATTTGAAAAGTAAGGTAGGCGAAGACAAACTGGGAAAGGGCCCTGGCCGATGACAATCAAGGGGGCGTTGACAGTAGAAATGCTCTGCGCCGGGGCCTGGAGGTCTCCGGCTTTCTGGGTAATCGATTGGAGGCCGTCGGCGATCTGCTGAGCGTGGCGGTCGCATTGACAGTCGCTGCCACGAGTGCGACGGCACCGATAACAAGGGAGTGGAGGGACACCATGGTTGGGGTGTGGAATACGACTGAGGTCTGAAGCGTGAGAGAATATGTTCGAAGGTTTGAGTTGAGTGGAAAATGAGCTGTGAGGATGATAGGGAATCAATGCCCGACAGTGACGGAGGCCAGCCTTTTTATAGACGACTGGCGGAACCGTCCGGCCCATCTCAAGACACTTGCCAACTCAAGATCGCCGTGGCAAGCGCTGATGGATTGGGTCGATCTTTTGCGGTCGGCTTGATGTCGGCGACAAGAAACCACCATCACATCACTGAGCAAGGGTTGTGTGTCGATCGATAGTCCCATGGCTTGTGAGCGAGAGTAGCGACGAGACTGCGGGTCACCCCTTGAATGCCAGTCCCCATTCTTACACGCTGATGACTAGTGGTTTACCTTTTCTGGCCTGGCTAGATCGGGTTGGGCGTATCGTCGGCATCTCGACGTGGCCACCGAAGGACCAATGCAAGTTAACCTGAATGTTTCCGACAGCCAAGGACGTCCGACGATTCTCACCGCTCCCTAAGATCACAGCCAACTTGCGATAAGCTCTGAATTGGCTCTATTCATCTATAATTCTATCAACAGGCTGTACATTTGCCAACAACGCCAACACGATGCGAACCTAGCTACCTACCTGCCTGGATACGGTACCTCTCTCGAATCCTGCTGTGAGACAGTATTTGCTCACCGTGTAGTCCAGACCTGCCCAAGGGCCAGAAAAGCCAAGTATCAGCGAGGCCAAGGGCATGTTGAAGCCGACCATCGGAGCAGGGATTCTCCTAGTGTGTACCAAGAACATGTGAAGCATCGCATTGGAGTTTTTCCTTCCTGGCTTGCAAGATCTCAGTGATGCCAAGAGCGATCCCCCATAGTAGACCCAAAACACATATTTTAGCTCTTCCCAACCAACATAACGTTAGTTAGTTAATGACGTCTTGTGTCGATGGCGTGCCTGTGGATAAGATCGGCAACGGAGGTTGAGGGAGCTCCCGTAGGAAAGGGCGCTAGTAAAGGGCTGAAGATCCACTTGACCCTTTTCATCCGAGGTTTCTGAGCGCACCAAGTCATTGCTCGTTGTCGTTCAGCTGTCTGCTCACTCACTGTGTTCTCCGTTTTAAGTAAGATCATCGGATCATCGGATCATCGAACTCCAGGCCGAGCAGCTCTTCCCCCACCGTGATCACAGATCATCTAGCGGGTAACACACCATCCAATATCGCATCCCGCAGAAATGCTACATAGAATAATGAGAATAATGAGTCGTTATTGGCACGAATGATCCAAAGAGTCCCGGGAGACCCCGACAATTTGCTGCCCGATCATCACTCGGATGCGGGCAGGTGAATCAGCAAACGAGAATCCATGCTCAGCTGTTCCTTACCCCTGTGCATGGGTACTTGTCTAGCCAGATCCGGCATCCGATATCCGATGCACTTACACTAAAAGTGCTTGCCATGCAGCTTGTCTGATCGCGCATCTGCAGGGTCTTTCTTGGCTGGGACCGCTGGTAAGGCATTGGTTCGACCTTTGGGACATCGAGGGGCCAGCCAATGAGTCAACCGCGCAGTTCCCCGGTAATGTCTACCTCGCCAAAACAAAACTTCTCCCCTGCGAGCAGCTCGATGCCGCTTGGGGATCCGTCTGAAAGCAGTGTCACCAAAGACATGAGAGCCTGTATTCACAAAGCGCGGCAGTCGGGAATGTTGTTATCGGACGTGGCGCCGCTCCCCAATGGGCCCGACGTTACTGTGAATTCCTCGCTGTTGATGGCCGGGTCACCAAAGCCGATATGAACAGTTGTGCCTCCCTCTAGACTCTTTTCGGTCCCGGTCCGGGGCAGCCGGAAGACGTCGGCGGATGACCGGAGTCTTACGAATCCCTTTTGAAAGTCGGTGTCTAGCAGTACTTTGCAATTGATATACCAGGTCTGGAATGGAAATATTCATTCACCCGAAGAAGGTCGGTGTGTCATATTTGAAGCTGATACAGCCGTCGAGTTCTTTCCAGTCAAAGGGATTCCTGGGAATCGAAGGTGACGAGGATCGGTGACGAAGCTTCAGTGGGGTAGCTATGCTTGAAGTCGACGGCTGCCGGCGTTGCCGTTCGTCAAATCAACACAGAATCCCTGTTCAGTTATCACCTAGCCGAGTCGGTATTTCGCTTCCAATAAGCATGATGCCGGTTGAGCTGGTGTTAACGACCGGATTGTAATGACTTTTGGTTCTCCCATTATCGCAATCTTTGGTGCCGGCGTTGCAGAAGAGATGGCCACGTGGACCTTCCTAAACCAAAGGGTATGCCCGTCGAGGCTTCCTACGAGTTAAGAGTTAAGATAGTGGGGAAAAGAAATCGATCGAGGACGGGAGGGGCTGCCCTGCCTCTGCCCCGTCTTATCCTGTTCCCGCACATTATTTTTGGGCACCAAGAAGAAGAGGGGCAGTTCGCATCGGAGCGAGGCTCAGCCATCTGTGGTGCCGGGCCAACCGGTCCTTCATATGTTCAGGCATACCGCCCCGACACCCCCCCCCCCCCCCTCCAACTCTCTCTCTCTCTCACATACACACACACGCGCGCGTTTTCAAACTCTCGCCCACTTTATGTCTCATCTCACGCACTCTCACCCTCTTACTCACTACTCTTTCTCTCTATCTTGTTTTTCCCCCTTCCCTTGCCTTCCTCCTCCCTACCTCTCTCTCTGTGGCTCTTTGATACTAGTGATGTAAACCCTATCCATATGGCTGCCCGGCGCCCGAGTACGGGCCATGGCGACGAGGACGGACGGTAGGACGGGATATTAGAACGCTGTTGAGATGGCCTTCTATCGGGCGTGTAGCATGAAGTCCAGGAGTCTCCGCACCAGCCCTCCGGCCAATCGTAATGCCACTCAACGGACACGGTCACAGCCGGGTGTGCGAGAGAGTAAGGCGCAAGCTTTCAGCTTCTGCTTTTAATCCTGTTCCAGCGGGGTTGCGCGATAAAGACAGCGAGTGCTCCCCCTGGCTCACCCGGAGGATATTCCCGGCCAACAGCCAGCAACAAGCATACCGGATTCTCCGCAACAGCCGCCGGCTGAATCCTGATTTCTTGGTAACGATAGGTTGAGCAAATCAGATCCCCCTCGCTAACAACATAGCTTTCAAGGATCACAACATTTACACATCTATACTAGTATTTCTACCTAGCCTTGAAGCTGGGCAGGGTCCACAACACGCACGGTTCTTTGGGTTGGGGGTTTCAACCTGTCAAGCGACCGAAGCTGCCGAGCTAGTGCGCTAGACATAAGTTAGCTCACCTGGTTGGGTTCGGAGAGGTACTTCCGAAAGTTCGATCACAGCACCTGAATGGTGGATTTGAGCCGTTGAATCCCAATGACCGAATCTGCAACTACATCCTGATGATCCTATTCCTTCCCTACAACCCTCTATCGCGTTGTTATGCGTTACCAGCGGCAAGTCGGTTGATCGTTTCCTTTCTCTGCAGTTCAACAAGACAAGGCGCGTCAACCTTCGCTTCCTCTTTCCTTCACCAGTCTAGTCCGTCCTCTAAGGTTACACGCCGGATCCTTTGTCGGCCTCTCAGTTGTACCGGCGTTTACTATTTAACATCCCGCCATAGCCCCCTCCAGGAGACAGACCAAGTGATTCAAACCCAAGACACGAACCAGAACCCAACACCACCAAATTTACCACAACAACAACAGCAACGGGTCTTATCTCCACCTTCTCGACCTTACAAGTCTCCAAAATGAAGTTCCAGCTCATCTCCGTTTTCCTCGCCGCCCTCCTCCCCCTGTCAGCCCTGGCCGCACCGGCCGCAGGCAGCGCCGATGTCGAGGCTCGGGACGAGCTCCACGCACGCCGGTGCCCGGCAAACGGCAGCTGCTTCAACGGCCGCTGCCACTGCCAAGACCCCTGCGAGGGAGGCCTCTGCGGCTCCTACGACTGCGGAGCCTGCTAAATTGGCTGATGGCTCTGGTGGGGGCAATGGGACACGTACGATCCCCTGTCTTGAAAGAGGTTAGTTCCTTGAGTCTTGGTTGGTCCCTTTTTGGTTTCGGAATCCTGATGCGATCGATAAGTAGTTTATCAGACCTGAAGCATGACAAGTACGGACGAAAGGGTCTTTTGGAATACCTAGTGAAGATTTAGGCAAAGGAATGCTATAAGGTTGAAGAAATTTGTTTCGCCCGCTGGCATACAATGCTAGACACCGCCCGTGACATGTTGCTGTGGTGACTTTTCCAGATCATACAAACACAGGTCTCGAGCCCCTCAAAGGTGTGTGACCACAATAATCAATATCAGCCTTATTTAGTACACTGTTGTCAACAAAGTAGTTTGTCATCTCTTGCTTGCCAAGACGATGAGTCCGAGCCTGAGGTTGAAGTAAGCTTTTGAAGACCGAGTAACTAAGGTATGTGTCCCTTTCGCATTTCCGGACCAGGCAAGTGAAAGCGAGCTACAAGTCAATGCACGGCTGAATTTAACCGCCGTAAATCTATAAACGGTTCCAGCAGCCATCTTGGTCCTAGCTTAGGAAATTACGAAGTCTATCAGGTTCTTCTAATCTCATTCCATACTTAGCATCTTTTTAAACCGGGCGCCGTGCAACAAGGGCAAGACAGCTCGGCGTTAAGCAGACCTGCGACCGAGCCTGGCGTAGCACATCAGATCTGCGCCAGGCCACCGTCGACAGCGACCTCGCTACCCGTCATAAAACTGCTGTCCTGCGACGCGAGAAAGGCCGCCACCGCTCCGATCTCGGCCGCATCGGCCATGCGCCGGCGCGGATTAGTCGCGGCGACCGCCTTCATGCCCTCCTCGCCCAGCGCTTCCACCGCGAGCTCCGTCGCCGTCGGCCCAGGAGACAACACGTTCACCCGAATGCCGGTGCCCTTTAAATCCTCCGCCCAGCTCCGCGCAAAGTTGCGCACTGCCGCCTTGCTCGCGCCGTAGGCGCTGAAGGACTGAAAGCCCGTCGTGCCAGAGCTCGATCCAGTTAGGATGATCGAGCCGCCCTTTCCCATCAGCGGAAGCGCCCCCTGGACGGTAAAGACCAGCCCCTTCACGTTTGTGTCGAAGGTCTCGTCAAGGTGTTCGGCAGTGATCTGGCCGAGCGCAAGCTGGCTTCCCGTCCCGGCGTTGGCGAGGACGATGTCGACGGTTCCACGCTCCGCCTTCACTGCCGCGTAGAGTCGGTTGATGTCGGCCAGATCGGAGACCGAGCCCTTCACTGCGCGCGCATTGGGCCCGAGGGCAGCCACAGCGGCGTCGAGCGCTTCCTGCCGGCGGCCGAAGACGAAGACAAAGGCGCCCTCTTCGATGAAGCGCTTTGCTGCGGCGAGACCGATGCCAGTAGCGCCGCCTGTAATCACGGCGGTCTTTCCACTTAGTCTAGTTATGACGGCCATCTTTCTTTGGAGTTGTACGGAAAGGGAGAATTGTTTGCGCGGGGACGAGTGTACAGTTCTTGTACTGCGTGGTGAGATGATCGGAAAATTCAAGCGTAAATGTAGGGAAAGGGAAGTGCTTGTTCTTGAGCTTTATTTTACTCAAGGGCCGGCCTCAAGGGCATATATACGCACAATATAGAATGGTAGTTCACTCTTTCAAGCTCCACACCTCGTTTGGCCCCCAAAGCACGTCTTTTCCGCTCCTCTTCTGATGACAAATGGTTCTGGTGACGGCTGGCGCCCACTGACAAATGGATAGATCTAACTGACAAATAGGTAACTTTGAGTGACTAATGGCTCTAAAGAACTATGAGGAACCTCTCAGTTCTATGCTCTGCGAGGGACAGTGTTTAGGAGCGGCGCATTCGTGAAGGGGACTTGCCAGCGGGGGTACTAAGATTCGGTTTTGGCGTAGTTATCGGCTTTTTTGGCCATAAGGCGCCTGGGTAGTACCTGTCCCCAAGGTAAGGTAAGGTAGCTTACCCAAACGAAGAAGGCCCATGTGCCGTTTGCATCCTACGATTTGCTCTCTTGAGAATCACTAACGCTGGACGCTGGGGGAATTTAGGGGGATAGGGGAGGATTTATAGCTCCAATACGAATGCACAGACAATTGATTGTCAAACATTCAAGCATTGCCGAAGAGAAATACGCGCTTACCTGCGTGTCTCGTCAGTCAACGGACCGCAGCATTAAATATAATTTTCTTGGCACGACTAGGTGTGACCAGCTGCACGGCAGGTTTAATCCCGTTCCAATCAAGCCAAGAGCAAGGCGGTGCATCCGGGTGCGTATTATGGGGTGTGTTTGGTGCGTATTATTGCGTATTAGTGCGTATCCCCCCCTGAGTCCGTTTATTTTCAACCAAATCTCGGGAATCACCTATCGAAATGGAATCAGCTTACTGGGCACTCTTGTATTGTGACTGGGGATAATCAGCATGGAGACGGGCAACCTGGAAGATGATAAGAAGGAAATAGAAGGCAGTGCAAATGTTCAGACGTCTATAAAGGACCACCCCCAGGGGCTCCAGGGAAGAGATGAACTTACTTGAAATCATCCGCCATCCAACACCTGCAGCAACAACCCCGACTCATTCTAAACACCATGGCATCCATCTTGATTGCATTCGTGGTCGCAGCTCTAGCCGTCAAGAAAGGAGGAGCATCGCCGACAGCGGCCAACCAACGGTCATGCGTCCAGATCGAGGTCCCAGTCAGTGTTGACACCACGGCAATCAAGTGGCAGCAACCGCGGGTTGACAGCAACATTGATGCTGTGGATTGGGTCAGTTACCAGACAACCAGGACGTCGCCCAACAATACCGAGAGCATGATTGGGCGGATATCTGTCAAGGAGACCTTCAAGATCAACGGTCAGCTCTGTGTCCCTCCCAAGGGCGCCGCTCGGTCTGAGATCCTGCAGATCGCTACGCATGGTGGCGGTTTTGACAAGAGGTCAGCCGGCCAACCCCATCTCCGTGATACCTGAAAGTGTAACTAACAAAACACCAGATACTGGGACGCCGAGGTCAAGCCCAAAGAATACTCTTACGTCGAAGCCGCCCTAGCCGAGGGTTACTCCATCTTCACCTACGACCGTCTCGGAACAGGCTGCTCCTCCAAGCCCGACGCCTACGACATCGTGCAGCTCAACGTGCAAGTCGAAATCCTCCGCGAACTCACCCGCCTCGCCCGCTCCGGCAGCCTCGTCAGTGCCTCCAAGAAACTCGCTGGCTGCACCACCGACGCCCGCCTCACCAAGTACAAGCCCCCAAGATCGTACACATCGGCCACTCGCTCGGCTCGCTCATCTCGGTCGGCCTCATCACCAACTACCCGACCGAGAGCGACGGCCTGATCGCCACGGGGTTCCTGGTCACCAACATCCCGCTGCCCGGGCTCAACGTCGCCACGTGGGGGTTTGAGTTTGCGCGCGAAAACGATCCGAAGCTGTTTGGCGACCGTGGTTCCGGGTATATGGTCGAGGCGACGAAGGGGAATGTGCAGCTTAACTTTCTGAAGAAGGGGTCCTTTGAGCCGGCGCTGTTGGACTATGCGTGGAAGATTCGGCAGACCGTTGCTGTGAGCGAGTTTCAGTCGCTGAGGACGGGGTTTGGGCAGGAAGGGGCCAAGTTTAAGGCGCCGTTTCAGATGGTAATTGGGGAGAAGGACTATGGTAACTGTGGAGGTGATTGTACCGGGGCGTATGATATGGAGATGATCAAGAAGGTGTATCCGGGGGCGACGGATCTGGATGTGCATATCCAGCCGGGAACGGGGCATGGCTTGACGCTTTCGACTAATGCCACGGCGGGATACAAGGCGTCGTTTGACTTTTTGCATAGGTCGGGTCTGTGAGGACGGTGAGGACAGTAAGGGGGTAGGTGACGAAGCAGAGATGAGGACGGAAAGGAGATAGGATTCGTCGGTTGTGGAATGCCTTGGTATATTTAGTGAGTATTATATTTCTGCGCGGCTCTTTTGGGTATTCCCATTTGAAGGTTGTCCTTGCAATGCGTTGTAATAACTCAGATTGTCTTGGTTAAAAAAACAATTCATGCTCTTAGCTAGGACCTATGGACTCTAATCGAGAGCATCGCCGATTACTCGTTCGCACCATTTAGGAACTCATCTTGATTAAGCCCCTATTACCCTAGAATCCATACCAATCGTCTTGGATGGGATTCTCATGATACCAGCCTTTTGGCCGTATGCACCACGCGAGCGACGACCTGCTAACTCTGTCACCAAAGAATCGAAAGCTCTCTCGGTGAGCCCTAGCCTTGATACCGTCAGACCCGTTATACATACGCCCGAGATCATACTTGGGGTATCGGATGGCATGCTCCTGCATCCGTCGGACCAGCGCGTCGAGGTTTTGTGTTTTCAGGATCGTGTAGAAAAGGCGTAAGCCCCTTGAAGGAGTGCCATTCCGTGACGACTCACGTCTTACTATTAAGCTGCTGTCAGTTGGTGATAATCTATGATACTAGCCTTTTCCTCTTTCCGGACAACACGGGAAGGATTTATAGTTCGACAGTAACTCACATTCTTCGCGAAGGTTAAGATATGGCAATCCACCTCCATCTCCACCCCATCGGACGGCGGCAAAGAGCTCCTGGCACTTGCTCTCTATGAGCGTGTATATGCACATAATGTCTTGAATCTCTCTGGGTTCGAAAATGGCGAAGAATACCGAGAGTTGCTCCCGCCAGGGCATTACAGCTCCATGATACCCCCAATTGCTCTCGCCAAAAATGTTACAGTGCAGTTGAAAGCGGTAGAATGCGCTTCTGTTCCATCGGTGAGGGTTCGCCAACTTTGAAACCGGGGCCGAGAGCTGACGTGACGTAGGAGGGTAGAAAGTTGAGAAACCAAGGGTCGAGCTACGGAGTGATAAAAGTCCACTATGTCTGGTAGGGCCTCCTCTGTGCATCTATCTAGTATTAGCTCAGGAGTTTCTGTACGCAGCAAGCCGTAGTTGTTGGTAAAGTTTATGATATCCTGCCGTTGGTACGGGCCGGATATTTCTTGGTAAAGCAAGTCGGACGTGTGCACGGCGTATGCGTCCACCAGTGAAACACCGAGCGTTGCTATGGTCGTCAGAATGACCAGTGATTCTCGCTCGAGCAGGTACTGCTGATAGAACACGGGCGAAGCGGTCACCAGCGCCATCAGGTCGTCCACGTCTTCTACGTGGGAAAGGATCTCGGCGCAGTTCGGCAGGCATCAATTCGAGGGTCGCAACCGGCACAGCCCCTCGAGTTGATTTTGCAACTACCCTCTTCCGTAGTAGCGCATAAATGCCGGGGCTTGAGGAAATATTTGGCATGTTGGAGTCTGGGCGTGCTGCTAGAGGGGTACGTACGCTCGGTCGAGGTTAAGGATACCGGCGGTGGTTGAAGGGGTAAAAAAAAAAGAGAACCGGGCGTGGCAGTTTAGAGCTATTTGTAATTCAAGCAGGCAACAGTCTGCGAGTCAACTGACTACCTAGACTTGACGTCACCCACAAAGGGGTGCCACCGTGACGGCCAACACAACGGTTTCATCCGATTCTACCTCTCAACTCGAGTGTCATTTGTCAAACTGAGAACACTGCTATCGAAACAATAGATAGCCAAGGTCCCAAAACTCCGTCGAAACGACGGTAGCAACCATAGGGGGGCCACGATTTGTGTTAAAAAAGACCTGTTACTTGGAGAGGCCAAGAGGCGGACACTTCGCAATCACTGGTAATGAGCCTCGTCAACGCGCCGGATTTTCTCGGCTTCGGAAGCACTGTATTGAGCAAGGAGAAAGGTACATGCGGAAATAAAAACAATGTTGGCGTGGCGGTACATATGTTCCTTTCTACGAAGAACTTTCGAGCTTAACAACCAGTGATGGTGTCCATACGTGAGTCGGTCACGAGGCATAGGTTCTGTGTCTTTCCAATACAATAGGTTATTGATCAGCGTCTTCGTTACCTCATCGATACATACGGTACGTACCTACCTAGTACCATGAGCTTGACGCCTTCAGACTTCGATTTGCCGAGTCTAGGCCTATAAAGAGATTTCAACAGAGGTAAGGTATCCATTTCCCGGCCACCTGAGTTACAACAATGGCTGATGTCTCATTTCCCGTCGGGACGCTGAGGTCTATATATCTACAATCCACGGACCGAATACATGTCAGCCAGCGTTGGCTATAGCTGCCAATGCGGCGGATGAGTGGATGTACTCACCGCTTTTTCAGGTTGGCACTAACGAGGAACTGCGGGCTGCGACCTGCGTCATCTTGCCAAATGTTGAAAAGAGGCCAACAAGTTTGCGAAAATGACGAGACGAGTGATAGCGTAAAGCTGACACAAAGCAATGTAATCAATGGAGAAAAGGTCCGAGGACAAGAAAAAGATGAGGATGAAAAGGATTCTTAGGTACTGACTGTAGAATGAGGTTGTCATTGGAGTGGAGTGGTGTTGTGTCAGGCTGCTCAGAAGGGCGCTTGTCGTGGAACTGACACTCGCAGGATTCGCGGCGTCTGCGACAGCGCCTGTGGTTGCGCAATGCGGGCTAGGTATACCCACAGATCTGTAAGCCTGTTGTGCTCTTGTCGTGGGGGTGCAGGATCAAAGTCGAATGGCTCCCTTGATTTCTTGTCATCGGTCGTGCAACCCAAGGCTCGGCCCTCTGCCCAATGACGCTCTATTATTGACACTACCGCCCATAAACACCGCCCCAGCCTTACGGTCTTATCATCTACTTATGCACGCCAAGCTGGGGGGCGAGCTGAAAATCTGAAACAGGTAGGTAGGTGAGGTGGGCTCGCAGCTACTAATGCGCGATCTCTACGCAGCGTATCGCGGCTCTGTGATATTTGAGCTGGGATAAGAGCTGCCTTCTCATCCGCTCTGGGGATGATATGCTGGATCTCGTTCCTTCAACCTGCACGGTCAATTTGAAGTATGGCTTCTTCTATAACTGCAGATGCAAGTCAGCGACAAACCCATCCCGAAGGAATCGAGCTCGAGGAGAGAAGACCGGAGAATGGTCAGGCTCCGAGCCTTGCAACACCAGAGCCTCAGGTTGCCCCGAATGCCGGGGCTATAAATTCAAGCACCCTCGAAGAAGAATACGACTTAAATGCCAAAAGTGCTGGTAAGGGGCTGACGGCCGCCTATTACAAAAGTCCCCGCTCTGACATGTTATAGACAACTTATGTATCGAGGAGGACAACCTTAACTTCCGCCCTCTTGTCTTGAAGCCCTGGTTTCTGTGGAGCTGCGTGGCCTTCAACTTTGGGGTATTGGGCCTTTTGGTAGCGCTCTACATCAAACCGAGCTTCAGCCTTTTAAACGAATGGGCATATTTCTTTCTGCAAATATTTCCAATCGTCATCGGTACTGTCACCACTGCCGGTTTGGAGGCCATTATCACCGCCCTCTCAAGAGTTACGCCATTTATGCGCTGTGTACGGCCCGAGGGTGACCTCGCAAAGACCTCGATTATGCTCCCCTACGTCCCGCTTCTAGGCCCCCTGGACTCGTTTTCTAGTGGGAACTGGCATCTCGTCTGGGCAAATGGCATTTTGTGGCTCGGATATCCTGTTCTTGGACTCAAATCAGCCTTGCTGACCGCATCCCTCGTTGATGGAACTGCCGAGGTGACTGACTGGGCGCTCCATGCGCTTCTCGCCGCCTACACTATCATAACGGTGTTCATCATCGCAGTCCTGATTGAGCTCTCTGGCAAACCCACCGGCCTCCGGAACGAGTGGGACACAGTCAACATTGCGGACCACCTAGTTCTATTCCGACAGTCGAACTTTCTCGATTGTTTTGAAGGTTCCTGCATCGCCACTCGAAAGTCCATGTCAGACCGTCTAGAGGGCAAGAGGCTGAGGCTTGGGTATTGGTCTCTGGTGGGCACCGAGAATGGCACCCGAGGTGGTACTGAATATGATTCCGACAACCGAGCTCAAGGTGATGCGGAACATGGTAGGCAGGACATCACCAAAAGGCAATGGTATGGATTCAAAGAGGTTGGGTCGGATTACACACCTCTACCGCAGCCTACGATCCACAACATTCCACCCCCAGCAACAGGTGAAAACCCCAAAGGCCAATGTAGGTATTCATTCTTATTTATCTTCCCGTGTTAAATCCTTCTAATGACTTTACAGTTACCGCCTTAGAGCTGTCCATGCTCCGGTTCAACTCAGCATCTTCCATGGTGAAGCCTTTGCCTGTTATTCTTTCTACGGTTGTCGCCGCCGTCATACTCGTTGGATATACTACAGCCCTTGCTCTGGGGATTGGACAGGACGACGATAACACATTCAGCCTCCACGTCTCCCCAGCAATGTCGGCATTTCTACTCAACTTCCTTCTTACCTTTATCCTCAGCCTATACAGCTTATTTTGGGAGGACATGTACCTCTTCACGGCTATCACCGAGCCCTATGTTGCCATGAACAAATCCGGAGGCGCTGACGCTGAAGCGGCCCTCTTGCTGAACTACATCAGCTCACCGCGCATCATCGCCATGTTCGACGCGGCGGCTCGTGGCCACTGGAAAGCATTTCGGACCGCCCTATTCGCCATGCTGCAGCGCCTCCTCCCCATCATCGCCGGCGCAAGCATATCCGTCTTGGGCTACGGAAGCGAAGGGAGCACCTCTACGAGCAAAATCCAGTTCTCCACTCCACTCACGGTTTTCGTCATCATCTATCTCGTTGCT
Organism: Chaetomium olivaceum; assembly: GCA_039881045.1. NCBI lineage: Eukaryota > Fungi > Ascomycota > Sordariomycetes > Sordariales > Chaetomiaceae > Chaetomium > Chaetomium olivaceum. The sequence continues at coordinate 258,426 of JAYWVB010000024.1, read as the reverse complement.
TACCTGCTCCTCATACCCTACGAAGTGTTTGAGTCGGCATATACCCGTTATCTCCCCCGAGATAGCCTCACCATCGCCGACCTTCTCTCTTGGACCTGCTCTAGCCGAATTCTCCGCGAAGACACTATCCATCTCGAGCCCGACCAGCAGGATGCGAAGCTTCCGGATAGCAACCCTCTGGACACCCGCAGCGACTCTCCCCACAACAAACGGTGGTACATGGAGGCGCGTCTCCGTCTCGCGCAGCAGACGTTCAGCTTCGGACTGGAAAGGATAACGGGGAAAACAGATAGCTACTCGATGGGCATCAATACCTCGACTGCAACGACGCTGTACCGCCCGTCTCGGGGGCTTCGGAGGCGGGTGGCGGGGATTAAGAAGGGGGAGAATCGAATAGAAAACCCAAATGCCCTATATCGAATAGCAGGGTCAGAGCGGTTCCAGGTCGTGAACAGGTCCGAGGAACACGCCAATCTCGGAGGGGCAGGGGGCCAGCAGGTGTTGGAGGGCGGGGGGCGAGGTGGGACTGAGGCTGAGGCTGAGGCTGAGGGTGAGCAGGAGGGGGTGTGATGAATCAATAAGGGCAGGGCGGTAGCGGTCTTCATCTAATACGAGTAATGACAAAGCAGAACGATTTAACAACCCAGGCCGTTTATAGCAAAGCAGCCACATCAACAACAACGGAGGGCCATTGGGGTTGAACTAGGTAACTGACCACGAGTTACACGTGGGGATGGGAGCGATATTGGCGTGACGGATCAGATGCTGCATTCTGTCAACAAGTCTCGATAGTCATGGTACACATATGTGAGGCCGGTCACAGGAGTCAGGTTCTGTGTAATCTTGAGTCTTGTTAAGAAGATAAGTCACTTGCGGTGAGTGTTTTCGTTGGTCAATACATACCTAGGCACCTATTACATGAGGAACTAGGCAGATATGGATAATGCTTGCACAAGCATATCTTGCACCGAGTCCATCAAAAACCCTCCCCATGTGATCGTCAGGCTACACTCGCAGCTTGCTCCAGCATCTGAGATCGGATGAATAAGCAATCTCGCCCTCCGTTAGAGGAGGCGAAGGGCTCACCATGCTTGGGGTTGACAGAGCATCCACTGACACCGTAGATATTCCACCATCAATCGCTGCCAGCAGCTGCCGCGCCGGCCCGCGCGCTAGTCCCAGGTCAGCGTTTGTGCCAAAAGTCTCGCTGATTCACAACGAAGCGCGTGCTGAAACCAACCAACCAACTAAAACGGCGATCGGCAAGCTGTTTAACGGCGGGACTGCGCTCAAGTCCCCGAAGCCTCAAAACCGGGTCGCCAGTCGAGGAGACCCAATCCTGCGATTCTTTTGCAAGTTACTGATGCAGGTTTCGAAAATCGGACCCCAACAATTCAGGGGTCGCATTCCCACTTTCCCATGCCGAGGAAAAAGAAAGCAAGCCGCTGATTGAGCAGGAGCCCCTTGCCCCACCAATCCAAATTTGGACTGCTGAAACCGCTTAAATGCGGGGCTCCATGCACGGTCCAGGGCGCTTCGTTGTTTCTGGAACGATGCAAGCTCGGCGCCGTTAGGTGCCAGTGGTTGTTGGTGGGTGATGTCAGAATCTTGAAGCGTCTGGTGTGCCTCGGCGGCAGTTATCTTTTTTTGCGAGATATTTCTACCCAGGCTGTGAGGGGCACAGGGCTTTGCGAGTTGGCCTGAAAAGTCAACCTTGCAGATTCCAACTCGCTTACCCCTGCGTAGCTAAATTTCCATTCGTGCTGGACCCCTGCGTGGATCTTTTGAAAAAGCCCCAAGGGAAGGCGGTTCGGACGGGTTAATGCAGGAACAGAACGCCGAGTCCCGTCAATGCTCCCGTCGCTGAACTTGGGATGAACCAATTGCCACCGCCTTCAAAACAATGCTTGAACATGGCTCGTTTTCGAAGCCGGGTCACTTCTGTGTATGCTTGATTCAACATAAGATTTCCGGGAAAAGCAAACTTTGAAGTCCCGAGCTGACGGGACATCGGCTTGGAACCGAACCGTGCCACGCGTCAAGTCTGCAGATGCGGCGTCGTCACCCCGGTCCGCATGTCTATATCGGGACCGTCACACCGGGAGCTGAGCGATCGAGACGACACCGGCCCTGCCGAGCCTGTCTATTGAGTTTCTCGAAGGAGAGTTCAGAGGTAACAAAAGCCCGTCCCTGTGAGTTATTGCACAGCGCCGGCGCGGGAGTCGCGATGCCAATGACGTGCTGTGTCTCAGAGCGAAACATGCCCGAATATTTGACGGTGGCTGAGGCAGGGGTTCGAAATATGTGTATACTTGCATATGTAACTCCCTGCACATATGAGGTTCAGCCCCCCCTCATCGGTCCCGAGTATTTTGCGAGCCAAGAGAAGTGGAAGAAGGGAGCGAGGAAGAGACGAACGAACAAGACTGGGAAGAAGATCCTAAATAAGGAGCATGACAGAGAAACTGGAGCAGGAACCACCACCCCTCGTCTCCACCAGAACCTGCAGGGGGTGGAATGAATGGCTCGAGTGGGCACAGGGACGATGGAGCCCTGCCCTTTCCCCGGATTGATGATTGGGCTGCCGCACCTTCCCTGGACGGTTAAACTTCTGGCACGCCCTCTCCTCCCTGGGGAGCTCCTGCCTCCTCGTCTTCACTACACACAACCGACTTCCAGGTTGGAATTCTCCTCACGGGGCGCCTTCAAATTTTCTTTCTGTTCCAATTCTCCCTGGGCTTGCGGTCCCTCTTCGCACCTGACTTTGTTCGCGACTGCAACCCACCACGCTCATTAGCTTTTTTTTTTCTCCCACGAGTGATCTTAGGTCCACACCTTCCTTCGATTACTACAGTACAGTCTGCGACCACTCTCTTCGCGGCTGCCCTTTGCCTTCACACCGACCTCAACAACCACCCTGTTTCGTTCGGTCTGGTTTACATTTACACCCACAAAAAGTTCACACATCATCAGTACACATTCTATCACCAGCGCAACATCGCCACCATGAAGGGCGTCCGGACTTTGACGGTGCTGTCGCTGGCAGCTTTTGCCAGCGCCCAGCAGTCCCTCGAGAACGTGGACGCATGTGGAGTATGTCCCAAGTCCCAGCTCGGTTGCCAGTCCCTGAACTGGCCTCCGTCATAACCAGGGCAGCGCTGACACCCGGATAGCAACAATGTTACACCAATGCGTTGAACAGGGCAGGGCAATTCGCCTGTGCGGCCATGGACTTCAACTGCCTGTGCGGTGTTCAGAATTGGTATTTCGATATGCGTGACTGCGCCAAAGGCGCCTGTCCCCCCGAGTATGATACCGTCGTCACGAACGCAGTTTCGGCCATGTGTGCGAGTACGTTCCTGGTCCAGTGCCGAGAGAGAAAGGAACATCAACTGACGGTTTATACCAGCGGCCACATTGCCCCCTGGCGCCCCAGTACCGACTTCCGAGACGACCACCGAAGCGGCAGCCCCGTCGACAACCGAGGCGCCAACCCAGGCGCCCGCGGAATCCACAAGTTCAAACGTAAGTGTGATGCTTCTTGCTTCAACAAAACAAATGTCTTACATACTGGATAGCCCGAGACCTCGACAACATCCGCGGCTTCTGACTCGTCGACAACATCACCAGCAGAATCCACAGACTCCGCCTCGTCAACGAATGCCACGCCTGTTCCGAGCAAGGCGGTGACTAGCTCAGCATCCACCTCGGCCGCCGGTGCGGCAGCAACCTCGGATAGTGCTGAAAACGCGGGTCCGGCCGGAATCACCGAAGCTGCTAAGATCGGCATTGGTATTGGTGTCACAGCTGCTGTGCTCGCTCTCCTCGCCGTGGCCGCCTGCATTTTCCTGCGCAAGCGGCGGGCCAGACAGGCTCCCACCCAGATGGACCGGTTCAAGATCTCGCAGCCCATGCCCAGCGATGAGCACGCTTACACGCATAACAACAATTCGGACTACGACATTGGGGGCGACCTGGAGATGAAGAGCCGCCGGTATGAGGACATGCTTCCGCGAGAGGAACCACGGCAGATGGTCTAGTTGGGCACTGCTCGAGATTCCGGACCGGGAGGGTCCTCTGGCGTAGGGCGGAGAGGTGTCTCAATCTAGGAGACAGGAAACGGAACAACCGATGAACCGCCAAGTGTGGGAAAATGAAACAGGAGATGAACTAGAACTGGGCTGGTATGTCCAAGAGGCGGTCGAATTATAGACGGAACACTTGCGCCAAGAGCAAAGTCGGGGATCTGGTTTGAAGGGTTGCTGTTTTAGCAGGGTTCAACATGGTCACAAGGGGACTGGGATGGGTGTTGTGCTTCTGCGATGGATTGGCTGGGCCGACGGGACCGGAAGATATTCGGACGGGGCCATCGGATCCTGGCTTGTCGATTTTGGCGTCAGGTGTCGGGGACGGATTGCTGCAACTTCATTCGTGTCGGGTTGGCCGGCGCGCGGCTGCCGAACACATTTGTTTTATTTGTACATTCTTGCCGTGACTGGCAGAGAAACTTGGGAGCTCAGGCTACTCGCCCTTGCTGCGCTCATACTGATACAAGCCGTGAGATTGGCCATGGTGTGACATGACTGGCAATGACTTTTCTTGCCCGCCCGTCTATTGGATAATACACCGTTTACAACTCCGACCCGGCCACCTGCAAGCCATCTACCACGAATACCACTGTCGCTGGGCACTGACAGGGCGGTTGGGGAGATGCACCCAGGGACCCTGGCGGAGCTTCTTGGCCTCGCGTTCGGCAGCCTCGCGAATCCGCGTCTTTTCTTCCTTGAGAACAACCGAGATACCTGGAACGCAATTGTCAGAAAACGATCCGGGGGGTAGCTGGGATGGTTGACGCAAGACTTACTGGCCGCACGCAGTTGCAAGATGTTCATTCTACCGCGAGCCCGGTACTCGGGCAGCTTGCCCCGCAACGAGCCACGGTTCACCCACGCCTCGGCCACGTACATGCGCGTCGGGTCATCAACCTTGATCCACTTGCCATCCTTGGTCTGGATCTCAACAGCCTCGCTGCTACCGCCCTTGTCAGCGCTGCTGCCGGCAGCCTTCTTGCCCAGCCCCATCCCGCGCTCCACCACCGCCAGGTCCCGCGACTCCTCCAGATGCAGCCGCACCTCCTGCGCGTACTTCTTCTTGCTGAACCGCATCTGCACCAGCGCCTCCGACACCGTCTTTCCCTTGATCTGCCGCGCCAGGTGCACTAGTTTCTTTGTGCTCGTCGCCATGTTGGGGCTCTTGCTGACCAGCTGCCGCTCGGTCCGCGCGATCCGCGCCGCCCGCGGCTCCCGGCTGAACGGGTTTGTCTGGTTGTGCACCTGCCGGATCACCATCTTGCGCTCCCAGCGGACGCGGGCGCGCGGGTCCGGATCGGCCGCCCGCGCGAGGTGCTCCCGCGCCAGCGAGGCGCCGCTGGAGGCTAGGTTGGCGCGGTCGCCGCCGCCGCTGGGGGTGGTGGTGGTGCTGGCTTTGCTGGCGGCTTCTTTGTACTCGTCTTCGAAGATGGCGGGGCCTTCGAGCGTGTTGTTGAGCTGGGCCATGAGCTTGCGCCGCGATTCTTGGCTGCCGCTGAGCTCGCGCTCGATGGGCGGCTGGTCCTTCTTTTCGCGGTTCCAGAACCAGTGGTTGGCGGGGGTCGTGTGGATGCCGCGGGTGGCGGGGAGGCTGGGCATGGTGGTGTTGCTGGGAGAGAGGGTGAGGGATTGGAGGACGGGGAGGAGGGAGGTTGTTGTCATCGTCGTTGTCGTCGGGGTAGCTGCGAGGGCCGGGGCTAGGTTGCGAGGAGAGGGGGGTTAGTTCCAAGTCTAGTGGTGAAGCTGTGATACGGGGTGCGTGATTCAATGCTTACCACCCCGGAGGAGCCGCCTCGACGGCACGCTGAAGCTCATGGCGGCGATGGAGATGGCATCAACGTGTGGGTTATTTGTTAGGCGGGTCGTTCTTTGTGGTGCACGTTTGTTCGGGCATTGGAAAAGTTCGGCCGGCAAATCCCGTTTCGTGGGGTACGCGCTAACCGTATTGGGCTCCACCATCAACATTTGAGCCTCTGGGCGCCTTCCTGCTTGTGTGCATCGGCATCTTACACAACGTTTGCAGCCTGTTGTAGGCAGGGACATTTTTCGATTCTGCAGCTTCATCTTGACCTTGGTTTTTGTCAATTGGATATCAGACATGGTGGTGGCCTTGCAAAATAACTCGAATTGGCATTTCCCTAGCTACATCCTCTCTCGCATCGCACCCACCCCCTATCCCCCCAAGATCCAACCACGTACAGTTGAGAAAGGAGTGGCATCACGAACGACTGTTCGAGAAAGGGATCTCACAGTATTTTAGACCAAGTTAATTGATTGTAAGTGCAATTAAATGGATGCCAGAGGCAATCGGATTGTGCTTGGCCGTCTGGCAATGGCAACACGCCGGAAATCAGTGTTGCACGAAGGGTGACGAAGATAGTGTTTGTAACCGTTTGGCATCATTTTCACTCCTTCCAGGCGAATCCCTCTGGGTTCTCTCCCAACTTTCTCCTCCCGTGGTTTGACGCATCATTCATCCAGTCGGGCCAGCCAAGTTGGCGGAAATTTACAAGTCGCCGCGAGCAAGTGTAGCGCACTCGTTTTCTCACTCTCTTCTCCCCTCCCATCTTCCCTTACTCTCTTCTCTATTCTGGGAGGTCACTGGAACACCACCTAGTGAGCCTCTCCGACCAACCTTCCAACCTTCTACGACAATTCTTGCATCACGCAAGAAGAGGAAAATACACCATGACACCCATCATGGCTCCATTCGCCTCCCTCTTCCTGCTCCCCTTTCTCTTTGTCTCCATCTTCGCCCTGGACCGTTGCTTCTTCCCAAACGGCAAGATAGCGAATTTTGCTGCCAGTTGTTGGGACACAGACGGGAAGCAGACAGTTTTATGCTGTCAAGTCGGCGACCTGTGTCTCTCGAACCAAATCTGCGCCGCCCCAACCACGACCGCAAAGAGTTTCGTTACTATCGCGGAGCTTGCCTCGACTCGAAATGGGCCGACCCGAAATGCCCCAATATGTGCGCTCGACCCAATCGCGATGACGGAATAGTTCCCATGCATCGGTGCAGCGGCGACAAGTCCGGGTCCAAGTGGTACTGTGGAGAGGATGCTCCCGACGACGAGGACTGCAAATTCATCGATGGCGACGTTGAGCTACCCCGTACGCACTTAGCCCTGCCTCCTCCTATTCTATCTGTGCGCGCTGACGAACAGGATCAGAGGGCGTCGTTGCATATGCCACAGCCGGCATCACGCCGGCTCCGTTACCTGCGACGAGTTCAGTTGAAGAAAGCTCAACCGCGTCGGGAGATCCTCCCGATAACATACAACCCTCGCTGGGGCAGCCTATCATACCACCTTCGTCGGGGCAACCCGAGACAACACCGGGACCAGACATACCAAGCTCTCAAACGACGGCTCCGGCAGATGTTCCGGCAACAGGGACAGGCGTTCCGTCAGCAGGGACAGACGTGCCGACAGCAGCCCCTTCCGGCCCACCACAAGAGAACGGCGAAACCGGCTCGGCCGTCCCAGTCGCAGTCGGAGTCGCCGTGGGCACATCGATCCTAATCGCCGGCAGCGTCCTGGTGTTCTTCTACCAGCGCAAGCGGCGCCGCCAGGCACCGGTGCGCGCCGAGACGCCGCCCCCGTTTGAGTTCTCCTTCATCAATAGCCAGGCGCCCGGCTGGCTGGGACCGTCGTACGGGGTCAAACCACCTGTGCCGCCGCAGGCAGAGGACAAGATGCACGACAAGAGCGGCAAGCCAACACCAAATAATGGAGGCACTGCACGGCAGGAGCTGCCTTGAGGGCGGAGGATGGGTGTGATGGGTGGCAATGGAGGGGGTCGGGGTTTGTTGTGTGTGTAGTGTGTTATGCCGGTGTCCGATCCATTTTCCATTTGTTCAATTTACAGTCTTGTTTCTCGAAGCGTTTGTCGTCAGGATCTTCCTGCCCTGTTCATTTCTGGTACACAATTGCGGGCTGCTGCCACAGCATGCCGGCTCCTCTGGGACCAACGAAAATGAGCGCCATGTGTGCGGGCGGCTGACCAGAACGGAAGTCGGGGTCTTCGCTTTTTGGCCCCGGAGCTCGCGCTACACATCTCCCGGTCGCTGGCCGGGCCAAGACCCAATCACCATCGGGTTGGCACCGTTGGATCGGCGACAAGGCGCGCCGACGCCGTTCATTCGGCCTGCAAGTCACGTAATACATGCAAACAATTGACCCTCCCTCCGCATCCATGGCCTGAAAACGGAATCGCGCGGTGAGGTCTGCGGACTCGAATCTGACCCGGCTGCCTTGGACTTTTGCAATTAACTCGCCGGGTTCGAGAGTATGAATACCATGGGCGCTGACATAAATGCCCAGTTTCTTGTCTCCTTGCATTTGGACCCCAGGCCGCATTCGATGTCGCATCGCTTGGCACGCACTTAGACTGACTTATACGACAAACGTCGTACATACATTCCAGTGTCTCGGATATCAACACGACAGTGACGACGGGACTAAGGGCTGAGATACATTATAGTACTAGCCGGGTCGAACTGAATCATGTCTTCCAACCCAAGCCAATCGGTACTCACCCCCTTATCCCCCTCCATATAAAAAGAAGAAGAGAAAAGAAGCGGAAAAGGAGACACAAAACAAACAACTAACACCCAACAGGCGCAACCCCCCCAGCCTCAAAACCCGCCCTACCCCCCGGCAGGCGCCACCCTCGGCGGCCAGCCCACCCCCCTCCCCGACATCCCCATCGCCGCGGTCCTGCTCGCCCTGTTCGCTCTCTCCGCCGGCACCCACCTAGCCCTCTTCCTACGCAACAAGCGCCGCGGGCCCTCCCACGCCTTCTTTTTCTCCTTCTTGCTCTTCGTCTTCTCCTGTCTGCGCATCGTCGCGCTGGCGCTGCGGATAGCCTTGTCCCGCGCGCCGCGAAATGCGAATGTCGCGCTGGCGGCGGGGGTGTTTACGGCGGCGGGGGTGCTGATTGTGTTTATTGTGAATTTGGTGTTGGCGAGGAGGGTGGTGAGGGGGCTGCATCCTGCCGTGGGGTGGCATAAAATAATGACGAATGGGGTGAAGGTGTTGCTGGGGAGTGTGATTGGGGTGTTGGTGATGGTGGTGGTCTGTTCGGTGCATTCGGCGTTTACGTTGGATGTGGTGGCAAGGGGCAGGGAGAGGGATGTGTTGAGGTTTGCGGGAGTGTATATCACGGTTATTGCCTTTTTGCCGGCTGTCGCGGTGTCGGTGGCGTGGTTGGTGCCGAATCGCTCGGTGCGGCATCCGCCGGAGGGCTTTGGGAGAGGGGGGTTGGGGGCGAAGGTGTTGCTGTTGTTGGGTGCGTCGACGGTGTTGACGCTGGGGGCGGGGTTTCGGGCTGGGGTGAACTTTGCGGTGAAGCCGCTCGGGCAGGAGCAGTGGTATCACTCGAAGCCGGCGTTTTACTGCTTCAACTTTGTGGTGGAGCTGCTGGTGGTGTATTCGTACGCCATCTTCCGGTTCGATCGCATGTTCCATATCCCCGAGGGCAGCTCAGCGCCGGGCCATTATTCGGGGAGGGGTCATGAAGAAGGGACCGAGGAACCGGGGTTTAGGTTGGATGCTTCTGGAGAAAGTGCAGGGGACAGCAACATCACGCTGCACTCGAGGAATAAGCATTTAGCTAGTCGTGAAGGAGGTTCGGCAGTGTGAAGGGGGGATAGGGGATGGGGCCGAAAGGGGTAGAATGTGTGGCTCGATTTGTTTATTTTCTGCTGGATTTTATTTTCAACCTGTAACAACACTGATAGAACAGCGACAGCAAGCGTCATCGTGTCAGATACCAATCTCATATACCGTCAAGGTCATTCCCTAGTCCCACCTCGACTAGACACTATTATTGTGTAGGTAGTAAAAGGTGCTTCTGGCCTCGTGAGTCGCGAGTCGTTCACAAAGGCATTGTTCAGTGCCAGACCAATTCAATGGGTTTTCATTGTTGGGTATTGCAATCAACTAGCACTGACCCCTTGGCGGCCAACTCGACCAAGGACAACCAAACTGTTCCCTTAGCTCTCGCGTTCAGCTAAACTGTCTCTAACAAACACGATGATATTACTCACATACAAAGGTCCCTCGACTACATAAACCACATCACGATGGGAAGAGTTTTGATTCCACTCCAACGCACAACCTCTCGCCTTTAGCTTCCTGCACTCACTCGCTCATCTATCTTTTACTATACCCAGTAGTTGACAAGTAAAAGAAGCATCAGCTCACCATGGCGGACCGACTGCCACCTTTCCCGGTCACCCTCAACGAAGCCGATGCTAGGTTCATCCTCCTCGCACACCACGTGCGCCACGCCGACGGTGGGATATGTCCCCCCTGCCAACACTCCATCCTCTATCATTTCTGCATACTCGCCAAACGCTACAACACAGGCCTGCAGTTGGACCCCTTCCACCTAGACGCCCGATACCAGACGCCCCAAGACGCCGCGCGCGTAAACCACGTGCGGAACGAGATGCTCGCCTGGCAGAGCCGGAACAGGGCCGGCTTCGACGATATGCTCCACAACAGGTGGCTCGCCATGTTCGAGTCGGCCAAGGGCGTTATCGACGCCGAGTACAAGGGCCTGCAGCAGGCGACGAGCCCGCGGCGGCCGAGCCCACCGCACCCGCTCCAGCAGCGCGTCGACGCCGGCCAGTACGTGTCGGCCATCACCGCCAGCGAGGAATCGCTCACCAAGATCTGGCACGCCTGCGCGGGGCGCTACACGACCGCCGACCTCCTGCGCGGCCGCCCCTTCACGGGCTACCCCAGCGGCTTCGAGTCCATGCACCTGCGGCGGCTGGTGGTCCTGCAGAGGCCGAGCCACGGCGACCTGTGCCGCTGCGCCGACCGCGCGTGGCGCCTGCCGCCCTGCGCCGGGCTGCCGCCGAAGGACTGGCTGGTCTCACCGCCGCATACCGAGGTGGTGATGAAGTATACGGCTCCGCTGATTCGGGATATGCACGGGCAGTTTTGCCGGGATCTGGTTGCGCGCGGGCAGGGGTACAAGGCGAAGTCGCTGGCGAAGATGTTGCAGGTGCCCATGTTTAAGGACATGTTTGTGGCGGCGGTGGGTAATGTGGAGGCGGAACGCAGGGAGCGGAAAGCGAGGGAGGAGGAGCGGACTAAGGTCCTCGAGGCGGCGGGCGCGCTGATGATGATGAAGGCGGGATGGGGGGCCGACGAGAAGGAGAAAACCGGGGATACAATTGTGGTCAAGATTGAGCCCGAGTCGGATTAATAGGGGGTCAAAACGAGAGAATGTTTCTGCAGTTTTAAAGCATAGCACTTAGAATATAACAAGACCAAGCTGGATATGGTGCCCTACAATAATACCAACACATAACTATTGTGCCACTAAATGAATATAACGCCATGATATTTTGACTGTTATTGGAAGCGCTGGTGAGTGACTTGCTTGCTTGCTTGGTATGTGATGTTGGCCTCCTGATACATCGAGAGCGCCTCATCACTCCTGTTCTGAACCATGGGCCGTAGAGTAAGGTAGGTTATTGGCAGACAAAAGCTTGGCATGGGAGACGACCTAAGACTAGGGGGTTTCTCAAAATTGATTTTGGAAGAAGAAGGTTCCATAACTTTAGTGTTCATGGTGAACTGTCTTTAATTAATAGGTTCAAGTTGGGAGGCTGCGGCCGATATGTGTGAGATTGATTGAACATTACATATCTCATAACTTCGAGTTCACCCGGCTCTTCATCGAGCTCTTCAATTGTAAAACTGTTGAGCTCGTGGTAATCTGTAATGGGGTCTGTAATTGGGTTGTTGGGTTGGAGGTTCTTCATTTTGATACAGTGAAATGGGTCTGTGGTGATTCTCTCGGTTGTAGGTTTCACGCTTAAATCAAAATAAACCACCCGACTTGTCTCGGTCAACGGATCTTCACGGAATACTGTCCTTGGGATTTGACTACCTGGACTAGCAATCTATTGACGGCAGTGTCTGTTCCGCTTGTTCGTCCTACAATGAGCGAGCTTGGAGACTCGAGCCCGCTTGCTCAACCTCGGGGCTTTCTCTTCTGCAATCGTAACAACAAGGCTAATGGAGTGGTATTATAAGTCTACCCCCTCAAGTCCCTTCTGTTTAGCCGTGGCCGCCGATACACTCTTGATGCGCGGCAGCGACGGGAAAGCAATGCGTGTACATCGTAGGCGGAGGTCTTGGAGGCTCATGGGGTAAAAGGCCGACAACTAAACAATCACTTAACACAAAGCTTTTGGTTCATGGGTTGCATTATCCATCTGCCATCTAGCAACGGATCATTTCCGCCGCAAGGGCTGCCGTGACAAGATGCATTTTTCCCAGCTCCCCGTCTTTCATTTTCTTGCTATGAAAGCGACCAAAAGCGAGATAAGCAGTCCGAAGTACGCCCCCACCATGGAATTCGTCGAAAGAGCCCCGGCGCGCGACAGGCGCGCCCGGCCTCCAGCGCAGCGAAGCGATGCAAACCCCCTCCCTGCGACCCGTCCTTCCCCGGCCCCGACGCCGAAACACCGGTCCCTTACGCCCTCGACATGACACCCCACGCGCGGATGATGTTGTCGGTGTAGCCGGCGAAGAGGGTCTGGCCGTCAGCGCTCCACGCAAGGGAGACGCACTCGGGCTCGCGGCTCTTCTTGCCGACGTTCTGGAACTCGGGCTTGAGCTCGTCGACCTTGCTCTTCTTCTCTAGGTCGAAGATGATGATGCTGCTGGCGGTGGCAGCGCACAGCCAGTAGCGGTTGGGGGAGAACACAAGGGCGTGGATCTCGTCGTTGGCGTTGAGCGAGTACAGGTGCTTGCTCTCATTAAGATCCCACAGCATCGTGGTACCGTCCTTGCCGCCGGAAGCGCACAGAGATCCATCGGGGGAGATGGTGACGGTGTTGATGTAGCCGGTGTGGCCGATGTGGTCGGTCTGCAGCTTGCAGCTAGAGAGCTCCCAAACCTGCCCAAGATGGTCAGCCACGGACGAAATTCTAGATGGTGATTTCGACAAAAGGTGACAGGGTTTTGGGGTCGCTCAGTGCATGGTGAATGTTGGTCTCATGGCCCGTGGCGAGACGGGCTCTGAAGTAGCAAATACTTTTAAAAAGTTGCAAGCATCATTGCGAAGGGAGAAAAAAGAGAAAGTTCGTATCCAACGTACCTTGACCAGCTTGTCCCAGCCGGACGACACAATCACGGGGTTCTGCGGGTTGGGCGAGAAGCGAACACACGAAACCCACTCGGTGTGGCCCTTGTCGGTGATGGTGAACTTGCAGTCACCGAGGGTGTTCCAGAGCTTGATGCTCCGGTCGCGGGAACCGGAGACAATCTGGCGGTTGTCGGCAGAGAACGAGACCGAGAGGACGTCGTTAGTGTGGCCGACGAACCGGCGGGTGGTGGTGCCGGTCGAGAGCTCCCACAGGCGGAGAGTCTTGTCCCACGAAGCGGAGAGAGCATAGGCGCCGTCGGAAGAGATCACCTGCCACGCCAATCAGCACAACTCAATTCCCCCCCAGCCCAGAAATCGGTTTGCGAGGACGTACGCAGTCGGAAACGATGTGGGAGTGGCCGTGCAGCGACCGCTTGGGGTAGCCGTACTGGGTCTCATCGCGGGTGAGGTTCCAGATGATCAGGGTCTTGTCTCGGCTGGCGGAGAGAAGCATGTTGGGGCTGTTTGTCACGGTAAGCGCAGGTCCTCGGCGTCGGCACGATTGATCGGGTGCGTGTACTTCTCCATCGACGTGGCCAAACTGGTGACCCAGCCATTCTGCGAGACAAGACCGTCAGCTCTAGCCCGGAAACGCAAACACAAGTTTGCATCGTCGAGCTCGAAATTGGGCGATCTCGACGTGCGTAAATTGAGGGCGGCGGGGAGAACTTACGTGGCCCTCCAGGGTGCCCTTGAGGATGAGTTGCTCAGCCATGTTGACGTCCTTCCTGGGATTCGGGGATCGGTGGAAGAATGGTGAGCTTTTTGGCGGTGCCTCGTTTCGTCGGGGTCAACAGAAATCGGGGCGCTACGAGAGCTCTGAGAATTCCGAAATTTTTGTGCGGCGGAAATAGGGTGCGCCGTGGGGTCCGGCCGAAGGCGGTGGCAGCGCTGGGCAGGTGGCAGGAAGGCTTCGGCCCGTCAAGTCAATTGGAGCTCGGTTAGGTCATTGAGGAAAGCGGGGCACGCCTTCCCAGTGCGCAACGCGTCCAATTGGGACATCGCGCAGGTCAGTCGACGAAGCTTCCAAAAAAAAAACATGGCACGACATGTTACCGACCCGGGCAGGTCGTTACCCAAAGTCGAAATCTTTGTGTTCCGCCGTAATTATTTCCGTTCAACGACCGACTTATTGAATGCAACAAACAATTTTCCACCTGGTTCAAGGCACGCCGAGGTACAAATACAATTAAGGATAAAATCTATGTTTGTCGTCACTATGACGATCTGGGTATCTTCTGCCTGCTAAATCTGTGACCCAACCAAACTCCAAAAACACCATGCGCTATGGGTTGAATGCAAATAAAATGCAACATGCAAAGTCCCGTTTCTTCTTACCCCTTCCCAGAGATACCGTGCCCGGCAGCGGCCGCCTTCCTGACACCTGCCCGAGGTATGTCCTGGCGAAGGCAGGCCTTCTCCGTGTTCACAATCATGCTGTGGTCCGCAATCTCAAACCGGCCTTTGTCCCCGTGCATGGCCGCCGGAACAATTTCCTTGCCCTTGGACTTGGTATCGTCCTCGATCAGCTCGCGCATCGCCGCCTCCCACAGGTTGTAGCGGTCGCGACGTGCTGGTTGCCGTTGTGCTGCTGACCACACCTCCTTCTGCTTGGCAATCTTGGACGCGCGCATCAACCTTCTGAGTGCTCCCTCTCCTGCCTTGGCTTCCTTTGCCGCCGCTTCTCGCATCTTCTTGGGGTCACCGCGTGGGATCTCGTCTGGTGCAAGCGGCCGCTGTGCTTGTGTTTGTGACCCTTGCAAGGGTTGGGATGGCGCGTCGGGGCTGAACGCGCCCCAGTCATCCGACACAGTGACGGGCGTCGACGCTCTCGGGGGTGCATTTGTATGTGTGTATGCTCGGGAAGGCAGGGAACGAGCCCGGGATGTACTGCTTGACTGCTTTATCCGGAGCACCGTCTAGCTCGTGACCAAGAATCGGAAGATCTCTCTCGAGGCGGTCGATGATCGGCAGGGGCTCCAATACGGGTAGACGTTTCGACTTTGGGATGGGTGGCTTCCGGTGGGGGTCGAGAAGTGACGTGGTCAAGTTGAAGCGCCCTAGAGCGAGCTCGAAATCGCTGGGGATCGGATGCGCTCGTCGAGCTGCATTCTGGTACGTCCTCACGCTTTCGCCCAGGGAGGTGATATCTGCGAGCTGGGTTAGGGTATCGCCCAACAAGACCCAAGTGATCGGCTACGTACAGGCTTCCACCATGGCAGTAAAACTCTCCATGGCTTCGGGCGCGGCGCCCTCGAAACCGACCTTGTCCAGCGCCAACGCAACCGCGCGTCGCAAACCCTTATTCGCTACCTCATCTGTGGTCGGTGCCGCCGAAGCACATGATGAAGCGCCGGTCTTTCCAACGGATAATATGACGTGAGGAGATTGGACCCGTTGCCGTTTGGCGTCGGAGCTATCGCGGTCGGTCGCTGCCGGTCGCTTTCGGGACTCGATCGACATTGTCGCGGATTCTTCTTCGACCGTAGCTGACAACATAATGGGTCAAAATGTCAGTTCCCCAAGACGGCCGGGTGAAAAGGGAGATGCGCGGAGGTTGTGATCAAATGGGGTTCGATGCGAAAGCAGTTGCGATGCTTGGTTTAAGGTAGGAGCTGGTGTTGAGATCCACAGCCAAACAACCACCCATGCACGGGCCGCTGTTCGAGACCCACTTGCTCTCGCTCTTTGTTCACCTCAAGTTCCAACTCAACGGGCTTCATTCAGCTTTTTGCCCAAATCTCAAACTCAATGATGAAATGTGTAAACAATAGAACATGACTACAATTTACACTTAATTTCAGATCCGGCTGTATTGACAAACCTTGTCCGATTTTACAGGGCACAATAGGAGCAACATCAAGCACGTCGCCAGATGAGTGAAAGTGTTGTGGAGCCAAGCAATCGAACCACTTGCCGTTTCGATCCCGGGCCTGCCATACCTATTCGGACTTCCTTCACCAAACAGATAAAGCCCAGCTGTCGAATGTATAAGGTGATGATCAGTCATCTCCAAGAAAATGCACGATCTTGAAACTCTCAAGAGTGGCGGCTACAGAAATGCTGGCCTCACTCGACTCACGCTCTCATCTCCCTTGACCTCATTTCCGGACGAGATACTCCAACTCGGTGATACCCTCGAGGAGCTGGACCTCTCGGGCACCGGGCTGTCATCACTACCTTCGAGTTTTGGCACCTCTCTTCCGAAATTGAGGTCTGCTTTCTTATCCAACTGCAGCTTCAAGATTTTCCCGCGAGAGCTTGCCTCATGCCCTGCTTTGGAAAGTGTTGCGTTCCGCAACAATGGCATGGAGGAGGTTCCCGAGGATGCTTTCCCGCCTCTGCTTCGCTATCTCATTCTCACAAGCAACCGCATTACCACACTACCATCTAGCATTGGCCGCTGTGGTCTTTTACAACAATGTATGCTCGCCGGAAACCAGCTACGAGACCTACCCGCTGAGATGGCCAGCTGCATGGAGCTTACTCTCCTCCGACTCAGTTCCAACCGCCTCTCGACCCTTCCAGCCTGGCTATTCACTCTGCCCAAACTAGCCTTTCTCTCTTTTGCCAGCAACCCCTGCGGCTCCCCGACTACCAACGGACTTCACACACCCCGCGGACTAGCCAGCATCGCCTGGTCCGACCTCGAAGTGCAGCAGCCTCTCGACGCAAACACCTCGCAGGGCCTCTGGCACCAATCGCCACACTACGCCGAAGACGTGGCCATCAAATTGTTCCGGAGCTCCACCGGCACTCTCGAAAACGACGACGACGATGGCTCTGCCGCAGACGAGATGGCCGCGTACCTCGCAGCAGGCGCGCACGAGAGCCTGGTCACCATCCTCGGCCGCATCCACAGCCACCCGGACGAGGACAAGGACGGAGATGACGGAGCCAGCTACCAAGGCGGCATCGTAACGCAGCTCATCCCGGACGAGTACGCACCTCTCAACACCTACCACCATCACCAACACAGCAACAGCAACAGCAACAGCAACCAACAAGAACAAACCACCACCACCACCACCACCATCACCATCCCAGCAGCAGCCCCAGCCCCAGCAGCAGCAGCAGCAGCACTAACCGCCCCAACGGCCCTGTCCATGCTCACCGGCCTCGCCCACTGCCTGGCCCACCTGCACGCGCGCGGCATGGCGCACGGGTCGTTGGAGCCGCGTCATATCTTGGCGAGCGCGGCCGACCAGCATGCGCTGCTCACGGGGTTGAGGGGGGCGACTGTCTACGGGCATGGGCATGGTTCGGGTCACGGGTTGGGGCACGGTTTAGGTCAGGGTTTGGGGGCGGGGGGTGGTGGCGGTGGTGGTGGTGATGAGGGTGAGGATGAGGGTGGTGGTGAGGGTGGGAACGTGAAGGGGGTGGAAAGGGTTGAGGTGCTTGCGTTTGGGAGGGTTATGGAGTATGTTTTGGGGGTTGTTAATGCTGGTCGTGGTAGTGGTGACGACGAAGGTGATGATGACGAGAAGAGGAGAGAAAGGGAAGCGGTGGAAAGGGGGCTGACAGAACTGTGTGGGCGGTGTATGGCGGCGGACGTCGCGGCAAGGCCGGGGTTTGCTGAGATCGCGGAGGTACTGCAGGGCTTGATGGGCTGGCGCGGGATGATGCGGATTCCGGACGTTGAGCCTCGGTAGGCGCGGGACGGGATGGATGGCTGGGGGTTGTTGTCTGGAGCTGCTGCCTATGGTGACGTCGACATTAGAGAGTCTGTCATAACGGCGCGTTGCGCGTCCGTTGGTCGGATTTCTAATAAAATCCTTGATTTCTAACCTCAGCGTCTCCTTCTCGGCAACGGATGCTGCTCGGCGTACGTGGCAGCCGAGCCAACCGCATGTCCGTCTGTGCGGGCGGCCGAGGAGGGAAGTTTGGGGGATTATCGAACGCTGCAGTTGGCGATGAACTGCATCGACTTACTCACCGCCGCAATATCATCATGTACATCTGTACAGGTGTACATAGCGCGTACTGTGTTGTGGATACTTTGGGCTGACCCTTCCAACTGCCGCGGTAACGACGAGCGCAGCATGTCACGCCTCGCTCCGTTTTTCGGCCACTGTCAACCTCTCTCTAGGGTTACGTTGAGTGCGGGCGCACTGGGGTAGGTACCTACTCATGGCAACTGCTGTGCCGCAACGTGCTCCTCATCCAGCGGTCGCCCGATACCCTTGTTATCCAAACCGGTGCGTGCATGTGTGGCTCCTTACACTAGTGTGTGTGTGTGTGTGTGTAGTGCACACTTACACGGACAGGGCCGCAGTAACAAGTCGGTCACTGGCCTCGGCCCCGGCCGCCGAAGGCACATCTAGCAATGTCTTGCCGCGTCTGGGGGTCATGTGAGCTCCCCCGGACGCCACGGACATGATCCTTTTCATGCGCGCCGCCTACCGCAGCGTTGCAACTCGGCTCATCTTCACTGCACTTTCTCATTGCTGTCCCGGTTTGGCAGCCGTCCGAGCGCGGGGGTGGAAAGGGGGGAAAGACAATCGTGGCCAAATCGAAAGATCGGACGGCTGCTGCAGGTCCATGCCGCATGCAGGGTGCTTTCTATGTTGCATCCTCTACTGTGCAAGTGACGCGTTGTTAAATGGAGTGGGAGTGGGGAGGCACATAGTTGAGATCTTCTTTTTTTTTTTTTTTTTTTTTTTTTTACCCGTTCAACGTCGATTTTATGTTGTGTTGGAGGTGGGCTGCATGGAACGATTGGATCAGTTATTGCGGCACCCCGAGGTTGCCCTGCATGGCGGGCGCTAAACTCTCCCTTCTGACACGTGTGGACGGCCAATTGAGAAGGTCTCTTGTGCAGATGCCCCCCATCCTTCTCGCCGAAAATTTCTGGAAGCAGAGTTTGTGCCCGGCGCCGCCCCATCTTTCTAGCCTGAGGTCAACAAGAGTGCCTGGAAGCATTGGGTCTGATGCTACCATACCCTGATGATCTAAGTCATCAAGATGAGAAAGGAAAAGTAGAAAAAGAAGAATAAGCAAATGCAGTTCCCTTAGGCATCTGTGAGTGGGTTGATGATCGCAGGCTTTTCACCAGCATGTAATACCTCAACTAAGGGCGGGATTTGTGATTCGTGTTGGGTGTTGCCGTCACTAATAGAATTTCCTGAGCTCATGGCGGGGCAGGTTGGAGCCAGCTCCGCTGATCTGTGGTTGGTCAATTCACCCAGTCTCGCTTGTTAGCAATGGCGGGAGATGAATATTGTGGGGGAAGCTTCCAGCCGCAGGACGGTCCGTGTGAGGGACGAGTAACATCTAGGCGAGGCACAAGGGCACTGCGTATGCTGACTCAATTCTGCTAATCGAAAGCTGAAGAAAGAGAGGAAAGATACAAGATAGCGCGTTGGCAACGCGAGAAGGCATGGCCAGAACGGAGCTAGTCCGGATGCGGAAGTGCACCTCCAAACCCCAACCCTGGGTGCGCTTTCCGTCACAGTCCGGCGATATCAGTCTGCTTCGGACGAAAAGCGGATAGTTAGAAGGAGGTTAGATTCTATGATGCAAGTAAAAATAAATAGAATTAAAAAAGAATAAAAAAAAAAGAATAAAAAAAAAAAACACATCTATTTCCCACTACCTCGTTTTCCAGAAGTACCTAGTAACGAAGCAGTACATGCAGTCGGAAGAAGCCATTCATCATCGATGAATGATCTCTGGCATGCGCTCTCTGCCTGCATTGGACTGCTCCTGCCCTTCCTTGGCTGGAGGGATCGGACGCTAAATTCGCACTCACGCATGGAGCCACAAGACCCTAGCCGTTTTGTCCCACTTCCCTTCCATTTTCGTCCTCTTTTCATCGGTCGCTCGGCCGGTTGGTCTGAACACGTCTTTTTGACTTTGCGGCCGGCTGCGGTCGGGAACTGTGAGCTGTGCTGTGCTGTGCCTTCGGCCTTCGAAACCTTCCAATTGTTCTGCCCGCTTTCCATTTTCTTTCCATGCTGTGCCGCAAACGGGCCAACTCTCAACCGGACCACCACACCACCACACCATCATCTCTCAAACGGAATGTTCGAACGGACAAAATTGCCCGTGGCTGACCCTTCGCCGTACACAGACAGGTTGCAGTCGCCCTGTCGTGGAACCCCGAAGAGCCCTCCTCCCTATGAGACTCTCGGCGACCTCGCTGAGACATGCAGAGACATGCAGGAGAGGAGTGGTGCCCTCGTAGTTGCAGGGCTTGCAGTAGCCCGCAGACAGACAAGGGTATCCATTGCGGGTGTTGGAAGATAGACACAAAGCGGGCGAACGAGCTAACTAATCTGTACCTTGGTACCTCACTAGCTAGTGCACGAGCTGCAAGCGAAACGGTCAAGACGCAGAGCCTGAGTGATCGCCCTGCGGGATCCGCAATCGGCTGGCAGCGGTCTGGCCTCGATCAGAATTCGCTTAATTTCCCGCATTTTCAGCAGTGCCAGGAACGCGCATCTCCTTGAATACCCATACATGTCGAGAGTTGATTGCGGATCACTGTCTCCATCATGTCATTGGGGGCTGTGGTTTAGGGAGCTCACTAGCGCCCGCGGCGGGAACTATCCGTTCCCTTTGGTCCCACACCATCTTTCATCACGGGGGGAGGCAGAGACAGGTCCGAATCCGGCAACAGGGCTTCGTCAACCCCCAAGGGAGCGAGGGGAGCGAAGGGAGCCAAGTTTGGTACAGGTCAGGGTAGGGTAGGGCTCACGGCGCACATCGACATAACGCATCCACGCATCCACGCATCATCCACCGGGGGGAGACGGCACCGCCTTCTTACCCCACCATCTCCCGCTCCCGCTTCGCTTGACCCCTGTTCCGGCCCTGGTTCCGGGGGGACGCCATGTCACCGCATAAATGGCCCTGTGCTGCCCGTCTGACACGGGGTTGACTGTGTGTTTTCGTTAAAGAGCATACGGCACGAACTGGAATCTTTGCTCCTAATTTTACCTGGGCGGCCCAGAATCAGAGAACGGCTCCCTGGCACTCCGGATATCCGAGCTGGCCAACCAAAATCCACAGACGAGACCCGGCGGCAGCCCTGGCCAGTGGCAAACGGAAGCATTCATTACCGATTCGCGACCCGATCTTCTTGTATACGTACAGTACCTCCATACTTTGTCCACACAATCCTCGCCAGGAACCCACCGGCAGCATCTCGACTCAAGACGAACACCGAATCGGCGACCAGAACACTATCTTCAGCTGGGGACGTTTCTGTCCTACTGTGATCACTCCAAGGCTCGTGGGCAGTTATTCGATATCCCCTGGTGTTCTCCGAACGGAGCCCCGCTTGATTCCGGACTCTTTCCTGACAACCTTCCCACACACCGCTACGGCCTCTGCTATTTAAACGCACAGACAGGCCTTGCGTGTTGAACGGCCTCTGTTATTATCCCAACAGCGCTCTGTTCGGCGGATACCCTATGGTTGGAATGTGCTTGGTTCACTAAGCACCCGGGATTAACGGGAGTAGAACTCAGAGCCACCGAGCCGAGCCGAGCCGTGTTGTGGAGTTCCGGGCCCCGTCCCTTCCGCGTGAGTCCGGCCAACGCTCCGTGGATTAGAGCGAAGCGCTGACGGCTTCTAGACCTTCCATTTCATATTAGCCACCACATTAACATTATTCACGAAACGGAGACCGGCCACCATGTCACTACCCTTCACCATCAACCCGTCGGCCATTCCCATGGTGCGGACGCGGAAGGCGCTCATGATCTTGGATTTGCAGAATGACTTTCTTTGTCGGGAGGGCGCCTTGTTCACTGAGGACCCCGAAGACTACGTGGAACGAATTCTGGAAGTGGCCAAGGCCTTCCGCGACTTTGGTGCCGGCGATGTAATTTGGGTACGCAGCGAATTCGAGAGCCATCGCCCTCTGACGGAAGAAGGCGAGCAGATTATCACCACCGATTCCATGTTGCGCGACAAGAAGAGCGCATCGTCGCGGGGACGCCAGCCAACTTCCACCGGGCAAGAAAGTGCGGTGATGGAAAACGACGACGAGGCCTTCCTTAGTGTCGGTACAAAAAAGAATGCGAGGCCCTGCGTCCGCAAGGGCACGAAGGGCGCCGAATTCGCGCCGAGAGTGAAGGCTGCGATAGTTGCGGGACGCGACATTGTTTTCACCAAGACACACTACAGTGCCTTCGCATCGGGACAACAGCTGGTTCAGATGCTCAGGGGCCGGTTCGTGACTCAGATGTACGTCTGCGGAGCGCTGACAAACATCAGCATCTACGCGACGGCACTGGGCGCGGGACAACATGGCTATGGAGTGACGCTCGTTGAAGACTGCTGCGGCTTTCGGAGCACGATGCGCCACCTCAACTCGGTGCGCCAGCTCGACCACTTAACAGGCTGCGATGTGATCAGTTCCGACACCCTCCTCGATCAATTGCAACCCCCTACGGCCCCACAAAGCTTGTCGACGGGACTCTCCCCCTCCATCTCCAAGATTGCGCTTGAGCTCGGGAGTGGGTCTCCGGATAGCTCCCCCGCAACCGGACCCACGCCTCCGCCCCCGACCCCGCCGGCCAAGCCTGCTTCGCCGCAGCGGGCCCGGGACGAGCTCAAGCTAACCACTCCGCCACGCCGTAGGGCCTCAAATCAGAGCAATAGCAGTTCCAAAGGGGACAGGAAACGCCCTTTGGAAGACACGGGTCATTTAGAGGCCGAGTCTGACCCCTCGTCATCGGACCGTGAGTCAACGCAGAATGCAGAAAAGAAGCCTCAAGAAGCGCGGAGAAGCTCGCAGCCCCCAAAGGCGAAGCGGAGCGAATTAGAGAGCTCAAAAGGTCCGACCCTCTCCCCCGGGACAGGCAGCACACATGCTGAAAAGCCCAGGGTCGTAAATCGGGTCAAGCGACGTACCCCACGAGCGCCGTCGGATAAGAAGCCGACGCCCTCTTCGTCTGCCACCGTCGCGACTCCAGACAACACTCCAAGTGACACAACGAAGCGGGAACCCCAGGATCCCACCACATCCCCACCATCACGTCCTCTGACCCCGGAAGAAAAACCATTACCCAGCATCATGGCGGAACAACAGCAGACAAACGCCGTCTGCGGCGAGGCCCTGTGCGAGGGTGACACGCACGTCATCACCAACCTTCTCCCACCGCCCCTCGCCGCAGACGGGTTCGAGCGTTTGCTAGAAGAGGTCAGCTGGGCTAGCATGTCACACATGGGCGGGGAGGTGCCTCGCCGCATTGCCGTGCAGGGAGCCGTCGCCGACGACGGCAGCATGCCAGTCTACCGACACCCAGCCGACGAGTCCCCCCCCTTGCTTCCGTTCTCCCCTACCGTCCTCCAGATCAAGGCCGAAGTCGAGAAGCACCTCGGTCATCCTCTCAACCACGTGCTGATTCAACACTACCGCACGGGCAATGACTACATCAGCGAGCACAGCGACAAGACGCTCGACATTGTTCCCGGCACCTTCATCGCCAACGTCAGCCTGGGCGCCGAGCGCACCATGATCTTGCGCACCAAGCGTCCACCCAAGGACAAGCACACCACCGCCGCCTCCCCGGCCAAGGGAGCAGCAGCATCCCCGGATGACCAAGAACCCCAACCTGAACCGCAACCCACCACCGAAAAGCCCACCACCACCACCACCACCACCACCCACCACCGAACCCCCACGCCAAACCCACCGCGCCCCTCTCCCACACAACTCCCTCCTCCGCATGGGCCTGCACACCAACGCCAACTGGCTGCACGCCATCCGCCAAGACAAGCGCGCCGACCGCGACCGCACCCCCGCCGAGCGCGCCTTTGCCGGCGCCCGCATCAGCCTGACCTTCAGGCAGATCGGCACGTTTATTGACCAGGCGGGGGAGCGGATCTGGGGGCAGGGTGCGAAATCCAAGGTTCAAGAGGGAGCTGGGCAGGTGGTGAATGGGCAGACGGAGGAGGCGGTCAGGTTGTTGAGGGCTTTTGGGGCGGAGAATAATAAAAGTGGTGGGGGGGAGGGTAGTAAGGGGGGGTTTGACTGGGCCGAGTGGTATGGCGAAGGTTTTGATGTCCTGCATATGGGCACGCCGAAGAGGGTGTTTTATTCGGCGGCTTCTTCTTCCCCGGCTTCAGCTTCTTCTTCTTCTTCGGCGGCGGCCGCAGCAGCAGCGAGCGACCGCGGCGTGGGGAATGTGAGCGTGGCGCTGGCGCTGGCCGAGCTCGGGGTGGGGTGTGCCAAGGGGAGTGTGGACGGCGCGAGCGGGGTGCGGTTTGAGGATAATGACCCCGGGCGGACGGCGGTGGAGGGCGCAGCGGTCGTGTTGCGGTACCTCGATGCCGTGTATGGCGCGGGCAGGCGCTATGATCAGATGCTGCCGGGGGAGGTGGCCAAGCGGTTTACAAGGCTGCAGAGGGGGTTGGAGCTGGCGGGGAAGTGGACTGCGGCGTTGCGGGGGGTGGGGGTGCAAGTGGACAACAAGGAAGGGGATGAGCTGAAGGCGAGTAAGGAGGAGGTGAAGGCCCTTGCGAAGCTGCTGAGCAAGGAGCTGGCGGAGTGCGAGGGGTGGGCCAAGGAGGCGGCCACGGACAAAGCCGCGTTCTATATCGCTGGCGGCGAGCAAGCGGGGCCGGCGGACTTTGCGCTGTGGCCGGTGCTGTATGACGTGGTGAGGGTGTGTGGTGTGGAGGTGCTGGGGGAGTGTCTGAGGCGTTACTACACTGCGTTCGGGGAGAGGAGCTCGGTGGCGAAGGCGCTGGGGCAGATCAAGGCGGAGTGAGAATTCTGGGTTTGGGTTAGTTAGTGCTGGGTTGATTGGGTGATCTGATGATTGTTTTGTGATTTAAGCAAGCAAGCAAGTGGGTTATGTTGGATGATGGGTTGGATAGTTTGACGATACTCTGGAATGGGAATGATCTCTGCTTGGGAAAGGTTGGTTGTGTGAGAAGATAACGAATACGATTCTTTTTCGGTTGATAGTATAAGATAGGGAGGGCAACTCGGGAAACAAGAACAACTGGAGATGGAGAACGATGATGTTATTGCTACAATGACACTTAACGACTGATGTTGGATTTCAGATGTTTGGTGTGGGATAAATTTGTGAAACTGGGAGAACGCCAACAACGAACAAGAAATTTAGCTATGATCATGAACCAAAGTCAGATTATGGAATGGTCTAATCGAGTGCAAGGTATGTATGTAGCTAAGCTGAGTATAAGTTATTTGGCATATTTAGGAAGTTGTAGGATTAACTTATTCGCAATGAATTGTGATGAAAAGCTTTAGTTTCTAAGCTCAGTTTAAACGATGTAGAAGAAAACATAATGTCAAGATGCCGCTTTAACAACCACTTAGACGGTCGACGTATTAATCAAATGGCCCAGTTACAGCGAGTCGTTGATAAGAGGTTTGGTGTTCTCGAGGATTCAAACGGTAAAGAGACGGTTACATGGCATCCGTGGAGGTAGTGACTTGGATGGGACAGTTCGTCGCTGGATGAGTGGAATACGTTCAAAAAAAAACGAACAATTGTTTTTATTATCATATCATGTACGGGGGTAGGTTTAACAAATGGGTAACTTGGTGTCATTTAGCCCACGATTAACTAGTAATGTCGTGGTTCTTACTCACCGATACATGCAATCCCTTTAATAGGAACTTAGCATATCACAGAATATGATGAAGAGTTAGTAACCCCTATTTTGCGTTGGCTACAGATCCCGAAGGTAGCAAGGACGCTATTTCAAGATTGGACGCGCACAACTAACTTTTACGCAGATGCACTTCACAAAACCATTGGCATCCTCACTAGGCACCGACAAACGCAGTGAATGTATCAAGATATGAGATTCGGTCACCGACTTCCATCCTCGAGTTGAAAGCGGAGAAGAATCTTAGGGGCAAGTGACTGTTAAACCCGCTCGCCCGGCACAACGCCTCGTGACAATGTCAAAACCAAAAGCCACATGAACAGTTACATAATATCATCATCATCTAGCCCCCCCGGGCAAGCCCATTTCTTTTCCTCCACCCCCCTCCCCCTCTACCACCCTTCCCCTCTACCACCCTTCCTTCCCCTCTCCCCCCTTTTCCACCCCTCTCCTAACACACAACCCCCACCTCACGGCTTCGCATCCCACGGCAGGGGGTACGTCCCCACCCAATCGGCGACCTCGCTCCTCAGCTGCACAATCTCGGTATCCGTCTCCCCCGAGCCCAGATACTCCAAGAAAGTCTTCAGCCGGCCGGCCGTCTTGGCCTCGCCCTTCTCCTCCGCCGCCTTGCGCGCAGCCTTGTCGACACGAACCGCAATGGTGACAGCGCGGTCCACGATATCAGCCACACGCTCAAAGTCGTCCTCGCTGAACCCGCGCGTCGTCATGGCCGGGGTGCCCATGCGCAGACCGCCCGGGGTGAGCGCGGACCGGTCGCCGGGCACGGTGTTCTTGTTGGCGGCGACGCCGACCAGCTCCAGCACGCGCTCGACGCGCGCGCCGTCGACGCCCTGCGGCTTGAGGTCCGCCAGCACCAGGTGGTTGTCCGTGCCGCCGCTGACGATGCGGTAGCCGAGCCCGCCCTTCTCCTTGGGCTCGCCGAGGCGGCGCGCGAGGGCCTGGGCGTTGGAGAGGACTTGGGATTGGTAGGTGCGGAACTCGGGGGTCTGGGCCTGCTTGAGGGCCACGGCGAGGGCGGCGATGGTGTGGTTGTGCGGGCCGCCTTGGTGGCCGGGGAAGACGGAGGCGTTGATGGGATTCTCGAGGTTGTACATCTCCTCGACGCCCGTTTTGGGGTGCGTGCGGCGGACGCCGCGGCGGAAAAAGATGATGGCACCACGCGGGCCGCGGAGGGACTTGTGGCTTGTTGTGGTGACGACGTCGGCGTAGGCGAAGGGGCCGGGCATGACCTTGGCCGCGACCAGGCCGGAGATGTGGGCCATGTCGACGAGGAGGTAGGCGTTGACCTTATCGCAAATGTCACGCATGCGGGCGTAGTCGATCAGCCGGCTGTAGGCGGAAGCACCGGCGACAATGATCTTGGGGCGGTAGAGAGTGGCCGACTCCTCGAGCTTGTCGTAGTCGATGTAGCCGGTCGACTCGTCAAGGCGGTACGGGAGAGTCTCGAAATACTTGGAGATGAACGAGATCTTCTTGGTGGGTGTCTGGTATCCGTGGGACAAATGCCCTCCGTGAGGCAGATCGAGGCCCATGAGGCGGTCGTGTGTGTTCATCAGGGCCGAGTAGACGTAGAGGTTCGCGGGAGCACCAGAGAGAGCTATGGTGGTCAGCACCCAGACCACCCTTTCCCTAACGCAGAACAGGGCAGAGGAGACTCACCCTGAACGTTGACACCCCATTCCCTCTGATCCAAGCCGAACGCCTCGAGCGCCCGCTGCTGGCATAGTCGCTCAGAAGCGTCGATGAACTCGTTGCCGCCGTAGTACCTCGCACCGGGATACCCCTCGGAGTATTTATCTGCACCAATTAGCCGGGCCCCGACGGTGTCGGTTCAGTCGAGTCGAAGTACGCACTCTGCATGGGACTCCCTAGCGCATCTAGTACGGCCTGCGAGGTGAAGTTCTCGGACGGGATCAGGTTGATGAACTGCTTTTGCCTGATTTTCTCCTACACCCGCGCCAACACGATTAGCATGGACCTCTCCGGCAGGAAGAGGCCTGAGAAAGACACTGACCTTCTCAATGATATCGTGCATAATCGGATCGGCCTGTTGCAAATGCGCAGAAAGCAGCTATTGTCCGGGCGCATTAGCATCATCCCTCTCATAGACCACACCATACCAATCATTCGGGCATCCCACCTTTTGCTGCGTATCATTGCCATTGGGCAAAGTCCCGACGGACCGCCTCGAGGCGACCCCGCGAAGCCATGGCCGATGTGCTGTTGCCCGCTGGCAAACGGCTCGCTATCGTCGTGGAGGAGGGCACGGCGGCAGCCCGGAGGGAGAGGAGGCGGATGCATGGGCGGTGCTCCGCACGCAGAGACCAGCCAGAATGCCGACATGGCAGCAGCTCAGATGCGGAGAGGCGTGAGGGTAGAGTTGGTTATTTGGTTTGGTGTGGTGGTTCGGTGATTGATGATGATTGGGAACCGAATTGAGAGGGAGGCCAACTATGCCAATTGCCTATCGCAAGCAAAGCTTCTCACCCGTCGGTGTCGATAGCGAGCGTGGCCGGCAATGTTGTTCGATATGTGGGAAGACCCGGAGGATGGGCAGAGAAACAGGTGATGTGATTGGAGGCTTCTAGCCGGCCATGACGCCCTTGTCTGTTGACTCGGCTTAAGCCCAGAGCCCGGTGTGGGGCGGGTAAACTTGACGGATGCGAGAACCGGAGAATCCGGCGGTTGGAGTTAATGGGCGCTTCTTCTGTCCTATCGACCTATCTTATCACCGCTCAAGCCGCACAGGCCAGCAAGCCCACAATTCCGCCAAGCAATTTGAACCCCAAAATTTCTCACAATTCTGATTTTCTTCTCTTTTCTTCTGCAATCAACTATATTGGGGGTGATGAGCACGCTTCCAAACGGCAGATGCAAGGTCCTCCGCTGGTCCAAACAGCCTGGGGGACATGCTGAAATGTCCTGGCACAACCTCACCACTCTTGAGGGACAATTTGAAGCTTCTGACCCCAAACTCGTTGATGCACGGCGACGTAGCCGCTTCTCCTATTGTTCCTCATTGCAAGGCCGTGCTTCTTCCCGTGCAGCTCAGTTTGGCCCATACCCTAGCTTCTTACATATCTCTCGGAATAGAATCCCAGAATGTCCATTCTGAGCTTGCTTTGCTGTTCCCCTGGATGATGCTCCCCGCTCCCCGCTCCCTGCTCCCTTTTGTGGTCCCGAGATGTATGTACGCCATCTGTCACCTTCACCCGCATAGTCACCAGACCAGAACTCGATTAGCAGTTATTCACCACACCTGGCAAACCCATTGATTCCGTTTTCAATGCCATACATGCAAGCCAGAACGTCTCGAGTCTAGTGGCCGCACCACGCTTCACTATAAAGAGAGCGCGCGGACGGCTGGAGGGCCATGGCCACGCGCAGGAGCCGAGATGTGAAGAGAGAAAGCGTGCCCAGAAAGAAGCCCAACCCATTACTCCGAATGCAAGGCCGCCGAGAAATCCATGTTGTCCATTTCACTTGGTCCCTGTTGAAGTCTACTTGGATTCCTCCTCGGCCTCGCCCAACAACGCGTTCCTCTTCGCCGCCTGCCTCTCCAGCTTGCGCTCGCGGGCGGCCTTGGTGCGCGCACGCTTGGCGTCCATCTCCTCCTTGATCTGGTTCTCACGCGCCTTCTCCGCCTTGGCACGGTGAATCTCTGCAAGATTTGTCAGCACCACATACAGACGTCGACTTTCCCGGAGGGTCCCAAAACATACGTGCTCAACGAGCGCCCGCTTGTGCTTGAAGGTGTTACCCTTGGCGAGGTGTGTACAGCTCGTGGTAGAGGTGCTTGTCGATCTTGCCGCTGGCACGGTACTTGACGAGCAGACGGCGGAGGACCCGCTGGCGGCGCATCCACAAAACCTGCCTGTTTCCGTTGTCAGCACGCTGTCTCCCTGCATAGCCACCCTGTTCTCCTTCAAGCCCTCCCCAACCATAGCATGTTTGGTGGTTCGGTATCCGGATTCGGGGTGGTGGTGTGGGTGGTGGTGGTGGTACGTACTCGGGCATACGGGCATCGGCGGTACCCTTGCGCTTACCGAAACCGCGGTGGCGGCCGATACGGCGGGCGAGGTTCAGCTCACACGCGCGCGCGAGCGCGAGTGCATGGTGACGGGCTTCTTGATGATGAGGCCATCGGAGACGAGCTTGCGGATCGTCTGGCGGGAGTTGGCGTTGGAGATCTCGGACACCTCGTTGGGGCGAGCCAGATCTTGCGCTGGCCGCAGCCCAGCACGGACGACGCCAGCCGCTTCTGGGTCGTAAGGTTAACCCTACAGCAGGGCAAACAGTCAGCATTCCGGGCCGAAATTCGATTGCGAAGAGGTTCGTGGGTGCGGGTTGGTGAGTCGTCATGGATTTTTCGGGGTTGCTTCGCAAGCATCGGATGCTGGGGCAAACAACGGGAAATCCATCGTGGAAAATGCTGCTTTCGTGCTGAAGTAACGGAACGGATTTTGGGATACTCACATCTTGACCGATTGATGCTGGAGATGGTTAGTAGTCGAGTTTGTCGATGGGTTGGGATTTCCGCTGAGGGGAAGTTCGTCGTCAGAATTTCTCGAGCAACAGTTTGTGGGTTTCGCCGGTGGGGCGGATAAGAGGTCGCGATTTGGGTTTAGGCAGGTCATGCGCCCTCGCACGTGCTTTGCGTTTGAGTGTCACATCGGAAGAAGTGGGCCTTCACTTTTGCACCGATTTGTTTTGTGTCGACTGAAAACTGCAGCGGCCACAAAAGTAGCAAGAAAAAAGGAGCAGAATTTCGATGATGTTGATCTGGATGCATATCACGTTGCTAGACAGGAGTGTAGATTGGATGCGGTCTATCTCAATCTTGAGGGGCTCAGTTGTTGGTGCGCCTTGTCAAAGGTCGAGCCCGACTCGATTAACAGGAGTTGACACGATTGCATCTCGTTCCATTGTCGATGCTTTGCTTCCAACATAATCATTATGGTAGTACCTTCACGTTATCATTTCCAACATGTGCCGTTCGTTTCGAAGTTTAACATTCGAACCGAATCAAGGCGGGGTTGCATTTTGAGGTACAACAGGCCGCCCAGCCTCAATCAAGCTCAGCATTTCAGGGGCTCATCACATCAACAGTGAGAACCAGGAGAACCTCACTCAGCACAAAAACAGATCAATTTTCACCACCCCAGCACCCCTCCCTCCAAAACACACCCTGAACACAACACCACCCTTTTACCACCTACATATCTACATAGCATCTACTCCGCCGAAAACACATCCGCCCCCACATCCACCTTCCCCACCGCCATAATCTCCCTCTCATCCTCCACCTCATCATTCGCCAGGCCCAGCCCGCCCGCACCCCCCTCCGCCTCGCGCCGCTCCCTTACCTGCGCGCCCAGCCGCAGCGCCACACCGCTTGAAGTAGTCCTGCATGCTGCGCTTGGTGTTGGCCTGCAGGTCGGCGCCCGCCCCGGCCACCCACTTGTCAAACACCTTGGACTCTTCGTCTGCCACGGCAAAGAGCTGCACGAAGGCCGCCTCGGCGGCTAGCTTGACGGGGATGACGACGTCGCGCACCGAGGCAAAGACTGGGGGTGCCAGCATGCCGAGGTGTGGGCGGACCATGTCCGGGTGGGCGCGCGCGAGCGTGCGCGCGACGACAAGTGCCAGGCGGCGTGAGTCGGTCGGTCCACCGGGAGGGATGGTTTGTGCGAGTGTCGAGAAGATGGCTTTGGTGCTCTCGAAGGGCTTGGGCGCGTCGCTGAGCAGGTACTTGCCCGTTGCCACGATGAAGTTGTCGACGATGAAGGGCTGTGAGGGACGTGTTAGGTTATGATCCGTTTTTCTCACAGAGAGTTCAAGAGAGGCAGTGCTTACACTTTTGGCTTCCATCCCCTGGCACAGCAGCTCGGGCAGGTCATCTGCCAGGGGCGAGTCCAACAGGGTATCCGGGCTCTCAACGAGCACGGCATTTAGCGCCAGGACGCTCGAGTTGCTGAAGTCGCGGGTCATGACTCGGTGCTTTAGTAGCCCCATCGCCACATCCGCCGACACGTTCTTGACAAGCGCGCCGAACAGCTTGGAGTTTGTCACGGTCATCGCAATGTCGTGTTCGTCAGTCTCGGTGTCGATCAACCCTAAGACGGCCGTACGTGAGCTCTCGCCCATGTTGGCGCCCGCCTTGCTGATGACCTCGTACAACGCCTTGAGCATGGCCGTCCGGACGCCAGAATCTGTCGTCTTGGAACCCGTCACCAGCTCAGCAATAAGAGGGTCGACACGCGGGGTGAACTTGATAAGCGTGCCCAGCGCGCGGGCAGCCCGGCTCCGCAGGACATCGCTCGAAGTATCGGCGAGCGACTTGGCAAACGTGCGCTGCAGCTGCGGCAAGAAGGGCTTGAGCGCTGCGGGCATCTTCTCGAGCAGGTTGTTGAGAGTGAGGAGAATAGCTGACTTGACCTCGGTGGAGCGCTCCGAGACCACACGAATAAGCGGACCAGTAATCTGCGTAACGAATGGCTTGAGCGAGGCCTCACTCGTCCTGTCGACAATGTCCGAGATGGCCAAGGCCGCCGATACTCTCTGATCCGCTGTGCCATTCATGAGACCCTGCAGGAAGATGGGCAAGATAGCGTTGATGCCCTTGGGAAGCTCGAAGCCGGGCAGGTTGTGGCCTGCAACACCAACATGCAGCAGCGTCTGTCTCGTGGACTGGACGAGGGCTTCCATCTCCTCCTTCTTGAGCCGCTTCGTGAACTCGTGCAGTGCGCTCCATGCCGACTTGACAACCTCCATATCCCTGTCATCGAACGAAATAAGAAGGCCACGGATGATGTCCTGGTTGTACCTCGAGTAGTCGACATCCGACGCCGCAAAGAACTTGGCAAGATGATGGCCTGTGGCGGCCCTCTTGCGGTGATCGTCATGCTTTATGAGCTGTAGTAGCACGTTCATGACCACATTGAGGCCGTCATACTCGTCAATGGATAGGATGACCGTGTCGAACGAGGTATCGAGGTCTTGTCGTAGCTCCTCTTCGGTGCAGTTGACAATATTGTCCATGAGCGAGTTGATGATGTTGGGGAGCCGGCGGTTCATAGCAGCACCGGCGACCTTTGACAGCGAAGCCAACGCCTTGGCGTTGAAGGCCGAAATAGGAGGCGTAATGAGGGTAGGGATGAGGTTCGGCAAAATGATATTGGACCGTGTAGTTTCGGTAAGAAGGGTGAGAAGGGCGGCAAGTGCATTGTTGGCGCTTTCTTCGGAGCGGAGCAGGTTGAGGAGGAAAGGCAAGACCTGGTCCACGGCCCGCTTGCCGAGGATTTGTTGCAGCGAGTCGAACGCCTCGGCCGCTGCCTCGCGGACATCGGTGTCCGAGTCTGTGAGAGCCGTGCGCACGACCGAGATAAGCGTCTTTTCGTGGTCTTCGAGGGCCTCTGGTGAGGCAGATGAAATAAGCTCCTTGAGAGCCAGGCAGATGCCCTGCTTGGCATCCACGTCGTGCGATGTTTGTAACCCTTCTTCGAGTGTGGGAAGGAGCGTAGCCAAGACGCCATCGCCTGCCTTGCGAATGAGCTCGCCAAGGGCGTTGCTGGCGATAACCTTGTGCTCCATGTTGGAGCTGCCCAGACGCCTGATAATGAGCTGGGTGAGTGTAGGGACCAGCTCCTTGAGCATCCGCGGGCTGTGAACCAGGGCCTTCCAAACGCCAACGGCAGCAGACCGCACGGCGCCGGCGGTATCGCATCGGCAGACGTACAGCGCGGAGAGAATCTTGTTCCGTTTCTCCTCTCCCAGAACCTCGCGCAGAGACGCACCGGCTTCTCTGGTAACCTCCTGGTCTTCGTCCTCCTCGTCCTCCTCGTCATTGGCCTTGATGCCCGCGAGGTTGAAGAGCAAGTCACCCACCAGCTCCACTGAGCTGAGACGGATGCGATAGCTGTCATCGGCCATACCACGCTCGAGTTCGGGGAGAAGCAGGTCAACTGCGCGCACAGCAAAGTTCTTGACCAGCAGCCGACCAGCCCGAAGTGCCGTCTCGCGGATGGTCTCAACGTCGTCGGCAAGACCAGACAAGATTGGCGGAATGATTTTGCCGAGGTAGTTGGCGAAGCTGTTGCCGAAGCAGACGGGCAAGAAAATGAACAACGACATGAAGCCCTCGCGAACGGACGGCTTGGTAGACTCCACATTCTGCAGGATGGTAGGGAGCGTCTCTTCCAACCTCGAAGTACCCAGACCGGCGAGGACCTCGCTGAGCGCCTGGGCGGAACCGAGTCTGTCCCCAGCACCAGTGTCCGACTTGAGAGTTTGCATGAGACCGGGGATGAGATCCGGTAGCGCATCTTCGCCGAGCTTCTCCACTAGGGAGCCGAGAGCGCGAGAGGCAGTCGCACGAGTAGTGGGAACCGGATCGACAATAGCGGTTTTGAGGCCGGCCACAAGCACCGGCAGGTGCGCAACGAGGTCCTTGCGCTCTGTGAGATGCGCTAAACTGCCGATGACTTGGGCAGCCTTGCGCTTGGTGTTGGACCGGTCTCCAAGACCACGCTGGAGGATGCGGCTGACAAGGGCCAAGGACGGGGCATCGAGGTAATGCACGAACTGAACCTTGATAAGCGATTCCAAAGCCTCGTCGGTGTACTTTGTCGGGTCACTGAGCGCCTTGAGGAGGATGTCGACGAGGCTCTTGATCTCGGGATTGGTGATGACCTCGCCGAATCTCTTCAAGCTCTTGTTCGCAGCGGATCGCACCTCCTTGTGACTGTCATTCAACACGGCCGTCAGGGGCGGGATAATTTCCGGCAGGCTCTGAGCAAGTTGCTGGGGGTCAAGGTAAGCCATGGCACCGAGGGTGTCGCACGCGCCTTTTTTGCTACGCCATTGGTCCTCGTCAAGACCGTCAAGGAGTGTTGGTAAGATCTGCTTGACACCGTACGAGCTCAGCGATGCGAAGCATGCTTTGGCTGCTGCCAGCGCAGCATCGCGAACATTCGCGTTGCCGTCGCCAAAGCCTGTGAGCAGCTGGGGCACGATCTGGATCACATACGGCTCGAAAAGCCGGCCGAGAATGGTAGATAGAAGTTCGTACGCCAGCATAGCAGATTCTCGCTGGTTGATCTCCTTCTTGTTTTCTAGAGCGCTGCTGAGGGTGATCATGATTCGGTATTCTCTGAGGACACTGATACCCCTGCCAAGCACAAGACCTGCCAGACCATAGGCCGCTCCACGTTGCTCAGGGTATTTCTTGGATGTGAGCATTGTTTCGATGACTTGATCGAAGTACTTGGGCGTTTTGTCGCCACAGGTCCGGACCAGAGGCGGAAGGCATTCTGCAATGGCATATTGTACTGCCTCAGACGGCGTACTTAGAGTCGCAAGGAGCCGTTCAATAACAATGGGGATCTTCTTATCCCCAGGCTTCAGATGGCGCGCGAGTGCACCATACATAATGATGACGGCCTCGTTGACGCGGTCCGCAGCCTCCGAGTTCTTGTCGGGCGCTTCCAGGGTCTTCTCGAACGTCTTCATCAGCCTGTCTATAATCCCCTTGCCGTGGACCTCGATGGCGGTGTTGGCGGCATCAAGCATCTCGCTGCGCACCGTTGCGTTCTTGTCTCCGAGCGGGCCTTGCTCAATGAGGAGGTTAAAGAAGGGTTCAAGTTGCGACTTCTCCAGGTGTGGGGCAAGGTGTCTGAAGGCCATGGCAATTCCGTGTCGTGCCTCCCAAGGATCCGACAGGTCCATCTTCTTCGGCATGCCAAACTCGTCCAACTGTTGAACGCGCGGCTTGGCTAGTTCGATATATGACGACCGGAGTTTCTCAAGGACGGGGGTCATGACCGTGGGGTGTTCGCTGGCCGTTTCTGCCAGAGATTTGGCAGCGGCACGCCGAAGCTGGGTGTCCTTGCTCTCAAGGTAGGGCAGCATCTTGTGCGCCAATTCCTCCGATGTCTGGAACTCGCTCTCCTCCCAGATCTCGCGGCCAAGATCCACGTTCTCCTCGATGTCATCGTGGCACGCAAGCCAGATCTCTTCCGACACACCGGCCTCACTCATGTCAACCTCGGCGCTGATTGCCTGCAGCACTGCGGTCCGCACGCTGGCGTTGGGGACGATGGTGCCCCGCGATAGGACGCCGGTTTCTTCGACGGTAATATTCGGAGCGACGCAGCGTACCATGTCGGAGAAGCAGTCCTTGATGATCTTATAGTGCTGGCTGTACTTTTCCATCGACGAGATCAAGGCATACAGGATTTTGCCGCGCGGAATGACCTCATCTGCCGCAACATTGGTGTGGAAGGAAAGGACCTCGATGGCGAGAACCAACTGGGCATCTCGGTCATCGGCATTTGCACCAAAGCCCCCTCTCTCGAGGACTAACAAGACAAGCGGCAGGATATAGATGAGGGTGACGGGGTCAAAAGGCCGCTGTTCACCAGCAAAGCGGAGACGGTAGAGCACTCTCGTGACGACATCCTCGAACGGCTCCTGAGTGAGGGTATCCGGGAGCGCGGACGCGTCGTGTGCGCGTAAGGTGGCGGCTCCGATGAATGGGCGAATCGTGCCAAGGCGCGAAGTAGCCTGGTCCGCGCAAGAGATGAATGCCATCGGCCCGGTTTCTGCTGTGATTAGAGACGCTCCCGCGTTGATGGACGCCAGGGTCGTCTCGACAGCAGGACCCATCCAGCGACTGGCATCCGACGGTGGACCAGTTGCAAGAGCCTTGACAATACCGAATCCGCGGAACAACTTGGCAGCGATTTGCCGGACATTTTCGCGGATTTCGGCTTCCTTTTTGAGCTGCGCGTTGACTTTTGCAGTTTCATCCGCGGTGAGTTTCTTTTGAGCGCCCTTCTTCTGGGCCAATTGTGCCCTGAGTTCCTCTTCCCACTTCAGTGTGTCGTAATCCTTGACGTTTTTATTCGGCACGACGTTCTGCTTCTTCGCGAGGACATCCACGAACGCCGTCCCTTCAGGGGTGCGGAAGATGGCAGCCTCAAGAGGGCCGACGGTTTGTACCTGAGTCGCGTCAAGGTCCTCTCGAACAAGGGCAATAATGCGCTGGGTCATGGTTTCAGGGGCGACAAACACGAGCTCGGCGGCCGCGCTGTAAGCCGCACTTTTCGCGGCCTCAGACTGCGCCTGTTAGCATGGGTTGATGATGCAAGGGGATGAGATGGAGATGTATTACCTTTTGCCCGAACTCGGTCCGCCTGACAATCTCCTGAATTAAGGGCTCTTCGTACTTCCTTGCTAACTCGCCAGGGTCGAGCTGAACCCGCAAGCAAAGCTCAATCCAGCTCGCCCGGGGGATGAGCTGGGGTTTGGCCAGTACGACGAGAGAGCACATTTGAGTTTCGAGCTGGCTCTTATCCACAACAGAGCCCAATCGGTCCACAAATTCTTGGGGGGCAAGGCAGATTGACCGGAGCACAAGATGAAGGTTGGAATTCCCGGATTTGGCCAAGACCGCGGCGCTCTCCTTCTCACCCGTCTCTGCGGCTTCCACCCAGTGCCATATGCCATTGATGATCTCTGCCGCAACAGAGAGCCCTTCAGTGCCTGTACTGCGAGCACAGATATCAGAGAGGGCGTTAGTAGCCTGCCGGCGCACAGTGGGGGAAGAGACTGTTGAGCAGATGAGATAGATGTAGGCCTGAGCCCACGCAACCTTGACTGCATCAGAACTTGAGCTGAGGGCCGGCACTATCTCGGAGAGAGCACGACAGAGCCACTTGAGGTCGTCTTCGGCAGTGAATTTGCTGTATATCCGTTGATTAAGCAGGAACGAAGGTTTCGGTTCTACTGCCAAGCTGTTCTTTTGTATGGATGCTTTCTTCACCAGTGACTGTACGCTGGCGCTCTTGAGGCGGTTAAGAAGGGTTCCGAGGCCACATACTACTAGGGCTCCAGCGACAAGTCCGCTTTGTGCCGCGGTCACCGGGTTTGCGGTGACCTCATTGAATGCGGTGAGGAGGGGCGGCACGGTGGCTTCAGCAAAGGCCGCAGCCCCCTTGGGTAGGTCCCCTTGGGCATCCTTACTAAACGTCCGTAGCAGATCTCCGGTCCGAAGTATCCAGATCCGTCGTACTGGTGCCTTCTTATCCGCTAGACCTTTTGCGTATGCATCCAGTAGGGGCTTTGGGACCTCTGAATCGCGAAGGAGAGTGGTGGCACTGGCGTTCAGAGCCAGAGTCTCGGCACTCAAGGCGGCCTCGTTCGCCTCCTTGCCGACTAGCGCAGGAAGACCAGAAGCAATCTTGGTTGCGATACCTTTCGACGCCGGAAGGGAAACTAGCATTTCCGAGTGAAGAACCCTGTGGTCGGCGGAGGCGAGCTTGCCGGACTTTAAAGGTCCAAGAACCTCGTCTACGACCGGCTCCAGCAGCGTGGGGTCTTGACAGCTAGAAGCCATTGCCTTAAAAGCTGTCACGGCACCGCTGCGGATGGCGGCATTGGATGATTTGATGTTGGATAGTAACGGCTTGATGAATCGCCCGCTGAGGGCTTTGGATAGGTCGAATTGAGGCACGGAGCGCACGAGGGGCGTGATCAGGTCGTTCAGCACCACCTCGGGAGCTCTCAGCAGACCCTTCTCCAGCGCCGGGAACACCTCTTTTTCGAGATCCTCGAGCAGGGCGAAGGTGGAAAAGAAATCAGCCAGACCGTTTGCGAGATGGGCGGGAACCGGTGTCCGTGACCCAACGATTTCGCGAATGTAGAAGGCGAAGTACTGCCCCTTCAGCCCTTCAACCACGGGCTTCACCTCTGACTTGCGAGAGCAAACGCCAGCAATGGCCCCCAGCAGAGGCGCATGTTTGGCAGCAGGTTGGCTTCCCTTGGCGGCTAGGAGTTGGATAGCAGCATCAATCCCTTTTTGGTCCGCCGATGCCAGTTTCCGGAGGCCGCGCCTTGTGATAACGAGGGCCGACGAGCCTACTGTTCCCTTTGCTGTAGGCTGTAGGCACTTGTCCAGGCCGTCCGCCGTGGCCAGTATGATATCCTTGCCAAAGTTCTCCCACAGCGGCGTACCCGAGAGGTTCTGCGTCAACAGGCTGCACCACTCCACCAGCACAAACGCGCTGTCAGGCGCAATGCCTTGTTTCTGCGCCTCCTGGCGGACTGCAGCAACTAGGGGCGAGAGGGGACATCTCCTATTTGGCACAACGAGACTAAACACTTTTGGACTGCTTGTCGGGATGGTCGGTCGGTATAGAAGGCATGTGTCCAGAAGAGCACTTTGAGGGTACCGAGGGTCGTCTTCCTGTCAAGAGCTATCATGATAGAACCACAGCTGCGATTAGCTTGGCACCTTCCTTCCCCCCCCCCCCAGATCCAATTCTAAGAGTGCGTGTCCACTTACCCTTCTGCGAGAGTTTCTCGTCAACTCCCCGCAATTGGGCGATCCGGGTAGTTGTCGACGACGAGGTAAGCGCAGCCCTGGCGTGTTCGAGATCGAAGCTGCCAGGCGTGTCGTTGGCAGCAGCTGCTTCAGTCATCTTTTGTTCGGTTCCTGTATGGGGTCGTGGAATGACATGGCCGAGCGGCAGAAACCCGCAGCCTTGTATGTGGTGTTGCTGGCCCCGTTTTGTTTTGGGCCGTGATTCATCCAGAAGCTGATTTTCGGCGGGGACTCACATTTCGAAAGTGGGTTGCTCTTCTTGTGTTGGAGGGGAGGGGCTGGCTACATAGACAGTGTGAATTGCGCTTTCAGGGGTTTTGTTTACAGTCCGACACGCGACCCCTGGTTACAGACTGCGGTGAATTGGACAACATTTTTCAATGGATTGTCCAAATCTTTCCCTTCTGATCACCAGTTTCAGTTATCACCCACATTTAGCGTCTAAGTCCCTTGATAACTAGCTCTGGGGACCAGCGATTTACTCTTCGTTTGGTGCCCTCACATATGCCACTGTGAGAATAGCGTCCCCCCACATCGATTGCTGTGGGGTGCAGTCCCTGAAACGGTAGGCGGTCGTGTCCCGCATCCCAAACCCTGGAAGCCTGCTGCCCGAGTGGTAAAATTTCCGGGCAGCTTTAGGCCTGAATTGACGTCTTGGTCGGTGGAAACAACCCCGGTCATTCTCCGCTTTACAACTCACTTGTCGGCATCGCGTTTGCTCAAGCAGAATCTCGTCGCCATGGCCGGCAAGAAGAAAGCAAAGAAGCCCGCGGCCAACCCTGCGCGAGGATTTGCGACAACCTCCATCGCGTCGAGGGCACGAGTCGACCCCGCTGAAGATCCGGGTGATAATACCCCGGCTGGCAACGTCAATGATGCCGCCCCGCCAACGAACGATGCCCCGCAAGCGGCGACAAACAACACCAAGACCGAGCAGAAAGCGCCAGTAGAGCAGCTAAGCCCCGAGGAATTTGAGCGGCAGCTGGAGGAGTCGGCATTGCAGCTCCTGGTTGAAAAATATGCACAGAAAGTTAGGAAGGATTCACAACGGCAGAAGACGCGGCTCGAAACAGACAGGCGGCTGCTCCGGGGCGCTGCCGAAACCCTCAATATTAAAAAATGGCTGCCCCAAGAATTGATGGACCATATTTTGGGACTCATACAGGCGGAGGGCCGATTTGCAGCTTCCAGTGTCTCGTCCGAGGGCGCGACTAGTAGACTACCCCCAGAAGAAGACCTGATCATTCGACTGTGGACCCTGCAGGAGACGCTCGAGAACTCAGGCTTCCCAGAGGACAGGATACAACCGGCACTACAGTTCGTTTTGGATATCGCGCCCAACATTCCATACAATTCCAGAAGTGAATTAATCTGGGGGCTGGAAGAGGTGCTGGACTGGTTTGCGAGGGAGTGCTCCAAGGAAGAGCTCCCAGATTATTCGGGGCGCAAAACAGGATCCAAGTCGCAAACAGGTATGGAAATCTACATGTTGCATTTTGCATTTCTGACCCGATTGCTGTAGATACGCCAACCGATACGCCTTCGCGGTCCGGAACACCCTTCGAGATCGATCCACGAGTTAGTACCAAATTAAAGGCTGGCGCACTCAATCTGTCACGTCCGGCCTCTCCGAAACGGCCGACTGTTACCTTTGACGAAGAGATCGAACCGGATCAACTCCTTCCGTTTTACCTCGATACCAAGACCAAGTTGTTCGAGATCCAGCGTCCTCGCCAGGATACAAGCAAGCGCAAGGGAACGAAGGAGAAGCCCAACGGCTCCTCTGATGATCCGGAAGAAGCACTGTTGCTCGCCAAGATTTCTCGTGTCGAGAAGGACGTTCTGTTCGACAAATATGTAGCCGAACAGCAATGGAGGAACAAGAGGATAGTTTTGGAGAAAGAGTATGCCGCGGCAAGAGCAGAGGAAAAAAAGAAGGAGAGGCCGGAGGAGACACTGGAGGAAGCCTCGGTACCAGACGACTCGAACGATGTCAACACGGAAGCGGATCGCATCGCAGCCGAGGTTCTTGCTGAAGAAGACGACGATGACGCATTGGCTGGCTTGTTTGCGACGCTGCCGGTCAGCGAGGTTGACCCCGTGACGGGCAAAACCAACACCGTGATGAATGGAGCGGACGGGTCAAAACTCATCATACGGGACTTTGGAAAATGGACTGGAGTGACTCCGATGCGGGTCTTGGAAGAGGCTTGTAGAGCGAGGTTGGAATTCCTGATTTGTGCTGACTCGAGGTTTTGCTAACAATCTACAGGGATTCGTCTGTCAGGATATCGTACCACCTTCTTTCTGATGTCGCTTTTGCAAATCGACACGCCGTCAGTATCGTCTGGTCGAAGCCACAAGAGATCCCACCTGCTCCCGAGATTCCCGAGCTTGAAGTATTCACATCACCCACTCAATTCGTCTACAAGATGCAAACCATCGCCGCACCCGACGCCAGGCAGTCCGAGGCCTTCATTGCGACCGCTGCACTGTTTTGCGTCTTTGGATCTTCGGTTAAGGAGGAGAAGGTGGCGCTTAGGCTACCTGCCGCCTGGAAAGATTTGTGGAACGAGTATTCGGAAGCTAAGAAGAACAAGCTTGACGCAGCGGACCGCGACATCCTTAGGCATATCCGGGATCTCGTGCGCAAGAGGGTGGAACAAGAGCTGGAGGACGGCGTGCTCATCCAGGGGTTCAAGGGCCGCGGTCAATCCAAAAGCCAAATCGACTCCGATCAGTCTGACCAAGAACGGGCGAAGCGACAACCTTACGGGCCCGAATACTACCAAAACATTTGGCTGCAGAAGTGCAGCTCACCAAGGTATCAGCATATGCTGGGATCGCGCATGCAGCTGCCCATGTGGCAGTTCCGGCAACAGGTGGTCGATGTTGTCGAAAAGAACCAGGTGGTTATTATCTGTGGTGAGACCGGGTGCGGCAAGAGTACCCAGGTACCTTCATTCTTGCTGGAACACCAGCTGCTACAGGGCAAGCCTTGCAAAATATATTGCACAGAACCGCGGCGTATCTCGGCTATCTCCCTGGCACGTCGCGTGAGTGAGGAACTCGGCGAGACCAAGGCAGAGCTTGGTACGAACCGGTCCCTTGTTGGCTATTCCATCCGGCTCGAGTCGAACACGGCGAGGGAGACCCGCCTTGTTTACGCCACAACCGGTATTGTCATGCGCATGTTGGAGGGATCCAACGATCTAGCAGACATCACTCACCTGGTGCTCGACGAAGTCCACGAACGCACTATCGACAGCGACTTCCTGCTCATCGTTTTGAAGAAGTTGTTGGTGCGGAGGAAGGACCTCAAAGTCGTGCTGATGTCGGCTACGGTCGACGCCGAGCGCTTTTCTAACTACTTGAATGGTGCGCCTGTTCTGACGGTTCCGGGGCGGACTTTCCCAGTCCGGGTTGCATACCTCGAAGACGCGATCGAGTTGACAGGGTATACGGTCGATCAACGGAACCAAGAGAAGCTCACGGAACTCGACGACGATGCGGAACCGGAAGTTGATACGTCGTCCAAGCCCGAGTTGCTCAAGGGGTTGAAGAACTACTCGGCCCGCACCCGCAACACGCTCGCTCAGATGGACGAATACCGGATGGAGTACGATTTGATCGTGCAGCTGATCTCGAGGATTGCTGTTGATCCAGACTATGCCTCCTTTAGCAAAGCAATCCTGGTCTTCCTCCCCGGTATTGCCGAAATCCGCACACTCAACGACATGCTGTTGGGGGATCGGACCTTTGCTAACGAATGGCTCGTGTATCCGATGCACTCCTCCATCGCGAGCGAGGAGCAAGAGGCAGCCTTCCTTGTCCCGCCGCCAGGGATGCGCAAGATTGTGCTGGCCACAAACATTGCCGAGACAGGTATCACTATCCCTGACGTGACATGCGTCATCGACGCGGGCAAGCACCGAGAGATGCGCTTCGATGAGCGCCGGCAGCTGTCACGCCTCATTGACTCGTTCATTTCCCGTGCCAACGCAAAGCAGCGTCGTGGCCGTGCCGGTCGTGTGCAAGAGGGCCTTTGCTTCCACCTCTTCACCAAGTATCGGCACGATACCTCGATGAACGATCAGCAAACACCTGAGATGCTGCGTCTGTCACTCCAAGATCTGGCCATTCGTGTCAAGATCTGCAAGATTGGCGGCATTGAGGAGACGTTGAGCCAGGCACTAGATCCACCGTCAGCAAAGAATATTCGCCGGGCTATCGATGCTCTTGTTGATGTTCGTGCTTTGACAGCCACGACTGAAGAGCTAACGCCACTTGGTATCCAGCTCGCACGACTACCTCTCGATGTCTTCCTTGGAAAGCTCATCCTCATGGGTGCTGTCTTCAAGTGCCTAGATATGGCCATCACTGTGGCCGCCATCCTCTCCTCCAAATCGCCGTTTGTTGCGCCCTTTGGTCAGCGAAACCAGGCCGATACTATTCGCAGGGGTTTCCGCAAGGGCGATTCGGATCTTCTAACAGTCTATAACGCCTACATGGCCTGGAAGCGCGTCTGCCA
The DNA here is from genome assembly GCA_039881045.1 of Chaetomium olivaceum. Classification (NCBI taxonomy): domain Eukaryota; kingdom Fungi; phylum Ascomycota; class Sordariomycetes; order Sordariales; family Chaetomiaceae; genus Chaetomium; species Chaetomium olivaceum. Next base: position 214,622 of record JAYWVB010000024.1, on the reverse strand, counting down.
GTCCACAACATCCGGCGGCGCGGAGTTCCAGTTCTGTCGCAAGAACTTCCTCGCACCCCAAACACTCGCCAACATTGAAGAGCTCAAGGGCCAACTACTCGCCGCAGTCGCCGACTCCGGGTTTCTGCAGCTCACCGAAACCGAGCGCCAGGCGCTTAGGAAGCTGCGCTTCGGCGGCCGGCGTCGCCACCAGGCCTTCTTCGACGTCCCCAAGCGTGTCAACAGCAACAGCGACAACGAAGTGGTTGCGCAGTCCGTCATCGCCTGGAGCTTCTACCCCAAACTACTCGTCCGCGACCCCGGCAGTAAGGGGCTACGCAATGTCGGCAACAACCAGTCCATCAGTCTGCACCCGAGCAGCGTCAACAAGGGCTTCAACGACATCCGCTGGCTAAGCTACTACCACATCATGCAATCCAAAGCGTAAGCCCACCATATCCCCTCCTCGTTCTTTCTCAACTAACCTCTAACCCCCCGTTTAGATTCTACAACGCCCACGAAACCACCGCGACCGACCCCTTCGCCGTCGCCCTCCTCTGCGGCGACGTGCGCGCGGACCTCTATGCGGGCGTCTTTGTGCTCGACGGCAACCGCGCGCGCTTCGCTCTGCCCGACTGGAAGTCGATGCTCGTGCTTAAAGTCCTGCGCGCTCGCCTCCGTGAGATGCTCACCCGCTGCTTCCGCAACCCGGGACGGCTGCCCACCGCCCAGCACGAGCGCTGGCTCGAGGTCTGGCAGCGCGTGTTTGCGCTGGCGCAGGAGACGAGGGAGAAGGCGGGTGCCGCGGCCGCTGCTGCGGAGCGTTAGAGGCGCTGTTGAGTGGCGGCCTTTGCTTGCTTGTGGGGAGGGGGGGGCGCTTGTTTGGTTGGGTTGTTACTATCTCGCTGCCTTGTTGATGTTGTGCTGTGGAGGGTTCTCCGGCTGGGGTCCTGTCCCTTGGGTCGCTTGGTGGGAGTTGGTTCCTGGGGTCGGAAGGTCCGGTCCTGTCTTCAGGAGGGTGGAAAGGTTGGCGGGAGGTTGGACACGCATGGCTGTTGGGGACTCGGGGAGTTTGTGTTCTTTAGAGAGGGCCATGGATAGACCCGGCTACCCGGTGAATGCATTGCATACGGTATTGTAAGGTAATAGATATGTTTCCGTCGCTGTGGTTTGTTTGCAGCTGAGGCTTGTGGGCAGGTCAAATATTGAAGTTGTTGAGTGACTTAGCTGGGTCTGTCTTGTTGTTGATGACCATTCAACCGGTCGGTTCACGCTTGGGTAATCTGGTTTGTCCCCCCTCTTCATTCTCAATTGTCCTTTTCTTGTTTTCTTTTCTTGCTTCGGCCTTTTTTCCCCATTTATTCTTTTGTTATCGCGCCGTTCTCTTTTCTTTTTTTTTACTCCTCCGCCAAGGTAACTAATGTTTAGATCTCCTTTTTACACCTCCCATCCTTTTCCTCCCGCCTCCCCTGGGCTGATGATCTCCAGGCACAGCTCCTCCTTCAGCCGAGGCCGGTTCAGCCCTGAAACCTGGTTCCCTGTTCCTGCGAATCAGATCAGCTGCTGATGTCACACACTTCGCCAGCCACCCAACCAACCAATCTCGACGTCCCACGATAATTTCAAGATCCCCTAACCCAAGTCAGGCGGCCCATCGTCAGCTCTCGACCTCGTGCATCTCCCGAAGCAGAAAGCAGGCGCTTACATACATTTTCCCCAGCCCCGTCTCACATCGCAACTCTATTTCAACCTCCTTCCTGGCCTCCGGACCTTCCCTTGTCTCGCCACAACCATTTCCTTCGCTCACCACACACACCGTTCTCCACTTGCAAATAATCTCATCAACAACTTCGCTCATCATCCGTAGTTGAAGTTTACACTCACAAACCCAAACCACATCACAACCAAACCCGCCCTAAAAAAAAAATACCAAAATGCCGACCGTCGACGAGGCCCAAGCTGCAAGCGCCCATGGAGGCCGCCAACCCCGCACCGCTGCAGGACGGCAAGACCATCGTCGCAACGAACCGGTGAGGCATTATTTTTGTTGCTTCCGTCTCTCACCAAACACCAAAAACTAACATCTTTCTCCAGCGATCCGAGCCGCGCCCGACCATGGAGAACGAGATGACGCTGCGCGGCGGCGGCATGACTCACTACTGCGGTTTCTCGTGCTGCAAGGGCCGGTTGCAACTTCCGTCTGTGCTGAGCGGAGTGAAAGTGATGATGGAGTGCGAGGTGCAGGGGGGGATTTTGCAGAAGCAGAGCGAAGTGGAGGGAGGGAATCCGGAGTCACGAGGGTTTCTGGGTCACGGTACTTATGATGGGGGTGATGACGGCGTGGCACTGCACTGGCAAGGTCACTGATGTGATGCGATGCGATGCGTGGAGCGGCTCATTTGAGGAACAAGAAGAGCAGGCGTCCTTTGTATTTCAGTTCTGAGTAATGATTTCTCGCGGGGAAACCCTCTGACGAGGGAATACCAACCGAGGTAATGACAAGTCGTTGATCGTTTATCCACTCTTTTCGGACGAGTCAGTTAATGCACACGACATGGCAACGAGTTAGGGAGCCACTAACTCGGCGGGGGGTCTCTGATGAGGGAAGACAGTCGAAATCTGGGCAAGTTGTTGATCGATCTTCTCTCGAACCGTGCACATCTTGTTGAGTACCGCATCTGGGAAGATCATGAACAGCTGAGCAGGAACAGAGCGAAAATGACGACCAAGGACGCAGCTGCTCAGTGTGTAGCGGTAACGCGATGCTGCCCCGAGATCGAGAGTATGACCACGGTGGCGATGAGAAGCCATGATGGGGACGACGAGCCAAAGAGGCATCCATCGGGTTCCCCCTACCAGACCGCACTCGTTGCCCACGAAGGAGCGTGGTCGCCGGCCGGAGCGATGCGGGCATTCTACATCAAGAGGGAGCTGGAGACACCGAAGGCGACGGCAACGAGGAGTAGCCGAGCGACAGCACTGGCGAAATAGAGAAGTTAGTCTGACGGAGTTACCAGGAATGCGGCGGCCAAGCCAATTTGCCCATGGTTAGCAGATTACTGTGACGTTTTAAAACCGTACCTGGCTAGTGTTTTAGTGTTGTTAAACCATAGCTGGATCCGAAGCTTCGATGCTTAATATCGGGTTGTCGGTTATGCAGCTGATCCAAGTGAAGATGGAATGATCAAAGATGACCGAGGGCACAGTGAAGACATATCTAGGTCGTCTCGAGACCGATACATACCCGCTTACTTTGCCCGCCACACTTGAGGGAAGGTACGTGCTAATTTCGGAGACAGCTCGTTTCCTAGGAAGCCCTCTTGAAAGAGCGGCCAATACTTGCGTATCTGAGGTAAGGTAGGTACGTCAAATGCTCTCAGTTGGTGGAAACTTTTCGTGTGTCCTCGCAACATGCAAACATTCGGTTGTGAGAGTGAAACGAAAGCCGTCCGGAAGTGTCAAAAAAACTGTACCTACCATCTATTGACTCCTTTTACTTCTTCTTTTGCTCGACAGCCTGCCATACCCCTGAACCACTGAGTCCCTGAACCCTAGAGCTCGGGATGAAGTTATTTTCAAATGTTCCACAGAAGCCATTCTAGTGACACTCTCGGGCCGCTAGTTAGGTGAGACACGCGCTTGAGAGTCAAGAGCAGAACCTTAACATTCCTTGGGCTGACGACGCCTCCTTCAGCCATTTCAAACATGGGCACATAGGAAGTGCGCAGATGGATCAGTCCAGGGCAAGACAAGACGGGATTATTGATGCCAGGAGAACATGATTGAGGCTTTCTCGGCATTGCAGGCGGACTTTCCCACTACCATGTCTCGATGCTCTTGCGTCGTCAGAACTGGGAGTTTGCCTACCCCTCGCCCGACACAGTGTCTTCTCAATCTCAAAACCGAAGCCTCCCGGACATGACAATAACCGCATTCCCCTCTAGAGAAAGTTCCCCGACGGTGGCCACACCGTCGACTACGGCGGGCTTGACCTCCACGGCAATGTCGCTCTTCCTCCCCATCTCCACGCCTTGCGTAATCTCATACCTGGCAACCGATTTGTCACTGTGACAATTGATCGTCATGTAGGATCCCAAAGTGACCACTGCGGACCCCGTGGCCGGATCTTCAAAATCCAGTTCTATCATGCGCGCCCTGAGACGCGTGACGACTTTCCCGCCGGATTCGACACCCTCTCCATTCTCCTCGTCTTCGTGAACGTAGTAGTAGCGGTAGCAGAAGCTGCTACCCCAAGGACCGTCGTCAAGGAGCATTCCCTGGATCACCTCGTCGAACACAAGCCGCGAGGCCGTTGATACGAGGGCGAGGTGCTCCAGGCTCGGCAGCTCCACAAGCAGCACCGTCATACCACGAACGATGCTGACGACGGGCGCCTGGAGCTCTGCCCTGCGGATTGCCTCGTCTTGGCTCAAGGCACCTGACACAGCACGAGAAGCACTCTGTGCTGCAGGATCGCTGCGCTTTTGGTGCCTTGCGTTCACAATATCTGCTAGGGTCCGGGAGTGCACGTGCAAGTCGTGAGCAACACGGACCTTGACGGGACCGGTCGAGGTTGGCTTGTCGCTGCCGTCCTCGGATCGACTGATCCGGAAAAGGCCAGCCTTGAGATGCAGGAATTCTACGTCCCAGCCTAGATGGCACAAGATGATATGGGCGGCTCCAATGGTGGGGTGGCCGGCAAACGGTAGCTCAGTGTCAATAGTGAAGATGTCGGCCCGACAAGTCTTAGCCAGCTCATTGATTGCTTCCGCATCAGCTCGGGGCTCGTGAAGAAAGACCGTTTCGGAGAGATTGAATTCGCGTGCGATCCGTTGCTTTTGACTTTGGGAGAGCGCCGTACCCAGGGAGGGCGGCACCAGTACAACGGCGAGAGGGTTACCGTTGAATCTCTGCTCGGTGAAGACATCGACGGTAAAGAATTGCAGCGTCGGGGTGAAATCCCCAACTTCGCTATGGTCGGTCATGATACCGAAAGCGGCCGGTGATAAAAAGGAGGGACCGGGCTGCAGAACGTCCCTCGGTTGGAGGCTTGATGAGACTCAAGACAACAGGGTGATCTCTAGCTTTGATGATTTGTACTTCCCCAACATTTAATGCCAAAAGACCGCCACGTTTAAGTTAGTTTCCAGAGTGACTATGCTTAAAAAGCTGAAAGAAGTCTCTGCCTAGAAGGGCCGGTCACCGGTGCACGAAGAGCAATTGCCTTCTACATCAAGACGTTGCTCCGGGCTAATAATCTCGGCATGTCCCATCGGCTATCATCGGCGGCGGGGAAGGTTTGGGAGCTGTTGTCACCAGACAGTCCACAGCTTTGCGCCCACATTCGTCATTTTGAGGTTCTCAAAAGGCCCTCCTTGTGCTGGTGACCAGGGTATAACTCCCCAAAACTGACCACCTCTAATTCTAGACCTGTGTGCTCTACGAAAATACGACCTCCGAGAACGAGTGGAAGGACTCGTGCTTTGAAATGCCATCCTTAGCTTAGTGACCACTAGCGAGTGTCCATATTTTAAGCGCTGGAAAAACTATATCTGAGCTTCGGGTAAAATAATAGCCCGTGGATATTACCGAAGTCGGCGGAGCCCTGTGCCGGAGGGGACATAGTGTGGCGCCGAGCGAGGCCAAGATCAGGGTCCGATCTGGCTCATTCAATGGGTCTGGATCCGGAAACAGTACATCAGCCGTATCGTGAAAGAAGGCCATCGACGATGGCTACTGCCCCATTCTAGGCATTGAAAAGTTGCATGTGCCCTAATGAGGTCAGGGTTTTCTGTTAACGTTATCGATTATGGCAGCTAAGGCATTGGATTCGGTTGTTGGCTTGGTGTATTTAGCGTCATTGTTGTATCAAATCAATGTTTGTAGAGATAGGAATGGAAACAAATGTGACGCTCGGTATTTGGTACTGTATGTGCCTGTGGTGAAGGCCACTGTTACTTCAGTACAGGGCCGAGGAACGGGTCTCATTGAAACATCCGGCCCCACACCGGACCTGAGTGCTCTCCGGCCGGCGTCCATTTCAGCGAGCTCCACAACGGAGCCGGGGGTCGCACAAGCCTGCGATAGGGAATACGCAGTATCGTGATGCACCAGATGTCTAGATGTTTAAAAACAATTTTCGCAATGGCAAGGGGACCTGCAGCGCCGATTATTACCTAGGTAGGCGATCAGGATCTGGTAGGCGATCAGGATCTCAGGATCTCCAAACCGGCCTGGTGTTACGGTGTTCTCCGGCCTGACCCGGGCCGGCGCCAGGCATCACCCAAAATGGTTAGTTACCTAGGCCCCAGGGCTGCCTGCCCGGGAATCCGAGAGGGTATTCTCAAAGCACCCAGAAAAACGCAGATTGCACCCCAATCGCCCATGGGATTATCGCTGTAGCCTGCCCCTTGGCCGGTTGTTTCAACACATGCCTCACACTATTCTAATGCTCGTTTCATGGTCCAATACGGATCTGTAGGCCGTCCGGACACCCATCTAGATGGACGCCTTAAATTTATGATAATGGATCTCGGCATGGTCATAAAACGAAAAGTATAAATCGGCCGTGCCTTTCCGCCTCTGTTGAATAAACTCACTCACAACTGCACACAGCAACAGCAAACACCAGCAACAGCAAACACCAGAGCATATCGATTCGTCTCATTAAAAGAGCCTCATACCTACCCTAAAGCCGTGACTTACCCAAAAAACCGATCAAAATGAAGCACACCGCCGTCCTCCTCACCCTCATTGCCGTCGCAACCGGGCCAAACTGCGAATGCCAGCCCGGACATTGCCGACGTTGTTGCGCGCGCCACGAAGGCCATCCTGAGCAGAAAACACCACTATGCCCGGAGATGGTCACGATGAAGACCTAGAAAAGAGGCGCGGGGGCGGTGCCGGTGCCGGCGGTGCTGGCGGTGGCCACAGCAGCGGTGCCGGCGGTTTCCCGCGGCGGCAGTTCTGGCACCACCAGCCACTCCAGCAGTTACAAATCCGATGCCAGCGCACTCATGGGTCTTGACGTTGGACTGCTTGTTGCTGGGGTCGCTGGCGCTGGCGTCGGTGCCATTTTCCTTTGAGGGACTTCCTGCAACTAGCGATGGGTGATATTCCTTATGGGGTTCTAACGGTTCGTGGACGTTATCTGTCTTTCATAGCGCGTTACAGAATGGTTGCTGGCGCTGGCGTCGGTGCCATTTTTCTCTGGGGGACTTGCTGCAACTAGCGATGGATGATATCTCTTCTAGGGTTCTAACGGTTGGTGGACGTTATCTGTCTTTCATAGAGCGGGTAGAGAATATATGGTGTTAGAAATTGTCTTTTCCCTCCCCGGACAGTGAATGGAGAAGTGGCTCCTACAGAGCAACCAGACGCACCTCAGACCAACTCGGAGTCCATCAACTCCATGTGTTCTTGTTAAGCTTTTAGGTCCTAAGGGTAGAGTGCAAAATTATTGATGACCCAAGCTTACATTCATTCCGTGCAATCTCCATTTAGAAGCATACCATTTCTCGCATTTGGTTCTCTGTCCCTGCGCACAATCCAGAAAATCCAGAGATTTTATTAGCTCCGGGTGCGTTGGCGTATCCCGCCAGGGTCCGATTGGTTTCACGGTTCTCGTGGAGATCTCCCATTGAGTAAATCTGGGACATAAGTACCTTAGTCACCGCGACTTTCGAATGTGGCGGTATTCTGCGCCGGAGATATCAAACTCTGTGTCAATTCCTCTTTTCTCATCCTTTATCCTGTATTTCTTCTTTCGGCCCAAGGGAAAGGGCCATGGCAAACTTGACCTTCAGCACCCGCCTGGGGTCCCCTGCTAGCCACCCTCATCACCATCCTCAGCTTCACTCTCGAACCTTTTCCTCTTTCCTTCCCCTTCTCTGCCATACCTTCTCCTCCGCAACAACAGCGACAGCCACAGTGGCTCACGAAAAAATCACCAGGATGAACCCCACCCCCTCCTACAATACCTCTGCCCCCACGCAGCCATCTTCTTTCCCTCGCATCCTCTCTTCTCCAATTTAACCGCCCGCTGGTCCTCCTCCCCGCCCAACGCCCCCTCCTCCCCGTCCCTGCTCGCCCTGCCACCACCACAGCCGACATCGCCCAGACGATCCTCTACGCCAACGCCCACAGCCTGCCCTTCCTCGCGACGACAGGCGGGCACGGCACCTCCAAATGGCTGGCGACGGTCGGTCGAGGAGAAGGTAGGGCGGTGATGATCAACATGCGGAATATGAGGCGGTTTGAGGTGTCCCCCGGATGGAGATATGGTTGTTTTGGGGGGTGGGGGTGTTATCTGGGGAGGTGGTGCAGCGGTTGTGGGCGGCCGGCAAGTAGACCGTTACCGGGGTGTGCCCATGCGTTTCGTGTGCTCGGTATCAGCCACTGAGACATGTCCTTGAATGAACCAGCCACAGTGTGATGGAGCCGGTCGGGGCGAATTCCTTGATAGAAGTTCCAGTACAACGAGCGAGAGATCTCACACGTGTCCCTGAAAGTCCCTGTTAGGTAGGTAGGTATGTAGGTACCACCAAGCAACCGCCGCCGAGTGAGTCAGCCCGAATCACTACCACCCAATCGGGACAGACTAGGTAAGGTTAATGTTGGGGGTCTCCAAAGACTCCAATGGAAAGTGCCCGTTTATTTCGCGTATCTGCAAGCCGCTTCGAGGGCAGATCAAAATCGAGATGAAAGTCCAAACTGTTGACAGGTGGGGTTATGCTCTTCGTCCCGTCTCGGCCTTCGGAGTGAGGGATTGTTGGTGCTTCCGGTATATTTAATAGCAATCACCCTCGGACGTTCGAGAACGCTTTTGCAGAAACACTATTCAAGTTGCCATCTCATCAAGCACGCTACAAGCCACCAGTGCCCCGTGCGCAATTCTTTCACAATGGCTGCTATCCCCAATACTCCCGAGGACATCCTTGTCACCGGCATCATGAACCCCGAGTTCGAAGCCGCCTGGAAAGCCCGCGGTTCCCCACCCGGCTCCATGCCCACGGACGTACCCACGCTCAAGCGCATCGTCGAAGACAGCCTGCCCAGCCTCCAAGCCAAGCTCTCAGCATCCCGCCCAGCCGACCTCACTGAAACAGAACACACCGTCTCCCTCAGCACAGGCTTCGCCTCCCGCATCCTTCTGCCACCCCACCAACCCGCCTTCCCCATCACCGCCGACTCCATCATCCCCCATAATCATCCTCTTCCACGGCGGCATCCACCTCCTCGGCTTCCCCGAATTCGACCTCCCCCTCGCCCGCCGTCTCGCCACCACCCACCACGCCACGGTGCTCCTCCCCTCCACCCGCAAGGCCCCCGAGCACCCCTTCCCCACCATGCTTCACGACGCGTGGGCGATTCTGCAAGCCATCGCGCACGACGCCACCCTCCCCGCGGGGGAGCGCACGCTGCTTCCGGGGAAGGCGGATGCTGGCGCGGGGTTTATTGTGGGCGGTTCGTCGTCCGGGGCGAATTTCGCGGATGTGGTGGCGCATTTGGCGCGTGATAAGGGACTGCGGCCCGCGGTCACAGGGTTGTTTCTGGCGTGCGGGGCGTTTATGGATGAGGGGCGCGTGCCGGAGGTGTATCGGGGAAGGTATTTGTCGAGGGCGCAGAATAAGGATGCGCCGGTGGCGGATGGAGGGTTTATGCGGGCGTTTGTGGAGGCGGTGAATCCGGATAGGAGGTCGTCGTTGTGGGCACCGTTTGTGCAGGAGGGGTGTGAGGGGGATGTGAAGAGGGGGCATTTGGGGATGCCGAGGGCGTATTTTCAGGTTTGTGGGATGGATGTGAATAGGGATGATGGGTTGATTTATGAGGGGGTGTTGCGCGAGGAGTGTGGGGTGCCGACGAGGTTGGATTTATATAGTGGGTTTCCCCATTGCTGGTGGGACATGTACCCGGAGTTGGAGGCGTCGAAGAAGAGGGCCGAGGATACGATGGAGGGGTTTAAGTGGTTGCTGTCGGCGTGAAGAAAAAAAGCTCATGGACAACAAAAGTGTTGGTAGAACATGGCGGTATCAACTCGAGAACGGCCGTGAGTTGTGCGACTAGAAGACAACGGCAACCAAGCATGGTTTCCACGGACCTTCTTTAGTACTTTCAATAAATGCATGACAGTTTCAAGTTACATCTCAAGACCACATGTAATTTACTGATGAATGGGTCGTATTTCGTTGATATGTCGATCAAAATAGGTAACCCCCTTTCAATCTGGCATACGGTCCTCATCCACCCGTTCTCTCTCCTTCACCGACCGTGAAGGCACATACTCCCGCTTTACTCCTCACACACCTGCCACTGAAGATAGTGAACCTGCTTGAACCGCAGATCCGTCGAGTCGACCTACGCACCACGACAAATAACATCTCGTTAACCACCACATCATTTTTCAAGTAAAGTGTAAATTCCTCTTAGCAACGCCGCCACCGCAAAGCAACTGACCCGAGGGACCTTACCGTCATAAGGGCCGGCTTGACGGCGTCCATGGGCGACAGCCGCACTTCCGAGTTGATGTTGAGCAGGCCCTCGAGGCCGCACGGCGACCACACGGTGCTCTCAACTCCGAACTCGTCCGTCTTGATGTAGTTGTCGTCGTAGGGGCCGCGGATCGTCATGGTGGAGGAGATCTGTGGGTGGGGTAGGCCCCGGTGGGGGGAGTGGTTAGTGAGTTGGTCCAGGGGTCGGGATAGGGGGCATTAAAAATTGGGGGGGGGGGGGGGGGGGGGTAGGGTGGGTATGGTATTGTTATACCTGGCGCGTGTCTCCCGAGAAGTAGTAGGTCGCTTTGCAGGTGCCCGTGTCGCCCTCGGGAATCTGCGCGTAGCCGCGGTAGTCGGCCTTGAATACAGAGAACTGCCAGCCTGAGGGGTACTTGAGCTTGACGTTGAGCTGGCAGTTCTTGCGGTAGTTCGACGGCGAAATATTATTGCCGGCCTGGGCCACGAAGTCGGCGTACAGCAGCGTGATAGTCGTCAAGTCCGACGAGAGCTGCCCCGACACCGTGCCGGCAGGGCAGCCGGAGCCAGCAAAGGCCAGCCCGACAATCTGGACTTCATGGCCGGAGGGCCCGTCAGAGAGGTTGTCCACAATGACAGGGCTCGCGGCGGCCAGACCGGAGAAGATGGTCAGGATGTTGATGAGCTGCATTGTTGTTGATTTGAAGTTGCAATAACTAATAGTGAAAGCGTTCAAATACAAAAGGCGGCTATGGGTATGGTCTTTTATACCATTTCCAATAGTACGAGGTGCCTCCCAATGGACCGCTTAGCATGTTTCTATTTCTAGCGACGAAGAACACTTGGACAGCACTTCTGCATCATAAGCCACGCAAGGAGACGACCAGCACGCCATCACCTTAGTCTGCAGCTCCTTTATTGCGCTGTAGTCCCCCAAAAGAGCAAACAGCGACGGGGTGTCTCGCATCACACAGACTCTAATATCAATATCAAGCATTCCGAGTGCCTAGCGCAGCCTACATTAATTCTAATATTTCTTTCATTCTCCATGCTCTTCTCGTTTCTATTTTGGGCCCGCGACGTCACGTCTTGCTGCGAGTTATCGGGCATCGGTTGCCTCCAGTAGTTTTAAATGCACACATACAATGTGCTTAAGGTTGCCAATAGTGTGCCGAATTGGCGTTGGACGACAGCAAGTCAATATGGAGGGTTTGGCCAACCAGCCGGTTCTCTCTTACTCGCACTAATTTGTGGAATGCAATCTAGTACACACCGAGGCACGGGACTCCGGTCAGGCAGTCAAACAAGCGAGAAGCCTCAAGCGAAGGATGGTTTGGCAAGAACCCGGTCGTTGGTGGCGGGGGGTGAGATCATGTAAAAGATGCGGGGAGCGGCAGGAATCCGGGGAAAACCAGGGCCCAGAGCCCAGCTGGAACGGGAAATAAATAGGCTAATAAACTAAAATAAACAAGATGGGCACCGCCATCCCGATGTTAATCAGGCCACACGATGTGGAAGCCCCGCGTTGTCATAGGCTCCAAGCACGACCATCTGACACGTCCGTCGGTTGGGCTTCGGGATTCGGTAGGACTAGATCTATGGAATTTGCAATTCTGGACAAACCAGTTGGTCCCCGTTCCGGAGACATCCGTCCTGTTAGGAGAGAGATCTTGGATTTCCACAACTTCTTTCACCTGCCACCCTCATTCCGCAAGAACATTTCCTTCATCTTCGCGACAGCATTCAAGTCCCCTTTCTCCGTCTGAAACGTCGACTTCTCAATCCAGCCCGGTGTACCGCCGCCCCCAACGTCGAGGACCCACGCATTGTAGTCGGTTTCAACGAGAACATTGTCGGGTTTTGCATCCCCACACCAAGCCATAACGGTGGAGTTCCTTCACACTGTGCTCGATCTGTGCTGCCCATTTCTCCCTCAATGATAGAGCGGGTACTACGAAAGTCTCGCCCACCGATTCCGTGAAATGGCCTAGAACTCCCAGAGCTTAAACCTCAACTACCGCATCAAGATCTTGACGTCTTACTGCTCTGTTATGTCCGTGCGGTATGTTGTACTCTAAGATATGGGAAATTGATACATACCCACGCAGGGTTGAGTGGGTGTGAAAAGTCTTAGATGTTGGAAGTTTCGCTCAAAACGTCTATCCATATAACCCTACAATGGATGTTAACAGGGAGGGAAAAGGAAAACAAAGGAAAAGGAATTGTGAAAAAGATGGAAGCAAAGTGACTAAGGAAGAAGGAAGGAGAAAAATGGAAAAGGAAAAGAAAAGGAAATATAGCAGAATGTATAATAAAGAAGAAAAGAAAAATGGTGTAGTAAAGAAAACGCGGAATTACAGTATCTGGGGGCCATTTGTAAATACCCAGCTGTCTAAGGTAGCCGCTTTGTAGAGGCAGACATCGATGAAGATATGGTGGTACGGGCTAGCTCACCTTCAAAAACGGCGGCCAACCACGGTTATAAATACACCAAAAGCCCTGAACAACAATCCACCGTAGCAATTTCTCTTCGCTTTGCCATGATTCAAGGCGCGCATCAATATACATGCCCGTGTCGGGTATGGAACTTTGCATTACATTAATAGGTATGTTGGTAGGGGATAACAGCCCTAGGCAGTTTTGCTGTCCAACAGAGTAGAGATTCAGAATGAAAGATCTTTTTTTCATTACTGTCTTGCGGAGTGAGCGGATGGCAGGCGATGCGGAATTTGTGATGGGATTTCAGAGCGGGGAGGTAACGGTGTGTGCTTGTTCCAGTGAGCCGTCAGCGTGCGTATCTTGCTCGGTTAGCAGCTCAGGGCGACCCACAGCGCCATCGACGTCGACGGCTCGTGGGGGAAACCATACAAGTATCTGACTGTGCCATGCTGCTTCGTATGCCGCAGTAAGGGTGAAGCGAAGCTCGCTGCTGCTGTGTTAGCCACAACGCCACTAATGCATGATTATGCACGATTATTGAAGCTTCGCTTCAATTAGCTCTCCACTAGGCATCCCGACCCCTACTGGAAGCTGGTTCTGTACCTTAGGATCTATATTATATAACCACTATCGTTTAAGGACACTCAATCGACGTTCTTAATAACCCATTTCAATCCTGCCGAGGACTTAGCCGTCGGTGACGAGACTAATCCTGACCTCCGCGGTCCTCGACCCCTGGCGACGGATTGTATGTACATCAGAGTGCACAACCTCCTACGACAAGATGAGCGGGCATTTTCAGACGGTAGCCACGAGTCCCCGTGGACCTTTTATTACATACGTGACTTAGCCTACACATAACGTAGGGGAATAAGAAGGAAGAACAAGGAAAAAGAAAACACATAATTAAGAAATCAACTGAAAAAAAGAGCTTTCCAAAAATAACACCACTAAGTCCTATCCTCTCGTAACCTATCTATTCTCTTATATATATTTAACCCTAAGCCCCCCATATCATGTGCGGCCACAATCCGATGCTCGGTGGCGAGGACAACGACCTTCCAGCTCCAGCCGTTGGTGTTAAAATTAGGGATAGTGGATACTCTCGGCATAGCTCCTGGTTTTACGGAGAAGTTGCCCTTGGTGGATTTTATATTTTGCGTAGCCTTGACCTTCTCCTGCTGCGATGCCTGCTGGGCCTATGCTAACATGTTCGTGGTTTGAGTTTCTGGTCCTGGCTTCATCCCCAGCTCACAAGTAGCCCTTTCCCGGTTTGGGATCAAAACATGCTGGGAAAACGCACCCTATATCATTTGATGTGACGTATGGTCCGCGCTCTGGTTAATCACAGCATCCTTCGCAGGACCAGCGAGGCCGCTCCTTGCCGAAACAATTTCGTCATTTTCGGGGGGTTTGTGCGCCTAGAGAACTTGAAGTTCTTCGGTTACTCGCTTCACCATCATGCTCGCCACGGCCTTACGTTTATACCTAACTGATATTGGCTTCCCGTACCCGGTTAGGTTAGGGGAATGTTCTTTTCAATCAATGTCCGGTTAACACCTGTCCTTCTGTCCTTCTCCCAGCTAGCTTAGATATTATCACCAAGTGGAAGGCATAGCACATATCCCATCGATGTATCTTAACATCTTACCAAGATGTCTCGATCCAAGTTCCCACTGATGAGTCTTGTTCTTCTTAAGTTAAGATGCGCACGCTACGGTAGGCATCCGCCCTACGATGGCTCGGGTTAAAACCCCTTTCGCAGTTATCTCCTTTCCTTCCAACTGCCATCTTTCCCGCCATCCTGCCCCAGTTGCTTTGGATATGCTTGTCTAAAGTAGGCGCAATGCTGATGGACACCTACCTAGCCCGCCATGTTAACTTCGCTCGCTCTTTCCAAACCCCCCTAGCTTCAGGCATGGTTGCCAGAGAAAGGCGTAACGCACATCCCATCAGGCTTATTTTCGAAAAGTTGAAATGTACGTCCGTGTTGCCCGGTAGTCTGCCTTTTTCGTTGCCTTGTTCTTTGCGCCGTGTTGTTGTTCTGTCCCCTTGCTTTTGGACCCCCACCGCGCTGTTGCTCTCCCCGTGGCTGTCATTTTGCCGCCTTGCCGTCGTCGTGTCGTTGCCGTCGTTTTCGCCCTCTTCCGGTTTTCATCACAATGCCCGACACCATCCCCCCCTTGGATCCAGAGGCCATCCTCCCCCTCGCCAATAAAGGCCGCGGCCTTTATGACGACCTCCTCCGCCGCCTCCAAGACCCGAGCGGTGACCCAGATCTGCCGGGGCTCGACCCCAACTACCGCCTCAAACCTTGTATGTCTATGTGTTCTTTTTTGATACCGGAAAGCATTTATGTACGATTAGATAAGATTAGATAGGAGGATGAATGTGGGGCAGGCAGCGTCCCATGGGGCGGAGCGGCTGTAAGACAATACAGCCGCACCTCTAGCCTGCAGAATCCCGCATTCAGAATATCGAACCACTCAACAAAATACATTGATTTTTACACTTTTGTATGCTTCCCGCATCATTTTTGTTCCGTTGAAGTGGTGATTTATCCCAAAGTTACACACACACCACCGAAGCGAGAGTTACGTGTTGTATACGCCGTAATATCAATGCTATATGAGAGAACGGGTTAAAATATGACCTTTGTTGGGGAGGAATGTACGACCGCAATGTCGACGCCCCTACGTGTCGGCCCAGTGGGCCGGTGGTCAATCGTGCACTATATATTGCCCCCTTGTTCGGTAATATTGCGGGTACACTTACCAGTGGCCGTGAAATGGGCTTCAACAGCGGGGTCTCTTCTGATCTGTCGCAGGTATCTTGTGGATATACTAATCGACATTTGATATAGCGGAGCTTGAAGACGTATCCATCAGTGAGGAGATGGACGCCGCCTTCGACAACGGCGGAGATCACTCCAAGAAATTACTAACCGAGCCCGGTCTAAGTCCTCGTGATAACCAGAAAGAACCTCTGGCTTTCCGTCTTTTGTGGCAACCTCAAGGGTGATGCGATGAGGGAACAGATTCCGCGACGGTATCGGGGACGGGGCTTGACTCGGAAACTGTGGCCATCGGAAACGACGCCAGGCGTTCGAACATCGGAAAAACCACTCCTTGAATCTCTGTGGCGATTTCGCGTTCGCCATCTATTTGCCTCAAGAGTCGCGCATGGTCATCGCCAGAGTGGGACGACAAATCCCACAAGCGGTCGATCCATGCAAGCTCGATTGAGTCTTCACATTGAAATCCCTCGGGTGGTGTGTTGCTGAAAAGGACGGAAAACAACTGGTTTTTGTAGCGGTAGTGTGCCGTATAGGCCTCGGTTGTCTCGTCTGTTAAGTGGTGGAAACCGAGAAAGTTGACACCGTTGAATGAGTTGGACATGGCGACTTAGAGTGTGAGGCACGGCGCTAGAGGAAGGACGTAGTGGCATATAAGCGAGAGGAATAGAAGGGGAAAGTAGTTGGAACTACCGGTGCGAGCAGGGCAATGCAGCACTCTACCGGATTGGAAGAGGTGCTTAGCACAGTGTGTTGCCTGCAGAGGTCTCTGTATACAATGTCCAATCTCGTTGTGTCGTTGGTGGGTGATGGCGGCCGTGGCGTGAAAGGCAACAGTGCAGCGACGGTTGTTTCTGACGATTGGTTACGAGCGGGAGTATAGATGAAGCCATGGTACCGAGAAGGCTCAGCAGGAGCGTCTCGAACTCGGAATCGCCGGCGTTTATGGTATTTACCAGCCAGCTAAACAGATAGCAGCCTTGTATCGTCTGACTCGTACTAATTATATCCTAGGGACAATTACTACCCCATTCTCACACCTCTCCTCATCTCGGCGGGATCCAGCCCATCTCCTCAGTCGCCCAGACAACCCAGTGGCGATGTTCCTCATCCAGCAACGACCACGTCTTGCCCATGAGATGGTCGGCCCAGCCTTCCACCCACCACTGGTTCTCTAGCTTCCTCAATGCAAGCAGGCAGTAAGCAAAGATAACAACAGCTTCCTGTGGCGGATTGGCCGCCTCGAGCAGGGGGAGGAAGTCTTTTCCCTGCGTCCACTGCCAAACTAAAATGTCCCACGCCTCGAGTTTTGTCCACGCCGGTGGCGCCGATGATGGGGTCTCTGCTGCTGGTGACTGGCCTACGCTCGGTGATTGCGAGCTGTTTAATCCTTCCCAATCACTTTGAATATTGGAGTGGGCAGGAGTTGTGCCTACGGATCCGCTGGTTGGTGTCAGTATCAGCCCGAGTAGCCGACGGAGTTGCTCAATCATGTCGTCGTAAATGGGGAGGAGACGGGTGTCGGTGCACCGTCGGTGGATGAGAAATTGGATGTCTGCTAGCAAACCCGGGTTCCGGGCGGGCGTTGTCTTTAGGAAAGGTGTCATGCGTCTCCGGCCGAATTCAAACAGGGGTGTTAGTATTCCACGGTACGTTTGCGGCTCTAGCATGCGTAGAATTGGCTCCATGCCGTGGAGAAGCCGCAGCCAGTGGGGGATCAGGGGGGTCTCGGGGACCTGCTCGGGTTCGTCGACGGGGCACCCGAGAGCTATTAGAAGGAACAGATTCATGTTAGTGATCTAGGCATACACGGACAGGGAACGACAACACACCGTAGTAGACTGTGAGCATGGAAAAGATGTGGAGCCTTTCGCACTCCTCCACCTTTAGGTCGCTCATGAGCTGGAGGGCGGTCGAGGTTGCGGCTTGGTGGTGCTGCATGGCGCGCTCAAGGTAGGTCTTTTTGTTTGAGGGGCGGAAGCGAGAGAGGTGAAGAGCGGAGACGGCTAGGATAGAGCGCATAACGTATTCGCAGTTAGCAGCCATGTGGACGGCAGTGGTCCGCATGAACTGGCGGACTGCTGGGTCGCTCGCCAAGGTCGTGCAGGTATAGGTGGTGAAGTTGTGCATGAGCTCCAGGTCCATCATGTTGATATCGCAGGGAAGCTGGGACGAGGGCGAGGGTCGGAAGCTAACAGGCGTGGATGCGGGCGAGGCCTGGGGTGGAAGAAAATCGCAAGCTACAGCGTGTTTCTCGCAGTTTCGACATGATGGCCGCTTTTCATCGCACTGCGAGGTGTCAATGGAAATTACTATGGATGAAATATCCATCTCATTGTATATTCTCCTTTTCCATTTCCTCTTTTGTTCTTCACCGTTCTCCCTTTTTCCCCTTTCTCCCTTTTCCTCGGCGTAATAATAGTAACAAGATGATCCATACCTTGATCCGGCGTTTTTTGCAGGTCCGACAACCGGTCCGGGACTTTTCGTGGGCTCGTCTCACGGCCTTCGCCGCCCTTTTCCTGGTGTTCTGGGATGGTCCTGCGGTCGAGGAATCAACCTGTATGGAACTACCATCATTTGATTCCGTGGGTATTGGCGCCGAGGTGTCGGTAGCTAGCGAGCTGGGCGAGTCAAATGATGATGTCGCCATCTTTTTTTCCCCCGTTGCCAATGAAGAAAGAGAGTCCGGATCAGGAAACAGGCCAAGAGCGATGAAAAGAACGAAAGAAACGAGAGTTACGAGACATGTAACGAGAATTCTGCCAAGTGGGGCGAGCAATACGGAAGACGCGCGTTCAACTTTGCCCATCTCGGGCCCAATTCGGCATTTCCCGAAACACCATACTACACAGTAGGGATATCCAAGCGCCGATTAACAATTAGCTCTAGTTATTCGTAATCTGTTTTTTGATTTCTTGTCCCATGATCCACATCACGTCCACAATTGCAAGACAACCGCCGCCGTCGCCGTAATCAGGGGTAGCCAGCATAGGCAGTCTGAGCAGGGGCAAAATGTTTGGACTCGCGGTATTGCCTGAAAGAAAGAATTGCGACGTGAAGAGAAAAGACCCTGTAAATACATGTCAGCGCCTGGCTCCGACTCTGAGACTTTTTTTCGTATTCGGGATCACTCCATCAAATCAAAAACTTACAAGATGGCAATGGCAACCACGGTAATAATCCAAGTCACAGCGCAACCGCCCCCACTGCAAAACCTCGAGATTCCCATAAACTTGAGGATGACCAGAGTGAGCCAAAAGACGGGCTCGATGCAGTTCAAGATCAAGTTGGCCTTCAGGCTCTTCCACTTGGCGAACCGCTCCGTGTGTTCGGTGAGCAGTTGGTATGTGATGAACACGAGTGTTTTGACGGCCTGCACATCAAAGTTGTGTTAGTCCATCCTGCTGTATTGTATCTTACCTAGCGAGTCGATGGAAATGCACTCACGAAAGGGATGGCCATGATGTCGGGCCGGGTGAAGAAGGCGCTTATGTTGATGTAGAGGCCTGTAAGGACAATGACCGCGATGGCTAGGATCAGCACCACGATGTGCCACCGAAATTTCCATTTCGGGTCGAGCAGGCCTGTGTGCGATTTGTGCATGGTGGTGAGTGCGAGTCGTGTGACGACGGAATCGTAGGTTTTCGACGGTGAGGTAGAAGAAGGGAGCTTGGAAGGTTGACTTGCGGTTCGAATGAAGACATGACATTCTCTAGCGGTAGATATATATACGGCAGTCTAACATTTGGCACCCTCGCATTATTTCGTCTGTTGATGCTTTTCTTTCGTAGCCCAGCACTCACCTCGTAGTTTCTCGTTTAGCTCGCGTGGTTCGTCTCGAATAGTCCAAACTGACGGGGCATGACTGCGGCAGGTTAACGTCATCATCCATCGACTCATTGGCTTGCCTGGATATAGAGACCAATCGACATGCTATCTCCGACCCTGACCCCTGCAAGAGCTTGCGAAGCCTTTCCTGCGCCCTGACGATCCCTAAGGTGGAGTTGCAATAGGAACGCGAGAAACACGGGAAATACGAGGGCTCGTATGCCGAACACAACCGTGGTAGCAACCTATTGATATAAATCGGGGACGCCGGGCTAGAGAAAGATTAAACCAATCCTTGAGACCACCTGTCCCAGTGCTCACCGTCGTTTGCCCGTTCACCGATTTTACTCGTCACAATGAAGTCGCCCACCGCCCTTCTAGGCTGCTTCTCCCTCGCCTACTCTATGTCAGAGGCCACCGGTATCCCCGAATGGCACCCCCCTGGCCCTAATGACCGTGAGCATCCTTTTTCACTAAGTCTTTGGCCCCCAGTTAATTTCGTGACATAGTTCGCGGGCCCTGCCCGATGATGAACACGCTTGCCAACCACGGTATCCTACCCCACGACGGCAGGGCCATTACCAGAGAAGCTGTCATCAAGGGCATGAAACAGGGACTCAACTTTGACTCTACCCTCGCCGTCGTCATGTTTGACCAGGCTGTCATAGCCAACCCCGAACCCAATGCCACCTTCTTCACCTTGTACGGTCTTCACCGAGCCTTGGCCTCCACCTTTCAATTCTCCATGGAATCCTGAAAGCCTTTGCTAACATTACCCCACAACTGTAGGGATCACCTCAACCGCCACAACGTCCTCGAGCATGACGCCAGCTTGAGCCGTACCGACGCCTTCTTCGGCAGCAACCACATCTTCAACCAAACCATCTTTGACCAAACCCGCCGCTACTGGCCCGAACCCATCATCACCACAGCCCACATGGCCAACGCCAAGATTGCCCGCCAGATCGAGTCCAAGTCGTTCAACCCCGAGTACCGCTTCACCGACTCCGTGGAACACTTCAGCTTAGGCGAAATGGCGGCTCCGTTCATCGCGTTTGGGGACCTTGAGGAGGCCACCGTGAACAGGACATTGGTGGAGTATTTCTTTGGTGAGTGTGGACATTAATACCAAGTTTTGGTGTTTCTCAGTTACACACAATCAGGAGCTGACCGGTCGTTCTCTCACATTAGAAAACGAACGCCTACCGACCGAGCTAGGGTGGAATGTCAGGGAAGAGGTGGTCGCAGTGGAGGCGATTCTCAGAATATCCGACATGATTGGAGAGGCGACGAGTTTGTTGACTACGGATTCGGACGCGCGCTGCTGACAGCAACTGCACAAAAAAAGCACTGCGCAGGGGGTTCCACGCTGGGGTCCGGCGGGACCTGTAGCGGATATGTTGCGCGGCTCAATCAAACATAGCATTCTAAGCTTTGTCTTTCAATATGCTTCCTCCTATTAGCCATCCTTGGCTTGTCCAGTCCCGGGTTCATCCCCACCTCGAGGTCTCTCCATGCATAATTACAGCTGTTACTCAGGAGTCGTCATGATGGCAAGTGAAGAGAGGCCGCCATATTCCTATTGCCCGAATGGTCAGGTACATCGAACCACAACTAAAGTATTTAGGACATACCAGGATGTTGGTCTTTCCTATAAAACCAGCAATAACCCAGAGATGACTTCCCCTCTGGGCGGGTACTGGGACGTCCATCCCTCAGCCCCTTCGTCCCCAACACACACTTCACTTTCCCAATTGGTTGTGATCTAAAAGCCCAGTCAGTACAGCAAGAAATACACCGGCATCGCAACACCACAACCGAACTGACACTCCAGGAAGGCCATAACAAGGGGGAATGACTAACCTTATGCTACTATCGAAATGCCGATGCCCCTACCTATGTGCCCCTCTTCCTCTGCCTAGTGGGCCTGTGCTCCATGCCCCAGCTCACTATCTACTGCTCCCTTATTAAATATCTTAGTCTTACGGCTATACTTCGCAGTCGTTTTGAGACGTTCTTCAACGGGAGCGGGCTCTCCTTCATTCCTTTTAGGATCCGCCGCCGCAGGTATCATATGGACATAGCTGGTCGACGTTTGTAACTACTAGTGTAGCGGAGCTCAAAGACCTATCCATCAGTGAAGCGATGGAAGCTACCGTCGACAACGGCGTACACCACTAGACGGATTAATGTTTATCAAATCCCGCAACGCCCCATCCTTTGTATTTACCCCGTCGTCAAGATCCAGGAGGGATGCTAGGGCTATGCGTCTACCGGGGGTACGGTTCTACGGGGATAGCGAAGCGAGCTAGGACGCTGTCTTACGACAGGGAGGGGGTAGGAAGGTTGTTTAGGTCGGGCGATTTGGCGGACTTGCATATGGGGTATGTTGGTTGTGGGATCACACGGACTGGCACGAACCAACCGCCAGTTATAACTAGCTGTTTGGCCGCTTCGAAAAGATGGAAGAGCTCCATGAAGATATGGTACAGTCCAGCTCACTAAGGAAGACGAAGGAAGGAATATAAGATAAAAATGAGGAAAGTATAAAATCTTTTTGAAAGAGAATAAGAAGAAGAAATGAGAAAGAAAAAGACGAAAGGGAAAAAAGAAAACAAAACTATAAAAAAGAAATAAAACAAAAGAACAAGAAAAAGGCAACAAAAAGAGAAAGGGGGACTGCAAATAAAAAGATAGAAGAAAAGAAAATAAACGAGGTGTATATCCATTTGGAACACAAGGGGATTGAATGGTCTTTTGACCAATGATTTTATCCAAAAGAAGCGGACCCATGATTGTATAAGCTGTTGATTAAACCTTAGTTAGCGGCTAATGTGGCCTAGCCATTGGACATTTTCTTGTGCTATTATGACAACGCAAACCAGGGGCGTAGAGCTTATCGTCGAAGTCAGAGACACAAATGACAAGCTAAACTAGGCTATCTCATCAGACTCTAAGTCTACAATATTCCTTACGTCACCCCGATTACCTACCATCGTACAACCGGCACTGTAAGTACGTACCTGGTCAGCCCTATCCAAATTTGATATTACTACCGTACACGCACACGAAATGGCCAGACGTGGGGTAGACAGATCACCTCTGGAATATAGGGCGACGACCTGACGCTCGATACACTGAAGCGCGTTCCTTTCGACTTGGCAGCACTCTGTCTCAATGTACGCGTGGGCGAGGACATACGTCTTGCGGTGTATGGAACCTTGACCTTACGGAGCACCTGTATCGACTATTTGACCAAACAAGAAGCACTGCGTGATCAAGTCTAAGCTAAGAGGCACCGAAAAAAGTACGGGCCGCGGCCGAGGTTGGGTCTTCGATATCGGCATCACCTACGTGCGGTCCGAGGTCTGGTTGCACCTGTACGGCGGGGAAGGGCTGCTGTCGCTGTCGGTCAATATTGAGATCGAGCGTGTGGCGGGCAATTTTTGATAGCGGGCTAGCCGGTTGACCTACTTAGTTGTATAAACCTACTAGGTAATGCGCCTTGTGATGTGTGCTCGGCCAGCAGCTAAGCGAACCAAAGCGTTAACTATCAGAATCCCACCAGGGAAAACATAGCTTAAGCGTTTTACGACTAGCTATCAACCTCGGCTCCATCTACGGATTACCGCACCGCCACCATGTGGAGAACCAAATCCATATAGGCGCCTAGTTCCGATGGTCTGCGCTTCGGTGTCGGGCGCGGCCGGGAGGGATGAGCCACGGGTCTAAATCATGAAACCTTAAGTACCCGAGTACTGGTTACCAGGACAAAGTATGACGACAACGAGATGCTAGGTAACCTTACGTATTGTAAGTAAGGTAGGCAATGAGCAATTGCCAGTAATAAACCACCCTCTACAAGGGGACAGCCTATTCCGAGACATAACCCCTCCGCCAACCCACTTTCCAATCGATGTAATAAATCGTAACAATGGCTTTTCCCCTCCTTAAGCATCTGAAACTCGAACCGTCATAGGTAATCCTTGTACAATGCGATTGTCTCGCGGCTATACCCCCAATGCTTGAACCACACCGACTCGTCCGGTTTGCACCAACCCCACTCCGCCGCCTTTTCATCGCTGACCCACTGGGTGCTCGGTAGCTTTGTCAGCTTGCGGCCGTTCTTGTCCCTGGGTATCGCGCAAGGTCGCACGATGGCAGAGGCCGGGTCTGGCTGGATGCCAAAGACGGCGGTTTCGCGGGCTTCCAAGGCCATGATGAAGTCCACGGCGGCCTCCAAATTAGTCTCTACGACGTCGTCCGAGACGTACTTCATCCGCTGGGCGGCCACCTCAGCGTCGAAGGAGATCGGGCCGAAAGGCCGTCCTCGACGCCAGTTCGGACCAGGTAGATCGGGAAGCGGCCCGCCGTGGTGGAGTTCTCACCGTCGTAGTCGGCGCAACTGGCGATGGCGATGAGGGCTTTGTACAGCGGCCGCAGTGCGTACCCATCGTGGCATACGGGCCCGACGGGCTGGCTATTCTCGTCGTCACTCCAGTCGTTGTTCCTCTTCTTCTTCTTGTTTCTCTTCTTTTCGCTTCTCTCGGCTCTCCTCTCGCTCTTGGTCCTGTCGTTGCGGGCTCGGAGTAGCTTCTCGGCCTTTCCGCAGATAATGCCGTGGAAGGTGGTCACAGCATCAATGGTAGCTTCTGGGGGTGGCGTGTTGCGGCTGGTGTCCAAGCCGGCCGGCATAATGAACTTACAGAGAAACTGCTCTCTGCTGTGTCGGTCCGGTATGGGCGAAACAAGCGGCGGAGGATGTAGTTCTTGAAGTTGTTGGCAACCAGCTCGTAATTAGGACACGGTAGGAAGTAGATGGGAACGGCTTTGTTGCAGCTATCTTCAAGATGGGCGTCTCTCCTGTAAATGTAAACGTCGGGGTTGTCGATGACCGCCCTTACGCAAGGCTCAAACACCCGAAGGGTTTGCGACTCCCAGAGGTCGTAGAGGTATTGGTTTTCCATGCTGGTCCGGCTGAACCAGAGGAACTCTTTCTTGGTGAAGTCGGATATGGGCTTTGCTGGGCCACCGCCTGGGGGTTTGTACAACTTGGGGCTTGGGGGATGCTCGACCGCTCGTGGGTCTTGGCGGGCCATCTTAATGGTATATGAAGGTGGGACCGTCGTATCGTCGTATGTAGGTAGTGGTAGGTGTGTGAAAATGTGGGAACGAACAAGATCTCTGGTTGGAATAAGAAGGTTCGAATCTTGGTGAAGGGTGGAGCAGAAGGAGTAAGGAACAGAGAATTATAAAAGAAGGGCGGCGTTGCTTTATATCCAGCGTTCTGCGCACGGTTGACCGCGAGGAGTCATCATTTGAGTTCGCCTCCAACTTGTCTGTGCGAGAAACTTTCTCGGCTGTCACCTGAGGTGTTTTGGTGGAGTACCATTGCGAAGGCTTCCGTGAATTCATTGCAGTACATGTTGCATGCCCAGTGCCATCAAGGTCCTCGAGACCATTGCCCAGCTTGCTCATTTCCTGTCTCGGGTATCCACACCATGACTTCAAAACTGAAGCATGCGGGAGAGGCACACCTATATCGTTCGAGATGACATCTTCTTGAAGGACACCTACTAAGCCCGCCACCATAACTATATACGCTCTTTCAAATTCCCCTTACTTCAGATATAGCTGCTTGTGGAAGGTATGACGCACATCCCATTAGGACCTCGTTTCCATGAGTTGAAATGTACGCTCACTCCCTCCCGTCTTGTGATCGTCTATATCCCCAGGTCGTCTACTGCTCTCTTCGTTTTGTTCTCGACGCCGCATCGTTTTACCCCTTGCTCTTGGGCTATTACTGCGCTGCTACCATCCCGTCGTTGTTGTTCTACGGCTCTTCGCCGGTCGTCTCACCACCCCTTTGATTACCTCGAAACCCCCCTCGTCCCCGATATAATAGCCGTCTCGCCTCCCTACGGTTTAGCTCTAAAAGCCTTCCTCACCCGCGCCAAAAAGGTCGCAGCCTTTACAAGAATGTTATCCATCATGACCGAATGGAAGTCCCGTATACACAAAGTTGTGTGGCCTGATGAGGATGTTACGGGTATATGTCTACCCGTTGTCTACCAGCGGTTCCTGGGTTCATTAGCAGCGGAGCCTGTTCTCCAGCTTGGGGTTTGTAATACGCATTATATGAATAGGTAACTAATCGACTGTTGTAACTACCTGTCTGCCAGGCATTGATCCAAGAATAATGGCTAGCATCAACGTCAGCGGACACCGGATGGCGGATTACATCTTCACCAAAGTCCGGAACTGGCAATCCGCTCCTAACCACCCACATCGACAAGATCTCGGAAGCGTACCAGAATTATGCTCATGTTAGGAAGCTCTCTTCGGAGAAGTAAAGACGGGACGCTTGTTTATATCTGGTGCCTTAGCAGAGACATATGCTCGGGGTGAGTTGTGAGATCACACGGAATAGCAAGATCTGGGGACCATTTGTAACTAGCTGTTTAACCGTTTTGAAAAGGTAGGCATTATTTCCATTCCTACGTTCCTCTTTTCTTTTCCCTTTTCTTTCTTCTTTCTTCCTTATTCACTTTGCTTCCATCTTTTTCACAATTCTTTTTCCTTTCTTTTCCTTTTCCCTTCCTGTCAACATCTATTGTAGGGTCATATGGATAGAAGTTTTGAAAACTTCCAACATCTAAGACTTTTCACACCCACTCAACCCTGAATGGGTATGTTTCAATTTTCCCATAGCTTACAGTATGTGACGAGCGAGCGAGGAATAGAGGCACGATGGCTCAAATGATCCTACTCAATTACGTGAATCTAAAGCTAAAGAGAAGAAAAGAAAAGAATCAAGATACAGGATTCGCACAACTGTGGGAAAACACGGGTGGGAGGCGCACAGACCACCACTCAGGTTGCGGTTAGGGTTAGGGTCAGAACCATGCCGCCGTCACACAGTACAACATACTGCACGGACATGCTCGACATCGACACTCGGGCAGATGACAGCATCGAACCCTCGCACAGGTGTATTGTAACGCTTTTTGATTTCCTGTGTTGTCCAGGACGGTCCAGCTTTCATGGCTTGGCCGTAGAATCCAGGCCCGCAATTTGCCTCATCATGGCAAAATCAATGTCTACCGGCTGAGTATTGTTGGCCATCAAGAATTGTTGAGTCTGCGCACGGAAAACGGGCACTCCTATGGAAGCAAACCCCGGTATTGACCGCAACCGTATCTCCTCCGTCAACCCTCCACACCGGCGGGCGACGGGATGAGGTGTATATGTAGCCGGGTCGACCAGCTAGACCAACACCACTAACCCATCTTCGCCGGATCTCGGATCTTTATATCGACCCTTGCCCCGGAGGCTCGTTGTTGACGTATACGTTGAGCTACACATCATCTTGCCGTTTGACGTTGCAGATCTCGAGCCCGTCCCTCTCCACCGCGCTCCGTAGCCTCCCGATGCCACTTTCCTTGAATCGAAGTACGCAGTGTTTGTTCCGTGACCTGTGGTTTGGGCCTTTGACCTTATAGACAACAAGATCAATATATTGTGCCGTGTGGGCATTGAGGGGGATTGGAGCCATGTCGACGGCGATGCGTCTCGGGTCGTCTATGAGGAGCTCCTGACCCTGCGTTGCTCAGAATTAGCTTCCTGCACACCTGACCGTATGTGTGCCCGCAATCGACATTGCTGTATGATACGAACCTCAGGGATGCACCGGACCAAGGATGGACCGCGGCCTTCACGAGATCCTAAGCAGTTGTGCAGGGAGATGTGTGATGCAACGCCGGGGATGACTTTGTGACAGGGATTGTATCGGGCCCCTGGGCGTCGTCCAGCTTACTGGTCATGGTGAGGGTATGATAGGCGTAACCGCCCGCTACTACGGCAACAAACCTTGTTTGGTATGAGTACGGGCAAAGACTTATGTAACTCCTTGCGGCTGAACCCACCACTTGAGCACCCCGCCGACATCTCTACCGGCATGAGCAATCCACCTCCAGGTGCGATAAGCACTAAGCTGCCGAACACCGCTGTCTAATGTAACATTGATCTATCCAACCTCTAAATGTTTCCATGACGTCCAGACCTGAGATTTCTTCCCATTAGATGATTAGTATCCAAGGACTGGGCATCGTCTATCAAGGGTCAGCCTTAGGACAATAAACAGATGCTCTAATGCTCCAAGCAGCCAACCAATCCACGACATTGACTGCAGCCATGCTCTATCGGCCAGGTCCCAACACCTACAGGCAGCGCCATTAGGTCCATGCACGCGGCAGAACGTCCATCAAGTTCCCAAAACCGAACAGGACAACCAGCTAGCCTTCCATCAAGGATTGCCTGCCGCACGCTCGATCACAACATCGACCCCCAGCGACAGAAGCTCGTCCCCGACGTACACGTGGAACTGGACCTCGCCCCCGACGTAGGTGATGCCGATATGGATGTTACCGGGGTGGGCGCGGCCCGTGCTTTGGCGGTGCCGCTTGGCTTGAATTGGATCACGCGATACTTCTTGCCTGGAGAGATGGTTGAAAAAGGCGCTTCGTCGAGGTTTCGATACACCGCGAGACAGATGTCTTCGTCCGCGTGTACATTGACGTCGAGTGTTTCCAGATTGAAAGGAACGAGCGTCGGGCTGTCTAGCGTCAAGTCGTCGCCCTATGTTTGCCCAGAGTCAGTTATTCGTCAATTCACCGCATGTCCGAATGTGTTTCGTTCGTGTGTGTGTGTGTGTGTGTGTGTGTGTTTGTTAGGGTTTGGGGGGGGGGGGGTTGAGGTCGGTGTGGTGTGTTCCCTGCATCGCATATTGCGTCATGCGACGAACCTTGTTGAAGAATTTCATTGCATTCGTATGAACCCTGTCACGAGCCAGGAAGTAAGAGTTCTTGGAGACGCGCGAGCAGATGCGAACGGTGTTCTGTAAGCTACGTAGGCTGAGCGCATGGTACGCGCAACCGCCGGCCACGGCAAGCATGCTTGTTTCGATGCTAGTACCTGGAAATGGCCCGATGCATTCCGGCCGGGACTTACCGATCAGGACCCTCCAGAACGTGTTCGACGCGAGTTTCGCCCTGGATCCCGATGGGCCGGTTTTGATTCAGGTCTTGGACACACGCATTGACCTTGGAAAACAGATATGGATTACCACTGAAACCACCGCAGAGAACGAGCACCTGGAAGCGGCAGGAAAAGAGTCAGTATTCACACGACAAGGGGCTCACAAGTATGGGAGCGCTGGTGGCTTTGCGCACACGCACCTTTGGTCGCTTGCGCTTTGCGGCGGCGACGGCAGTCGCTTGGTCGCGGATCGCACCAAGAACGTCGTTGACGGTGGGTTCGAAAAGCGCCATGAGCTCCTCGCTTGTCTCTAAGTTAAAATTCTGCGCTCCTAATAGCCTGCCTGGCTTCTGGGGACATCGGGCAAGAAAAATGGGCAGGGGGTTCGAAAAAAGACTCACCGGGTAAATGCGATTCTAGGTCGCGCGCCCGGAGCATCGCGGCGCTTGGAACGTTCCTCGGCTGTCTTGAATACCATGGGCACGTCCAACGAGTACCCTGCGGTTCCATTGAACAGTCTCTTGACTTTGGATTCCCAGAACCTGTGGAACTCCTTGACAATGGTCTTCATGTTGAAATCGCCGTTCATCGCCGGCGTTTTTCGGGCCCTGATCTTCATGGCGAGCGAGAAGAATCTGTCGTCAAGTAGAACTGTCCCGGCTAGCTGTGAATCACCCGGGACACACTCCCGGAACGTGAAAGGCGGCACCGATGTGTTGGACTCGTATACGCCTGTGTCCTGCAGCTAGGTGTTAGTCGGAACCGAGCCATCCGGGGCAAAGGGGAGATGTACGATTGTTCCTCCGCCAATGTCGCAGATTCCGATGATATCACCTTCCTGGGAATGTTCAGAGAGGGGCCCGTAAATCAGAAGGTTTTGAAAGAGGGAAACGTGCAGAAAGGGGAAGACCTACCGTGAAGTCGGTTGAGATTATATTGCGTTTAACGAAGTTAATGAAATCGGCCTCGGGCTCCGAGAGGAAGGTGAAGTCTGATTGTGGGTGCGGGCCGGGGATGCCAGCGAGGTCGACAGCATCCCGCAAGTCCCTCACAGTATCGCGCGACCAGTTCGCGGGAACTCCCATGGACACGAGAAGGGGAGTGTCTTGCAGTTCGTTATCGGTCATGGCGAGCCCGCTAGCGGCTTGTGAGAGGCTGCTGGTCCAGAGCTCCCGGAGGAAGGCTTCGGTCACTTTCTTCGCCGTTACCTCGCGTTCGTTGCGGAATCGCTGTGCTTCCACGACCGAATCCGAGTTCTGGAACCGATTGAAGAGACGATCCTGATGCACGAGCCCAAGCTTGAACAGTCGGAAGGTTTCGTCGGCAGCAAGCGCGAGAAAACCCGCGTTGGGTTCCCAAGGACCCGGCGCATTCCCGGGGCCATCAGCAGCAACAAGGGAAGGGGTTTGGGTCTTCTCGACGTAGTGGTGGGTTTGGTGGGCAGGGTATTCAACGGATACAAGACGGTTCTTGTGGGAGTGGATGAATACGACGGTCGAGTAACTATTGCCATACCCGTCAGTTAGTATGAGGGCTGTTCCTGTCTCTGGGAAGGATGACCGGGTCACAGAACTCACGTGGTGCCAAAGTCGATGCCTACGCCAATGGCTGGCTGTAGCCTGGCGGAACCTTCGGCGGCAGAGGCATACATTGTCGAGGCGGCCATAACGCAAACGTGGGGGTGGTAATGGAAGGGAGGCGGGCTGTTGTCGATGGAGGGACAGGAGAAGAAGACTGTCCGGCGAAAGAGAGTTCCCGGTGCAGCTCGTTGGAGAAACAGGAGAGGTAGACAATATTGTACTTCTGAGGAAGAAATGGAAAGCTTAGGATCTCAAACGACCCAAAGAGTGTTTCCAGCGCTGTGTTGTCCTGGCAAAGTGAATGTTGGCCGACACAATCAGTGCAAACGGACCTCTCAACCCACGCACGTCAGCGATGTCGGAACAACCAACCCACCACATTCTTCAGCAGGGCAAAAACACACCCAGTGTTCATTCTTTTGCACAGAATGGATAGACACCTCTTCAAGACGGGGGGGCGAACCAATCACTGCATGCGGAATCTCGCGAACCGGCATTTTCACCAGGGACCATCGGCACTGCCCATTGGTCGCCCCTGAACGTACAAGATCAGGCGTCTTTGTTTGCTGTGTGCCTCGCCTGTTTGTTGCTGCCCTGCCGCCGGCACGGCCTCCCTTGGAAGCCGCTCTGTCATACTGCCCTCTCAGCCGCTTCTCTCCGCGTCTCGTCTTTGTCAGGTTGCGCCTATATTCACTACGAACTCCGAGACCCTGAGGTTGATGCAATCACCTATATTATCCTGCAAGACAACGGGCTTTGGTTTATGTTTATGCTGCAGCGCCTAATATCTCACCGAGTCTTCCTCTTTGACTTCGGTCACTGCCCCGGCCATCTCCCAAACCTACGCGACAACCCGAACGCATGAATGGCGAAAGCCATGCCGCCTCAACAACGACCGCGTCGGTCAGTGCACAAGATAAAGAGCTACAATGAGGACAAATTAATCAGAAAGGCTTGGGCCAAGCATCCACCAGAGCAAAAGGCCAGCCCAACCAAGACCAAACGTCCACGCGGACAAGCTGGCGCTGCATTGTCCCACAGCCCCGTGCTCGCATCCTCCCCGGATGCTGGAGTAGCGTCCTCTACTGCTGCTGAGTTACCGCACGCTCCAGATAACCTGCGACTCTCCAGTTCGCCGCCGCCTGCCGATGCCACAGCGGTAACACACTTTGGTACCGCCCCGTCACCTTCACCAGCTGCCGAAGTAGTGCCTGCCACCAATTCGATAATCCCGTCGTCCCCAGCCGCCGTCTCAGCAAGCCCCCGGACGGTCGGCGAGAATCAACAAATCCCCGAAAAGACCACCCAAAGACAAACTTTCACGATTCTCGAGGACCGCTACGGCGATAAGGTGGATGGCGCCACCGCCCTGGCCAATTGGGAAGATCTTGACGGCGCTATATGGAGTCTTGTCCAATACCACTTTGTCGAAGTGGTTCAATGGGATACGCTCGACGTTAACATCAGGGAAAAGCTTGCCTCCTGGGCGCCCCGCGCCCAGGAGTATCTCGCGTGCAAATGGGATTCACACAGTAAGTGAGCCACTCAGCCTCCATCCCATGCAATAATACTCCGCTTGTGGTGGCCTTCTGACACGATTTCTTTTCCAGGCATCTTCGAAGGCTGGATATGGCGTACGCTCTTGGATCGTGTGTTTAAGGCGCACGAGGGCGAACTCTGGGAGGGTTATGGGCGACTTGTGACCCAGCTAGACCGTGAGTCTTCGGCTCCCCACTCGTATCTCACCTATCTTCTCTTGTTTATTCCCTTCTTTCGCATTCCATCCCTTGACGTCCGGTGCTTTCGTGGCTGCCTAGGGCAACCGCTAACCGCCTACCCATGGCCCGCCCGCATCCATTTGAACCACCACCCACCTTTCCATCCTCGGCTTCTCCACCAGCGCCATCTGTTCAGTAAGCACTGACAACAACGAAAACAAGATATGGCTACGCTCCCACCACACCGTCTAGCCCGTCACCATGCCACACGCGAGATGCCCGGAGCCCCAGGGTGGCAAGAACAGTCGTCCGAAGTGATCAAGCAGCTATACTACAACTGGCGCCCCCGCACCGTCGAGCTGCTGCAACTGGCGACAGGTCACAATGAGCGCTTCGATCGCGGGTACGTGGTTGGTCTTATCCAGGAGGAACTGGGCGCCTTCTTCCGACAGTCCGGCCGCGGCGGCGAGGAGGGAGAGGAAATCAACGACAAGGACAAGAAGGACGAGGAGGCCAAGGCCAAGCAGCTGGCCGAGCACCTAGCCAGGGTGGCCGACCACGCGGTGCGCGCGGACCGTTACATGCAGTCTAGCCCGATAGCATGGCAGTTCCATTTCGCGGACCCGGCGACGGGCCAGACGTCCGGGTTCGCGTATAGCGGCAGCCCCACGTACGAAGGGCCAAAGCGGGCCCCAACCCACACCATGGAGCCGCACATCGACCAGTCGACCGACAGGGCGCACGCCGTGGGCCGGCCCGTCGACCACATCGTGCGCCCGCTGCTGTTGTCTTACCAGCTGGACTTCGAGACATTCTCCTTCGATAGCCTGTTTTACATGCTTCCCATGGCAGTCATTGTAGACTTTTACGGAAGCGAGAGCGAGGAGGGTCAGGGGGGCGAGGAGGGGGAAAAGAGCAAGGAGGGCGGTCCAAAGGGTCCCGGTCGGCGCTGAGGGTTAGCGGGCTGAGGTCGGGTTTGGGCATGAGGCTTTTGAATGGGGTCTTTAAACTGCATCGTAGGTCATCGGGGTGGTGACAGGTCACAGGGACATTGTGGATTCTTATGAGACAACCTTGTTTGTATTGCTTGGTATCAGTGTTTCCAAATGCTCCTGTAGGTCGACTCCAAGGCCGGGATTTGCTTCAGGCTTATCATGACAAGGTTGATTCCAAGGGCGTGGGCATTGCCGCCGGCCGATCCAAAGCAAAGGAAGACTCCCGAGCAACCCACGATATCGACCACAACAGTGCCTTGTCCGCCAACTCCCCGCACCGGCAGTCAACGGA
Source organism: Chaetomium olivaceum (assembly GCA_039881045.1). NCBI lineage: Eukaryota > Fungi > Ascomycota > Sordariomycetes > Sordariales > Chaetomiaceae > Chaetomium > Chaetomium olivaceum. The sequence continues at coordinate 181,489 of JAYWVB010000024.1, read as the reverse complement.
ATGGGTTGTATGTGCAGTAGGCAGCAAGCTTGTGCAGCAGAGACAACCAGCTACCCCGCCATCAAGCCATTTCCGTCGGATCCCGGATGTCGACATCAACATCCCGTCCCATGTCATTGTTGTATAGGACGAACCTTGGCGATGAGGAGTGTGAAGGGGGGGTCGCGGCTTTCCCGAGATACCAAGTAAGTGTGCGGGCAGACGCGCGAGACAACGCTCGGGCCGTCGTTCAGCTGCCCAGCCTTGGTGAGAGCATGATACGCGCAGCCGTCCGCCACGGCAACAAACCTTGTTCGGCATAAGTACGAGAGCAGAACTTGTCCAATCCATTGAGGGTAAAACTCACCGCTTGAGCCCCCGGACGGCCTCCCTGAATTCCATTTGCCCCTGGGCCCCACCGTTTTGATGGTTGGTGTTCAGGGTCTGGACGTGCTTCCTGACCCTGGACCGCAGGTAATGGTTCTCACTAGAACCACCGCAGAGAATGAGCACCTGCAAGAAAGTGTCAGTGTCCATCTAACAATTGAAAGGGATGAGGAAGTACCAGGGCATTGGTGGCCTGTTGCGTGTACGTACCTTCGGGAGCTTGTCCTTTGCCTTGACAACAGCATCCGTCTGATCCTTGATCAAGTCGAGAATGTCTTTGATCACGGGTTCGAAAAGGGTTTTGAGGTTACACACAGGACAGCGATGTCGGAACAACTTAGCAACGGGTTCCGACAAAGAAAGACAAAGAAAGACACAGTGCACGCACACACACACACAGCCCCAGCGTGTATTTTGTGGCCAGAATGAGCAGACACCCATGGGACGCCTGCTGAGGAGCTGGCGACTGAATGGAGAATCCCGCAAGCCAGTGTTCATTGAAAGCCATTGGTTGCTCCTGGCCGGCGTATAAGAGCGAGCGCCCATGTTTGTCGTGCTTGTTGCTTCGGGCAGCTGGCACGGACTCCCCGACAAGCCATTCTGTCAAACCCCCCTCCGGGTTTCCCTGCCTTGCTGTGTTCTTCTTCCCTCTTTGTTACGTTGCACTTACATTATGCAATGAGAGCCTGGGCCCGACGTTCACACGACTTTCTCCATCATCCTGCGATTAACAACCGTCTTTTGACCACCCTGCAGCAGCCGATAATTTTGCAAAGCCTTTCCGTTTAGCCATGGCTCCGAAATTACGTCCCCGTCCCTGTAAGCGTCCCTGTAAGGGTAGTGAAAAAAGCGATCAGACCAATGCGGCCGGCCTCGGCGGCGGCCAAACCAGGGCCAAACGTCCACGCCTCGAACCCGACGCTGCATTGCCCTCCAATGACACGCTGGCGTCTTCTCCAGATACCAGAGTAGCATTCTCTCCTGTGTCTGTTGCCACGACGTCTCCGGATGCGTCGCAGGCCCCCGATGAACTGCCGTTCCCCGATGGACTGCCGTCCGCCAAACTGCCATCCCCCGATGCGCCGCCGTCCCCACTCCTCTGGAGGCGACTCCCGCTGGCACCATCCCTTCGGTCTCACCCGGCGGTGCAGTATTGCCCCCCACCGACTCCATAGCCCCGCTGCACCTAGATGCTGTGGCAGCAGCCCCCTTAGCGATCAGCGAGAAGGAACAGGTCGCTGGGGAGAAGACCAAGGGAACTGCTTGCACGATTGTGCTACAGGGATACGGTGATAGAGCGATCGCGACTGGCGCCAAGGATGCTTGGGATTGTCTTTCGCGAGCCATCTCGGAGCTCGCCCGAGATCACTTTGTGAAAGCGGTTGACTAGGACACGCTCGACACTTCCAACAAGGAGAAGCTTGCTGCCTGGGCACCCTGGGCTGAGAAGTATCTCTTATGCGATTATCAACCAGGGACTGAACAACGGTACGAATCATCTAGTAAGTGGCAAAGGCCCCGTAGCTCTTGCCGCAGCCCTACCCCATTTCGACCGCGTTCTAACCGAATTCTCGCGACTATAGCTATCTTCGAAGGTTGGATATGGCGCATACTTGTCGACCGGGTCTTTAAAACACACGACGGCGAGCTCTGGGAGGGCTACGGAGGACTTGTGACCAAACTAGGTGGTAAGTCGATGCCATCCGCTCATTCTATCATGTCCGTACCGTGCAAAACAACCCCCCGAGCCAGGTGTCTGCGGTCCTCGCTTTCCTCCGCCCCTCCTCGTGCCTCTCCTCGTTGTCCCACCGTGTACTAACAAACACATACCACATACGAAAGGCATGGCCATGCTACCACCGCATCGCTTAACCCACCAGCATGCCGGCTCCATCACGTTCGGGATGGAAGGATGGCAAGACCGGTCGTCCCAGATCATCAAACAACTATACTACAACTGGCGGCCCCGCACTGCCGAACTACTACGGCTAGCCACGGGCCACCGCGACCGTTTCGACCGCGGGTACGTAGCTGGCCTCATCAAGGAGGAGCTAGGCGGCTTCTTCCGAGAACCCAGCCCCAACCAGCAGGATGAATCAGAGGGGGAAGAAGACGAGGGATGGCTAGGAGGACTGGACCAGGTGCTCAACGAGTTGGTGGATGCCGCAGTCGTCGCGGACAGCTGCTTCCAATCACCCCCGGTAGAATGGCAGATCCTCTTCGCGGACCCGGTCACGGGTAACACGTCCGGCTTCCCATACCAGGGACCCGACCGGTGCCTCATCAACAAGAGGGACATGGTCCACCACCTCGTGGATGTGCACGTGGACCAGTCAACCAACAAGAAATACGCCATGGGCCGTCCCATCCACCACATCGTGCGGCCACTGTTGCGGGGTTACGTGCTGTCTCACCGAACTTGCACTTGGGACCACCTTGCCCACATGCTACCCATGAAGGTCGTGGTCGACATGGGCTGGGGCGAGGATTATGATGATGAGGGGGAGGAGGGAGATGATGCCGAGGCGAGGCCTGACGGTGGTGAAGGTCCCAAGGTTGAGAATGAGACCGAAAAGACCAGAGGCAGAAGGGTTTCTGCTTGACTTGAGCTGGGACCGCCCGAAAGTGTCTTAGGTTGTATGCTACCCCTAGCGTAGGTATTTAGGTACTTTCTTATCATCATCCTCGTTGACGCTCGTTAAAATGTAATGCTCCGACCATGGCTTGCCATCCGGCCATCGTACATCGCTCTTTTTATACGCCGGAAAGTCCACCCCTGTGCAAAATCACCTACTTCTGACTCCGCGCCATCTTCTTCCACGACAGTGAGGCCCTGAATCTCCTCCATCCCCCTCTCCGCCTCCATCTCTAGCCCGTCCCGAGGCCAGAAAACGTTGAACACGGTGTAGCTCAACGCTACCAAGCCCGCTATCAAGGCCGCTAGTTGGTCCCGCTCGTCGATGGTAACAGCAAGATCTGGGATAGGAAAGATGCGGCTTGTCACTACAATGGCCGCCAATGCAATTGGGGCTAGGGACGCGAAGAGATACCAGCCCAGATGCTGAGCATATTTTATCATCATGGCCCAGTCCCGACGGACTAGTCCGGCGATACAACAGAACAGCAAAAACAGAGAACTGCGGCCAAGGACCCACCCGGTGCCTATCATGAGGGCCAACAGAAACGGCTGCACGGCCTCGTAGATAAAGATGATGATACTGATACCCAGGGCTCCGGGCTCAGGTGGAAGATGACCAGGGCCACGACAACGTACGCGTAGCCGATGAGAAGGTACGTCTTGGCCGCGGGGGAGGGCCGCCACGGCACCTTATCCGCCAAGACGACCGAGATGGCGAGCACGAAGCACACGTCGGCAAAGACGTAGGACACGGCCAACGGGCCGGTCAACTCCACGACGCGCTGACCGAGGCTGAGGATGTCGGGCGGGATCTCGGCGAGGCGCAGCGGGGTGTGACCAAACTCGCCAAACCCGTCCAGCTCGGCCGCGGGATGGCGGAGGCAGAAGATGGCGAGGGCTCGGTGTTCGGTCCCGACCATCCTGATGGCCTTGACGAGTAGGTCGGTCGCGGCGAAGACGGGGGTATGCGACAACGGCTAGGAGATCGGTTGACATGCCTGGCCGGGTGTGGCCTTGAGCGTCCCGCGGCCCGTGGAGCCAGTTGAAGACGACGGACGCGACGAGGAAATGCCATGCTAGGATGCTGCCTGGGCCGTAGAGGCCCGATGCTAGCTCGTAGAACTCGGGGTTGTACGGGAAGAGCACCCCTGCGTCGTGGCGCTCGAGACCATCGATCTGGAGCTCCGGATGGGAATAGTTGCATATTGATGTCATGGTTTGGGGGGTGTGTGGGATGGGCACAAGAGGGAGGGAAAAACTGCTCAGTGAGACTCAGCTGCTTCATTCTCCTGGCGCATTTCTCCATGGGGTCACACTTTCAAAGCGGAGAAGGCTCCATGACTCGATGAACTCTAACGGGCTAGAACCACGCAGACAAATCTCGCCACCTTGCCCGTCGTCATGACAGAACAGCACAACATAACTCCTCGCCGAAAGTGATGCGACCGGGACTCAAACCACATCAAATAAGGACAACAAACCATCGAAGTCAGACAATCAAGTAAGCAGAGATCATGTGCGTCACATCCGCAGCTCCCGATCCCGAACCGGCAACCACCAACGTCGGCCTCGGCCAGTGTGCGGGCACAGCTAGGGCAGGGGCCGAGATCTGTACGTCTGTTTCGTCTTTTCCGTCTTTTCCGTCTTTTCCGTCTCAGATCTACCCTGAAATGAGATACTCGGACGGGATGCTAGTGCATAGAACGGAGAAGAATGCAGTGATATTTTTGTAGTGAGAAGACCGCCCAAAACTCAACCTCTTTCCACCCCATCCCCTCCAAGGCTCCAACCCTCCATTACCCTACAATACCACAAAACACACCATCGTCCCCCTTCTCTCTTTCCTTCCCCGAAACCCAGCTCAACCCCCCCCCCCCCCTTTACCCTCTCAAGCCTCAACACATACCCCACAACTCACACCCTAACCCACCCCCAACCAACACCCCCCCTAACAAAACAAAACCAACAATCCCAATACCCCTCCTAACAAAACCACAGACGCCCACGCCCCTCCTCACGGCCTCATCCCCGCCAGCATCGCCGCCGCCGCCACCGAAGGCGACGAGACCGCCGCCTTTGACCTGCTGTTCTGTGCGGGGGGCGGGGGAGGCGGCAGCGACTACACGGCGCGGGAGGACGCGCAGCTGCTGCTGCAGGAGTTTGCGGCGGATCCCGAGGGGCGGAGTATTGCGTTGCGGAGGCTGGGCCGGTTCTAAGTATCTTACCTGATGTATCTAGGTGGGTTGGGTGGGGAGGGAGGGTGTTTGCGTGGTAGGTGTGTGTGTGTGGTCGGTGTGGTGGGTGTCGTGGGTGTGGTGGTGGTGATGTTGGTGGTGATGATGTTGGTGGTGGTGGTGGTGGTGTATAGGAGATGAGAGATGGGTAATGCGTGATGGATGGATGATGGCTTATGGGTAATGGTTGTTTGATGTTTTGAGGGGCTGGGAACTGGGAAATTGAACTTTGACACTCAAGAGGATGGCTCCAGTCTGGTTAGGGCAGTTTGTCTCATTTCCACAGGTTGGAAGCGGTTAATATCCCTTCTCTCCCGAGGTAACTAAGGGGTAAAAGATTGCTACAGCATAAGAAATACAAACCCCCAAACATAACTTGCAATCCCCAATAAAAGCAACCATGCCAAGGGGTATTCATAGCACCTTACTACCTAACTAAGCCTAGGCCGCAGTTCCTGCCGGCGCACCATCCGTCAGTGGTATCATACATCCGTCCGATCAACCGCTGTCGTAGACCGACAGCAAAGAAAAGTTGCCGTGACTACTCCGTCATGCTCCCATTCTCCTCCACCTCTGCAACTGTTTTTTCGGCATCATCCCGCGGCACACTGTCGTTGCTGTTGCTGTTGCTGTCCTTGTTGCTGCTGTTGTTGTTGTTGCTGCCTGCCCGCCCAGAAACATCTTTTTGAAATCCTCGTTACTCTTCCCCCCCAATATGAGCCTGGCCCTGACCCTGGCCAGCGCCCTTCGTCTCGCCGTTACTCATCCCGCCCCCCTCCGTCTTTTTAGCGGCCGCGACGGCCCCCATAAACCCAAGCACCCTTCTGGGCCCGGTCCTCTGCCCTCCCGCAGCCGGTCGTCGCACAACCACCGGCGGCGGCGGCATCAGCTCGGCGGCATTCGCATTGGCATTCGCATTCACATTCTTTTGTGCCGCGTCCTCCTTCTCCTTCTTTGTGCCATCACCACCACCACCACCACCGTTACCACCACGGGCAGGCAAATCCACCCGATCCACCCTTCTCTCCCCACGACCCTTGAACAGCTCCGCGACCGTCCCCGTGCGCAGCTTCCGCAAACCACCGCCAGGAACATCAATCTCCAACCCATCCACCGCCAACGCGGCCTTGCCCGCAGCCGCCGCGCTCGCAAACTCCAGCATGGCGCCGCCGTGCGTCGGGTGCAGCACCATCTTGGTCATGGCGTCTTCGGGTCCCGAGGAACTGGAAGAAGCCAAAACGGGGGTGAGCACCGCGCGAAGCCGCGCGTCAGTCATGGTGTCGGGCACGTTGAGCACGGCGAGGGTGCGCGCGGCGAGTTCGGACGGAGTGGGGCCCGTTCCGGCTCTGGCTCCGGTTCCGGCTGCGGTTCCGGGTCCTGCTTCCGGGCCGGGGGACGGGGAGGCGGTGTGGCTTGGGGTGGTGCCGTCGGCGCGGCTGGTGGCGGTGGTTTTGCTGCCCGCGGGGCGGGATAGCTCGACTTTGATCGGGTGACTGCCGAAGATGAGCTTGTCGAGGGTCTTAATAGCCTCCTGGGCGTCGGCCTTGGTCTCCATCACCACAAAGGCGGTGCCGTGCGAGTAGCCGGCCATGTTGCGCGGCACGCGGACGCTGATGACGCGGCCAGCTTTGGCGAAGATGCCGCGCACGTCGTCTTCGGTCGCGCTTCGCGGCAGGTTGACGATGTGCAGCTCGCGCTCTTCGGCCTGCGCACCATGGCGGTTTTGGCGGGCCGCCGGGTCCGAGAACTTGGCGAGCAGCTTGAACTTGCCCGCTTCCAGCGACTTTCCGTCGAGCTTTGTGGCAGCTGCCGCGGCGGCGCGCTCACGGAATGTCACGTAGCAGAACCGGCGTTTCGTGTTGAATTTAAGACTGGGGAAGCGGACGCTGTAGATCTCGCCACAGCCTTTGAAGAGGTCGCGGAGGTACTGCTCATCTGCCTCCGGGGGGTAATTGGTGACAAAGAGGGTGCAGTCCGTTGCGGGGGTGATCTGGACGGCATGGTCGCCAAAGTATTTGCCGTCGCGCAACAGCGCCGACCTCGCGTCGTCCGGCGTGCCAAGCTCGACCAGGGCAATCGCCGAATCTTCCCCTTTCTGCAGGTCGATATTGTTGATGTGCCCGTACCCGCGGAAGAACTGCTTCAGCTTCGTTTGCGTCGCATCCTTGGGAAGTTTGGTTACCCACACGGACGTATTCTCGCGGTCCCGCTTCAGCTCCTCGCCGTGGACCTCGCTCCTGGCCCGCTTGTTGACAGTATCATCTTCTCCCGGTGTGGACTCCCGCTTTCGCTTGGAGCTGGGCGACGAGTTGATGTCGGTAGCGTCCGCCATAGGCTGGTCTTTCCGTTGCTCCGCCTGTGCGGCTTCATGGGCAGCCTGCGCAGCCTGATGTGCTGCTTGGGCTGCCTGGGCAGCTTGGGCCGCTTCCCGTTCACGGCGTTTGGCCACGCCCTTGCGGGTTTTGTAAATGGTATCCTGGGCGTCGCGCAGCGTCTCGGCCCGCTCGTAGTCGTTGCAGTGTTTCAGATACACCTCCATGATACGCTCCGGCCAGTCCACGGTGCGCACCTTGAGCGCCCGCGTGAAAACGCGTGTGGCGAAACTGGGGACCCGCAGCCCATGGGGTGGCACCGGGGTAGGACTACGCGTCGTCTTGGTCCTTGCGGTGAAGAATACCATCATTTCCCACATGTACCAGTTGAGCCAAAAGTCGTAGCCGTTCGCGTGCAGGTCGACGCGTGATAGCTGTTCCCAGACGGCACGGGCGCTCTCGATGTCGTCCTTCTTTTCGGTGAGGAACTGAATCAGAATCTTCTCGAGCCGGTAGTCAGGGTCGCCCTGGTACGCCTCGCCGTACTTGCGCCCGCCCCAGTGCTTGACGTCTTCGAGGGCTGATGGGAGCCCCACCTCGGCGACGTCAATGGCCTCCTCGGTGGCGTTGGGGTTCATGGCGGAACGCTTGAGGTAACCGCACCAAGCCGAGTACATGTCGAGAACGCCCGACATGCCGTCCCTGTCCAGCTGCGCGCTGTCGGTGGCGGCGTGCTTGATGCGCTCGATGTCGGTAAATGACAGACCAGCCTCTTCGGCGGTTAGAATATAACGGGCCCACACCGGACCAGACCACGGGACGTGGTGCACGGCGCGCTGCAGGACGTCGAGCATGTTGGGCACGAGATTCGCGGGGATGTAGGTACGGCCGGCTTTGAGATCCGTGTGGGTGGTGGAGATCAGGACGGAAAAGTTCAGCCAAGTGTCCTCGTCCGAGGCCAGGACGCCCGTCAGGGCGCGCGTGAACAGGCCGAGGCAAATCTGGAAATTGACGGCGAGGTCCTTAGCGTCCTTCTTAGACTTGACAAGTCGGATCTCCCATTCGGTGTACTCGGACATGATGGCTTTGAGCGCGTCTTTATCCTGCGCCTTGGCGGCGCGGGCGAGCTTCGTCTCCCATGGGTCGCGCAGGTCGTAGAGGCGCTTGGCGGCCTTTGCGTTTCGCGTCACCTGCTGCATCTCGATTTCGTACGCCTGTCGGTTGTATTCGGAGAGGAAGCTCGAGAACATCTGCGAGGTGGCATCCCACGTGGCGTGCGGCACGGTAAGGCGGTCCTTGAAGAGGTGAGTAATCCTGCGCACGCCGTTCGCCGTCACGGTGCGCCGCAGCATCTCCATCTCGAACGACACCCAGCGATTCCATAGCTCGTGGCTGTCGGAGAGGCGGTACTGCACGGCCTGGTAGCCCTCTTGCCACAGGTTGAGGGCATTGTCGAGGGTAAAGGTCTCGCGGCCGAGCTGTTGCTCGTCGGGGGGCCAGCCGGCGTCGCTGCCGAGCTGGCAGTCAGAGTAGAGTGACCAGAAGTATTCGCAATAGGCCGTCCACACCTTTATGCTACCGGGCTCGGCGGTTGTGGCGCGGCGAAAGGCCTCGATGACGCGCACGCGGGACTCGAAGTCGGTGGCTTCGCGCAGCTGATGGTCGACAAACTCGACCCAGTTCTCCTCCCCCACCGGGTTCGCCATGTTTCCAGCTGGGGTCAGTAGAGCCGAGGCATCGGATGACGACGGGGGATGTCGGAGTCGACGAGGAAGACGAGTTTCGAAGGTCGAGGACGGGGGACGAAGTTGAGTGGAAATCGAGTGGATGGCGATGGCGGGTGGAAAAATACCGAAAGATCAAATCTGTCAGGATCGGGGTTGGCTTGGTGGTGATAGGCGACGTTGCGGGACAAGAAAAAGCCAAGTGCTGCCACAAATGGATCGGCGGTCGGTTGCGAGGGCTGAAATTTGTCACCCGGTCTGGAACGGGATCTTCTAATATTTGATCTTTTGTTGTGCACACAAGAATTGCAGGAGTTGCAGTGCAGTGCAATGCCAGTTAAAGTAACCTGGAAGGTATTTTCTAAAGTTTGGGATTTGCGAAATGCGGAATGCGCAAAACTACCAAACCCCGGTGATGACCCGACTGGAAAGGAGAGCCCGTAAGTGTAGGTTGTTCGCAGGCAGGCAGGCAGGCAGCTGGAGGCAGGCAGGCAAAAAGCAAGCAAAGGCAGGCAACTGGGATGCAATTCTGGAGAACAGCTCTCAAATTCCGAGAACAATTTCTGGGACTTTGGCAAGTGGGAAAAGGCCGAGTCTGGACCTTTGTGCTCCCGGCTTGGGTGCCTTACCTCGGGCTGATGTGCGGCCTCAGGTGTGCACGGGTGAACCAAGCAAAGGGATGCAGCAGGGCAGGTATGGGAAGGTGGGTGGGTGGGTAGCCAGTGGTAGGTAGCCCTGGGCGCGGGTGAGCCGCTGAAAATAGGTGACGGTGCCCGTGCCCGTGCCCATCGTCGGGTGGTCTCCCACGCTCCATGGAAATACGAAATCGCAGGCCCATGGAAAACAGCCCATGGAACCTCCACTGAGCAGCCCAGACTCCACTCCGTCTTGGAGACCTCCTCTCTTGCCAAGCAGACCACTGCACCTCAACGACGGAATTCCAGGTTGCGACCACTTGCGACCACTTGCGACCACTTGCGGCCACTTCCAATTGCTGCTTCCAGAGCTGCCCTTCCTTTGTGCCCTTGTGCCCTCGTGCCCTCGTGCTCTCCCACCCGCGCACCTATCCATCTTGGGCACCGCGCTCCAAGCCACAATGTCCCAAAAATGCCGCCATGGTTCTTTGTCCCAGCTCGCGCTCGAGAACAACCGGCGACCGCATTCAGCGATTTCGGAACCAGAACCCAGACAGATGGTTCAGAAGGCTTATCAATGGGGTCTGTCTCAGATTCTCAGCCCGCGTTAGGTCAGTCGCAGCGCAGTTGCAGTTTGCGTCGCAGTTTGCGTCGCAGTCAAGTCAAGCTCGTGTCAAGCTCGTCGTTCAACTTCCATTAAGGTACTGTGTAGAATCGGTCTTCCTTCCAGGCTCGGCCCAGACCTCCGACTCGATTCCGAAAGACGCGCAAAAATTTACGATCAACCCTGCACGAGTCGAGTTCTCCCCAACATTGCAACAACACCGACAACAGTCTCCAAAGGTCTCCAAAGTGTTGGTTGCATTCACGGCGGATTCATCTGCTTCCGTTTGCCATCTTCAGGGTCTCTCCTGGCTCCGGACCCCGTGGCAGGATCCAAAAGCCGCCAAGCCCTGGGCTTCTGCCGATCCTGCTGATCTCGCAAACCCCGACCAATGACTGACCGTCGCCCTCCCTCTCGCAGGACCCTTACCAGAGCGAAAGGTTGATGCTCTCCAGCCAGCTTCGTGCAATTCTGAGGCCTAAAATCGTGCTGGCGTGCTGGCGTGCATGCCCCGGGGCGTGGAGAATTCTGACCTGGTCGACCCCGTCCACATTTCCTCTCCTCCAGTCTCAGCCACCCCTCGCCGAGACCCCCTCGAGCCCCTCCCCAACCGCGGGCCCATGCTGTCTCACCACGGGTCCAACGCGGGTCCAGCGCGAGAGAGACCTATGACGTCGTTGTGCAGGCGTGGCATGCCGTCATATCCGGTGGCTGGGCGGGTCTAGGCCTGGCTCCCCCCACCCCGGGACGGGAATTTAGCAAACATCGCGTCATTCTGGTTGACGAGCAGGTGGAGCATTTGTGCGCGCCGGAACAGCGCAGACACACCGACGGCTCCGACAGGGTGCGAAGCTCTCGCACTCAATATCCAGGCCCTGGATACCTGACCTTAGGCTCTACACTACAGTACTTGGGTATGAAGCCCATGTAACGTGACTTGTATCGAGAAAATTATTCCCTTCTGCTTCACTTTGGGCTCCGGGATCAACCGCCCATACACTACCCTCCAATGTTCACCTGATCAACAGGACACATCCATACCGCGCCAGCCGCCCGGTTCCCCAGATCCAGTCGTGTCCCGTCGCACTAGCGTCGGATCCCGAACCGGGCCTCCACCGACACGTGCCCCGTCGCGGCAACCTTCGGCCCCCAACTCCACCGCCTCTTGAATCAGTGTGCAGGAGTTGGGACCGCCTGAAACGACGTGTGGGTGTCGTCTACGGCGGTTGTCGTTGTGTACCGATGTAGAAGTGGGAGGTGTCAAAACTGATGACGGGTAGGGTAGGTTCGGCGTTCCCGGTCGTGGGGGAAGAGATGTGCAGAAGCGAGGGCGTAAAATTAGGAGCGGGGATGGACGCCAGGGGACGATGTGTGAAACAGAAATTTAAAGTCGGTCCAAGTTTCAGTGAGAGACAAAAACGACTCGAGGCCGGCTGGCCTGAAAGAGGGGACCGAAAGAATGGGTCGGGCAAATTATTCCCCCTGAAACCGACAGCTTACCGCGACGCGACATGATATTATTGTTACTCAATAACTTTGTCTCTTATGCCGTTATCTTATCAATCCAGGTGACATTAGCCCCTGACCGTCTGTGTAGAGGAGGTGGATGCTTCAATTTTTTTTTTCAATATGGAGATCCATCAGAAGCAGGGATTCATGAGGTATGCGAGATATGTGTATGGACAATACAACTCACCGTTTTGTTCTTTTTGTCTCAAGAGTTCAACATACTTTGTAAGCCCGAGGTTAGCTGCAGCTCAAAGCATCCCGCTGTTTCGACGATAAAATAAGGAATGTGTAAGGTGTAGAACCTGCTTGAAGCACAACTGCATCTACTTCTACTTTTCCCCTCTCAAGAACTTGGGCGTTGAAAGAGGGAACAGCAGAGTGGGCTATCAATGTAAGGGATGGAGAGACATGAGATACAAGCAAAGGGCCTAGCAGATGTTCCTATAACTAAGTACATGTGCACCGAGAATGCTTCCATGAGACAGCTGTGGCCCAATCTACGTCCTAAGCTTAAGGTTAGCCCTCAATCAAAATCACCCTAACCTATACATCTCACACAGTCCTGATAATACTACTACGTACATCTCCGCTTTCATAACACCGCATGATCTACTTTCCAAAATCACCACGCCATTTATAAGCCCTAGCGCTGCTCGCTTCGTTTTTTCAGTCCACTCCCCCCATGCCTTGATCATCTCCTAGATGTCCTCAACAGTCGTAATACCCATCTCAAGCTCCTTGTTCTTCCCTTTTGCCTCCGGTCCGCGCACGTCCTTAGCCTTGGCCATTCCTTGCCCAACCGCTAGTTGGACGACTTTGTATCCTTCGTACGACCTTGTCTGGGACGACTGGATGGATGTAATCGCCAAAAGCGCGACCAGGAGGCCAACGAAGCAAGAATCAAGCACTGCATGGTCGAGGACTCGGGAAGAAGGGTTCCATGTTGGCTTAGCTGAAGCAAGCGGTGCGTGCAAAAACACCATTTATAACTAGGCCATACGAAGCTGGGAATTGAATCACCGTTATTTCAATTCATGCGTCTCTCATCCCAATACTGACCAGACAGATCTCCCGTTGGTGGAACCTTGTTACGTCCATCCAATTTGCGGTAAGTGAGGGAGTCGAGATCGACATCGAAGAAAGTGCGAACCTGTTTCAGATTATCAGCCTTCATTTTGATATTCCATGCGTACAAGCGTAAATCGCTTACACTAATGCCGTAGATGTGTTTCGGCGCGTAAACCTCGCGGAAATCGATGCCGATGCTGGCACCGCAGTGCTTGCAGAACATTTGATCCTTAGCTTTTGTATTGAAGCGGTAGTTACTGCAGCGGGTGCGGCTATCGTTATCCCAAGTAACAGACGAGGCCTCAGGGTCTAGTATTTTGCTAGTTTAGTCTCACATCTTTCTCACCACTCTGTCCCCCTCCCTGTGTCTCTCGTTCCGGCTTTTTAAAGACGGATTCTGGAGGATGGAGAGGGGAGAAACAGCCACTCACAAACGAGAAGATAACCAAACCGTGTACAGGCCGAGCAATTGCAGTTCAGCACCTTGGTCTGGGGCAGCGGCGGTGTCAGGGTGACGCTAAATTTGATATAACCGCAATGACAGCCCGCCTTGTAAGTGGCGCTGCTCTTCTCGCCTTCTTCTTGCTGCTGCGAAGGGGCCTGTTCGGACATTTTCCCTGGATCCTAATAAGACATGATAAGCAAGACCGGAGTGCGCAAAAATGAGCTGGGGGAAGCTCTGTTACCCGTACAAAGGTTTGGGCTGGCTTGGGGAAAAACCGTGCAGAAGTACGAACACTTGTTTCAATGTTAGAAGTGAAATGGCACTTGGAAAGGTGAGAGAGTATTTGACCCGCCGGGCACGGAGTTTGTCTCCCGGATCCTCCGCCTCGTTGGTTCCTCCGCTTGGTTCTTACCCTCACTACCCCTCTTAGAGGTAACACACGACTCAAAGGTAAGATACCATGGGCGTACTCGAGGTCCCTCCCTTCGCGCCTTAGAATTAGAGAGAGCATTTTCGGACCGTAGCTACGCAACCTCATGGACCGTATCACACACACTCGCCTCCCATCTTCTTAAATCACTTAATATAGACCATAATTAACTATACTAATTTAACAAGAAACTTATGACCTAATAATATAATAGTTTAGGTATAGTTAATCACTCTATATATCCTTTCTCTTGCTATTTTCTGCTATTTTTCTCTTATTTCTATTTTTATTGCTTATATTTTCTTATATACCTTCTATTTCACTTTGTTTCTTTCTCTCGCCTCTCTTTCTTTTACTTCATTTGCTTGTATTCCTTCTCTCTTGTTTTCTCATTTAGTTTATATTTTCTTTATTTTCTTTTCCGTATTTCCCTTTTTCTCTTAGTTTATACCCCCTTCTGTTCTCTTTCCTTACATTCCCTTCCCTTTTCTTATCTTATTTTTCTTTCTTATTCTATTTACTTGTTTTATTCGTTTCCTGAGGTTATATATCCATGGAAGTTGTGTGATACGGTCCGTGGGGACCAATGGCTACGGTCCGAAAATGCTTCCTCTAGAATTAAGCCCTCACTGAATTCACCCCGTTTTGAATCCTCTCCCTGACTCCCGAACTCTCGAGAACCACGATATCGACACTTATACACCGTTATACTACTTGTGAGGGACGAGTAACATCTAGGCGAGGCACAAGGGCACTGCGTATGCTGACTCAATTCTGCTAATCGAAAGCTGAAGAAAGAGAGGAAAGATACAAGATAGCGCGTTGGCAACGCGAGAAGGCATGGCCAGAACGGAGCTAGTCCGGATGCGGAAGTGCACCTCCAAACCCCAACCCTGGGTGCGCTTTCCGTCACAACCCCCCCCTCCAAAAAAGCTCGCCTCGAGCTTTAGTACATAGCTCAGCTATCGTTCCTTGACAGTCTCATTTCTTCTTCCGCGAGCGTCGCAGCTTCCGTCCTCCAGCCGCTGGTCGGTCGTCATCTGGGTGCGGCTCCGCGAACCGGTCCTCGGCTGCAGCCAACAGCCACTCGTCCAGACGCACTGGCGGGCCGGCCTGCTCTGGGTATTCGTCGTGGAATCGCTTGAGCTCCGCCGGCGCGTTGCGGAAATCGCTAGCCGGGTACCATTCGGCATCGGGGTCCCAACCGCGCCATTGCGCCTGGTACTGGAGCTTGCCGTAATGCGTACGACTCGCTACGATCTTCTCAACTTCCCATTCCTTCTCGCCAGCAACATCTTCACCAGGTGGGTTCTCTGCCGCCTGGCCAGGGAGCGGATTGTTTGGATACCGTCGTAGCCGGTCAGCAGTAAACTCGGCTGATCCCCGCCAGGATTCCGGGACGTCCAAACGGTAGGCCCCTGTAGTAGTCTTCCCCAAGATCCTATAGTGTTGCTGGGTGACTGGGAAAGATAGCTTGTCGCTTGGTCGACCAGTCAGTTCGGACTGCTTGACAATGACCACGTGGTCGCCGACGTCAAAATCAGGCACTCGGCGATGACGGTTCGCCTGCTCGGCTTGTCGGTCCTGAGCCTTCTGGATCATGCCACGCGCGTAGTCAACGTAACCTTGGATACGACGTGCGGCTTCCTGTGCGGCCTCCCGGGACAACCGCTCTGTAGGGGTACAATCAGCGAAGTCCTTGGTTCTCGATTCCCAGTCAAAGGGCATCGGCATCGGGAAGCCGAACAACACCTCATGGGGCTGCAAGCCAGTGCTGTCGTGCGGGAGAGACATTTGCACCGCATCCATCGCTGGGATCGCGCGGGACCAATTGTCTTGGAAATGGCTGACGTATGGCCGCAACCGCTGGTCAATATACTGGTTCAGGTTCTCGACCTGGCCTGCGGTCTGGTGGTGACCCGCCGTAGCGAGCTTCCACTCGATACCCAGGATGCGGGAAAGCTCATCGATGAAGTCGGCCCGGAACTGTGGCCCTCGGTCCGTAATGACTTCCTTTGGGAGGCCGAACATCCGGTAGGGTCCCTCGTAGTACATTCTCGCTGCATCGCGGGCCGTAGCGCTTTTCTTGCAAGGTACAGTCCAGGGCGCCTTCCCCAGGCGGTCCATCATTACCAACGCGTTGTCGAATCCGTATTTATCGGGCGGGAACTCCTTGAAGTCCATGACCAGGCATTCCCAGGAGCGCTGCGGCGGGGGAATCGGTTTCAAGAGCCCAGGGGTCTTGTCGCGGGGATACTTCGA
This sequence comes from Chaetomium olivaceum, assembly GCA_039881045.1. Lineage (NCBI taxonomy): Eukaryota > Fungi > Ascomycota > Sordariomycetes > Sordariales > Chaetomiaceae > Chaetomium > Chaetomium olivaceum. The sequence goes on along the minus strand of JAYWVB010000024.1, from coordinate 165,262 downwards.
GGATCGGCACGGCATACAGTTGGCGACGAAGACTTCGATGTCTCCGGTCATCCTGGGCCACCAGTATCTTGCCTTGACCAACTGCGTCGTCTTGTTCCGACCTGGATGAGCCGTGGTCAACCTGGAGTGCACCTCCTGGATTACCCGGGTGCGGAGGTTGTCGGCCGCCGGGACCACCAGTCTCCCATGGCAGAGAAGAAGTCGGTCCCCCAGAAGAGTGAACTCCGAGTTACCTGCGCGCGCGCGGTCGCGCCAATCCTCCAGTTCCGGTGCCATGCGGTTGGCTTCCAGGAGATCGTCAACCATCTGGAACCCAGAGCCAGGCGGCGGAGGAACTCCCTCGTCCAGGGCCATAATTGTCGCAATTGTTGGGCCCTGTTTCTCCCGGTCTTCGGTCCGCACTGGGGCAAAGATCTGCATTGTACGATAAGCTTCCCGCTTTGCCTTCTGTGTGGTGGCATCTTCCAGTTTCCGGGAGAGGGCGTCAGCTGCGGCGTTTTCGCTGCCTGGTCGGTAGGTGATATGGAAGTTGTACTGCGAGAGCAGCTCGGCCCAGCCCGCTTGCCGGATGTTCAGCAGCTTCTTTGTGCTGAAGTACTTCAATGCTTCATGGTCGGAAACGATCAGAAAGGGGTCCTCGTTTTTCAGGCCGATCAGCTCGGCTCGCCAGCACTGTAAGGCTCGAACCACAGCCAGGAGCTCCTTATCGTGGATATGGTAATTGACCTCTGCACCCTGCATCGTCTCCGAAAAGTAGGCGATTGGGTGCCATTGCATGTCGTCCTGCAGCTGGGAGAGCACCCCGGCAACCACGCCTTGCGAAGCATCAGTTTCCACACGAGTTGGCCGGCCATACTGAAAGTGGGCAAGAACTGGTTCGGCAAGGAGGCGTTCCTTCAGGTCCTCAAACGCATGTTGGCAATCGTCAGTCCAAACGAACGGGGTATTCTTTCTTGTCAGGTTAGTCAGGGGGCGGGCAACACGCCCATATTCGCGCACGAATCGTCGGTAGAAGTTGCAGAACCCAAGGAAGGACTGCACCTCCCTGACTGTGGTTGGCCTCTGCCAGAGGCGTACTGCATCCAGCTTTTTGGGGTCTGGTCGGACGCCGCCAGTCCCGATGATAAAGCCCAGGAATCGGGTCTCTGTAACGTGAAACTCGCACTTCTTTAAGTCGGCCTGCAGGCCTGCCTCGCGGAGGCGTTCAAGCACTCTGCGAACATGGATCTTGTGTTCCTCTTCTGTGGCCGAGAAGATCAGGATGTCATCGATGTATGCGCTACAGAAGTCGTCAAGGTAGCCCATCAGGGTATTGTTGATGAATCGCTGGAAAGTCGCTGGGCCATTGGTCAAGCCGAAGGGCATCACTTTAAACTTGTATGCGCCATACCGGGTTCGAAAGGTCGTCAGATCTTCACATTCAGGGGCGATTCGGATCCGATGGAAGGCCTGTCGGATATCGATCTTGGTGAAGACCTTTGCTTGGGCGATCCGGGCCAACGTCTCGTCGATTAGGGGCAATGGATATTGGTCTTTCTTCGTCATCGCGTTCAGCTTGCGGTAATCGACACAGAAACGGAGACTTCCATCACCCTTGAGAGCAAAGAGGATCGGGGCGGCCCATGGCGCGTTGCTTGGCTCGATGAATCCCTTCGCCAGGTTCTCGGTGATGTATCTCCGGGCCGCCTCCAGCTCTTCGGTGGAGAGCTTCCACAAACCAGTGTATCCCAGGTCTTCAGGGTTTGACCCCGGCAACAGTTCGATCTTGTGGTCCACGTTCGCCCGGAATGGGGGCAGTGCATCAGACTCTGCCTTGCTGAACACGTCAAGGCAATCGTGGTAACACTCCGGAACCTTTTCAAGGGCTAGTTGCTGTAGTCGCTCATCGTCACTCTCCAGGGCTGTCTTCAACTCCAAGATCCTGTCGATTTCATGGAGGGTGGTAATTCCCGTTGCCGCTGTATGGGGCCCGTTCTTGCGCTGGCTGGCTTTGCGGAAAGCGACAGCGCTGATTATTGCAATGTGGGGAGGCCTTGCTTTATACCAGCCGATAGGGTCCCTCTTCAAGGTATACGGTCCATGGGCATCCACGCCCTGTTTTGACTGATCTGGCGTTGGTTGGGGTCGCGGCCCGCGCTCTGGGGTCTCAGCCTTCGTTGGGGGTGGCGTTCCCTGTAGGGCGCGCTCCATTTTGCGGATGCCCTCATCCTGCGCTGCAACCGACGGGGGTTCCGTGAACCTGACCGATCGGGGCAGAATCGTGACCTTCTGGCGTGCTATTCTGGCTTTCGGCTCCGGCTGGGGCTCCGCCATAGCCTCCAGTTCGGCAATCCGTCTCTTGACTGCAGCCCTGCCGGCTCGGCGGCGACAGTCCTCTTCTTCCATCAGCTTCTCCCGCCGGCGGATGTCTTCCATGACTTTCGGGTCTGGCTGTCCAACCGGCGACTGATCCAGCGGGATGTCCATCTTCTGCATCCATTCGGGATTCGGCTCCCATTCGGGTGGGAATAGCAAGCGTCGACGCTTACAGTCGACCAGCACGTCGTGTAGGTCGAACCATTTCCGGCCGATGATGAGGTCGTGTGGTGAGTCAATGACGATCAGCCATTCGTTGGAGATCGTTCGGTTCTGGATCGTCAGGTGGGCTTTCACACCAAGTTCGATAGTCTGTGAGATAGAGCCGTCGAAGCCCCCAACTGGTTGGGGTTCGAAACCAGAGAACTCTTCGCATGCAAGTCGCTTCACTAGCTGCCGGCTGAAATCTTTACTGACAAAAAGGTAGCCATTCGCTCCCGTATCGGCCAGGGCATTCGAGGTTGTCAACGAGCTTCCATTGGATGATAAAGTACATGTGGTAAGAAGCTGTTTACCACCCAGGTACCTCCAGAGGAAACTAGGGTCCTTTCGTGCCACCGCCGATATCGTCCCTGGGAGGGAGTCAATTTTCCCCAGGGTATTCAGTTTTTTGCCTCCGAATCGCTGTCAACTGTCGGGCCGACAGGAGTCCTTGCTGACCAGCGTTCCCACAACTGGGCAATGTGGGCTGCACGGTTCGCGTCCGCAGCTCGGCTTTCCTTCCGTTCTTTGCGTGGGCATTCCCTCGAGAGGTGGCCTTGCTCCCTGCAAATGAAGCAACGGCCCTCCTCATACAAATTCTTGAAGTCGTCGGCGGATAGCTTGGGAGTCGCCTTGTCTCCCTGTACCGGTCTCGAGGTGCCAGGACGAGACCGCTGAGCGCCTGCCCGGCTACCGCGGGTAACGCTTCCGCGCGTACGGGGAGGGTCTCTCTCAGCTGAAGCTTGCTTCTCGACCAGCGCAATGCTGGCCCCCTGCTGGGCAAACTGCTCGAAGGTGACCTTCGGGTCGATGTACGCAGCTGCCAGGGCGATCTGCAAGGTCGTGGGCAGCCGCCGCTTGAATTCGGTCTTCCACTTGGTCTTGGGCTGGCCTGTCTCTCCAGCCAGCCGAACGAAGTTGTTCTTAAACGCCTGGTAATCGCCACCAGAGCGTAACTTCAAGCCTGCAAATTCGTCGAGGGCCTCCTCGGCCTGGTTCGTATCATAGTACTCGTTCCACAGGTGCGTCATGAGCTTCGCCGGGGAGTCGATCCGGTCTGGGTGGGTATCACGGAGGTACGGCATCAGTTCGTCTGCTGCTGTGCCGCCCAAGCGGCTCTCGATGTACGCCTGCTCAGCATCCTCGCCTGCAAAGTGGTCATGATTGACCGACAATTTCTTCTTCATCTGGCGGTGCCAGACCTCAAACTTCATCGTGTCTTTCTCGCTGTCGTTGTAGAAGATCGGGGGGTCGGGGAGCTTGACGCTTCGCTTGTCTTTCAGGGTGTTCTCGGGAGCGGGTCGCTGGGTCGGCTCCTCTGGTTCACTCGGGGTCGCGGTCTCCTGCTGACCGCGCAGGTCGGCAATCAGCTCGAACAGCTCTGCGATCTGTGCATCGCGTTCCGCCAACTCGGCGACCAGTTCGCTCTTCGTTTTCTTCTGGGCTGTTGTAGCCGTCGTCTTCTGCGTGCGAGCAAGCTGCTCCACAACGCTCTCCTCTCTGGAGTCTTGGGGGTCGTCCTGGGTCATCGTGGTCGGTTCTTCTGATCGGCGCGCAATCGCAGCCAGATCGGTTTCGGTTCAGTTCGTTGCCGGCGCACGATGCAGCCAGGCAGTCGGTTCGTTCTCAGGGGCGCGTAACGCAGCCACAATCAATTCGGTTCGAGCGGCGCTTTCAGCAGCCAGCAAAGTCGGTTCTGTCTTCGGGCGCGTAACGCAGCCACAATCAATTCGGTTCGAGCGGCGCTTTCAGCAGCCAGCAAAGTCGGTTCTGTCTTCGGGCGCGTAACGCAGCCAGGGGGTTCGTTCTTCGGGTGGGATATTATTGAAGCCTTCCCAGGCCCTAGTGGTCGAGCTTTCGATTGTGAGGGACGAGTAACATCTAGGCGAGGCACAAGGGCACTGCGTATGCTGACTCAATTCTGCTAATCGAAAGCTGAAGAAAGAGAGGAAAGATACAAGATAGCGCGTTGGCAACGCGAGAAGGCATGGCCAGAACGGAGCTAGTCCGGATGCGGAAGTGCACCTCCAAACCCCAACCCTGGGTGCGCTTTCCGTCACACTACTCGTTAGGTATCTACAAACAACCATTCGATAATATCTTCCCTAACGTATTCTTGCCCTCGCGGCAAGGACCCCTCAACTTTCGTATGCGAATAAGCCATCTCGATAAGTTCGGTCTCCGTAGGCTAGACTACTGCAACGCTGTATTACCCGGCGTGGAACACTGCTTACTAGAGAATTTGAGAATGTTCACTCTGAACGTCTTCTGAAAGATAACCTTGAACTGTAATGAAGCTAAAAGGTAGGCCAAGAGAGATACCAATGGTACTAACTTGGACACCGAGTATGGATGGACTGATGAGGGAGCATGAATACCGGGGTATTGGAGCGATTGCAACGTCCTCTTTCTCTATATCATCATTTATCTCAAGAGAAAGGGGGTAGAGAAAGAAGTAGAGAACAATAGAAGAGAGGGGAAAGGAGCGAGAAGAGTAAAATATGTGGAAAGGTAAGTAAAAAAAGTAAGTTAAGAAATAAACAGAAAAACGAGAGAGGGAACGGACACAAAAGAGAAAGAAAAGACAGGAAGAAAGAAGAGAAAAGACTAACTAGGCAAAAGTTTCCTTGTGATTGTCTCAATTCTCTTTCCAATCACAAAGTTATCCTAGAAAAGAAAACTGCTCGATTGCTCCCTTAGCAGCCTCAAACAAACAATCCCTCTCCAACTAATAAATACCCCATTTGACACTTTGATGCCCAATATTACCATTGCATTGCATCTCGCCATACCCACTGACCTTGCCGCCCCCGCCAAACCGCGTAAGGGCGTCGAAAATAATGTCTCGCATATCCTGCCCACCCACCCAGAACACAGCGTTGCCCTGGTTCGACGTCGCCTCCACCCCGAAGCGGCAGGAGCCCGCCGTAGCGATGGCGCGTTGCGCCAGCCCCGCGGTGGAGACCTCCCACTGGGTGCTGCCGTCGTTCTCGATGTTGCGGACGATCTGCAGACAGTCCCCGGAAAGTGGCGACGCGTTGCTGGTCTGGCCCACGAAGGTCGAGACGCCGCAGAAGTTCTTGCCCGGCGGGATGTCGCAGGGGAAGTTGTCACTGGAGCCCTGCTCGGACGTGTCCCAGGACTGGAACGCGCGCTCGGGGCTGCACACGGGGAGGCGGATGAACCCGGGTGTGGTGACGTCGACCTTGAGCAGGCTGTCGATCGTGTCCTCGTCTTCGTGGTTTGCGAGTGCGGCGCCGTTCTTCCTGCCGTTCTTGAGCCACGTGCGGACGGAGCCTTTGATGATGTCGGCTGCTCGGATGCCTCCCCAAACATTTCCGCTGAGCGTATTGAGGCCGGGCGGCGGGGAGAACTTGTTCTTCTCGCCACATACGAGGTCGTCACATTCACCAGGAGCCCGGTAGTGCCGACACCAGCAATCTTTTACCGCCTGGCCTGAGGGATAAACCAGGTAGTACTGTCTGTCGTCGACGCATGCTCCTGCTTTCTCCATGACGGCGTCGTCGATGTACTGGCGCACCGAGCCCTTGTCTTCGCCGCAGCCGAGGCCCGAGTCCATGACAAAAGCGTACGCGCGAGAATAGCGCCAAAGAGCAGGAATACCAAAGCCAAAGAATGTCTTGGCAATGCCTCCCAGAAGGTCCACGTCTGGGTTATATTCGTCTTGAGAACTGGTTGTGTTGCCGCCCCGGCCACTGACGAGTTTACCGTTAGACATGCTGTTCCAAAGGATATCCAGAGATTCCGGGCTGCCGTTAAACAAGTCTCTAACAGCTATTGCAGTCACATTTGCCCAACCCCATACGACGGTGCCCATGTAGTGCGAGAACTTATTCTGTCCATCCACCGACCACTGGGTATCCTTGCCAGGTAGCAAGTCTTTGGCAATGCTTGAGCTTTGTCCGACCACAGTCAGTGACAAATCCTTGGCCGTATCATAGAGGTCGGACCTTCCCGCGAAATAGGCTGAGTTTTTAACGATGTGGTTGAAATAAGGCGCCATAACCGAGAGCGTCCCGAGAGTGGCGAGGTTGATTAGGAGCAGGAGCCAGGTGTCGTCTTGTGGCTGGGGGATCGGCGCAAACGTTTCCTCCATGTCGTCGAGCGATGTGCCAATAACAGACATGGCTTGAAAGAGGGCTGTGTGATAGGTGTGGTGCATTGAATGGATCTTCATCAGCGACTCGTAAATTAATTCCGCCGCGGGTCCTGACGTGTAGTTGTTGGCACCATCTGGGCATGCCCGATAAGAATCACAACTGCAGTCCTGCTTGAAAGATTGGCAGTCGGCCTGTTCATAGCGAAGAGTCTGCGTGGCCGATTTCATGAAGTTAAGACTGCCCCCAATTTTGGAGTCAACGTCCGTCCACTGCTTGACGACGTCCCTCCACGCATCATCTGTGTGCAATCCGTGCCACCGCTCTGAAGGTGTGTGGTATTCCCTCTCGGCGGTGAACGGGTTCTGACAGTCCAAGTGTGTCCAGCTCGAGTTCCGTGGCAGAGCCTTGGGGTCTCCCCCTCCGCTGGCGATCATCTTAAAGTTGGCCCAGCTGTCTGCGGGGCGGGGGACAGGATGATACATCTGTAAACTGGTGGCCCAGTCGGTAGTGCCGCCTAAGCCCCAGCTCGCGTAGAGCGCTGTGCGTGCCTTTTTCGTGGCGGTGCTCATGTAACCGACCCATTGGTTGTTGTCGTAAACGAGAATGTCGCTGTGACTGGGCGAGTCGAGATAGCTTGTGACAATTCGCCCCGAGTCTTGCATGATGTCGGCAATCTCGGCGTCGGCGACGTACCCAGAGGTGTCGGTACACACTCCCTTCTTGGCGTTCGAGTTTAGACGGTCGCCAGTGAAGAAGCAGTTGGGGCCCCAGCACCCTGGCTGGACCATGTCAAACGACCGACCGTAGCTGGTCACGCCAACGACGACCTTCCTTCCAGGTACGCCTGCCTTGGTGACCATCGCCAACGACTCCACGGTCTCTGTCAGGTTGACCTGGCTACGCAAGCAGTTGCCTGTGACGCACCCAATCTGCGACCATATGCTGTCGGCATCCCATTGACCTGTTCATGGTTAGCAAATAATCAAAACAGGAATGAGGGAAAAGGAAAAGGAAAAGAAAATGAAAAAGGAAAGGAAAGCCAAAAAAGAGAGGAAAGGACAAGAAAAGGGCAAAAGGAGTAAAGGGAAAAAAATAGAAGGAAAAAGGGAAGAGAAGGGGGGAAAGAATGGAAAGAGTAGCGACGAGCAGAAAAGAAAAGAATTGTGGACAAAAAATTCGTACCATGTAGGTCGTAGGACATGAAGACTATGTAGTCCAAAACCCTGGCCATATCCTTGATGGGGTACTGCTTGAGATACCAATAGGAAGAAGGAGCAGCGATCGAGACGCTCTTTCCGGGCAGCATATTTTTGAGAACGACGAGGAAGAGCAAGTAGTTGTAACCCTCCCCTGGATCGCCGCGTCGTGGGATATCTGGGAGGTCAGGCGCTCCGGGGTATTCCCAATCAATGTCCACACCGTCTAGATCGTGCTCCTTGATGAAGTTGGCGATGTTGGTGGCTGTTTTGAGACGGTTGGCCGGTGCCACACTGTTGCGGAAGATGTGGTACGTAGAGTCCGCGTTCGAGAAGGTCCATCCACCAAACGACAAGATCTTTTTGACGCCCGTAAGACTCTTGAATTCGCCGAACTGGTAAATGGAGAGCGCATTGCCAAGCGTAACTTCGAAAGTTTCGGTCAGATACCCAAAAGCAAAGTGGATGTGCGTGTACCGCGAAGTGTCGATCTGGGCAGCGTCCTGGTAGAGACATTTCCGATCCAGGTTATAACCCTCAAAATAGCCGACCTTTATGGCGCCAGTACCGTCGCCCTTGACCACCCCAAGACCACAATTGGAGATACAGCCGTAAGTACCCGGCGCCGCAGTCCCAGGAGCGCCAGTATTGGTATCGACACAAAAGTCCTTGGTGACACCACATTGCCCCCAAATGTTGCAGCAGGCATTCAGCGGACAGGGGTTGAGGGCGGCGATGTCAGAGCCATCCGTTGGCGGCTTGGAACCCGGCTTCTGCGGACCACAAACGGCATTGGAAATCGGGGCGGGAAAGGGAGGACTCCCGGAGCTTAGGCAAATGATTGCGTCAAAAAAGAGGACCTTGCAACCTCCCCAGCCCCAGGTTTTCTTGTTGAAATCGTCAATCTGGTCGACCGTCAGGCCGTATTCGGCGGCCAGGTTAGCGCAATTGTCGTCTTTCTTCACCTGATACGAGTAGCACGAGCCATCCTGGTTGGGTTTGGGCCGGACATCAGGCAGGTCTCCAGTCGTACAGCATACGTGCTGTTTCGGCTTCAGCGTTGAACAGAAAGAGGATCCGGGGTTGATTTTGGTGAAGGCAGCAGCCGAGATGCCGCACCTTGTGGCGAGTGCCGCACAACTGTCACCAGACTGGACCTGTACCGTTCTACACGTGGCACGCGCGTGAAGGACAGCCCTGGCATTGATGGTAGTGTTGGACGTGGATGAATTGGCGGTGCCATTGAGTCGCAGAAGCGGCGTAGTGAACTTGGCTTGGCTGGGAAACGTCGTGGACCCGGCAAAGGAGAGGCATGTGGCGCTACCCCAGGCTTTGATGGCGTCTTGGATGGGGCCAAAGGTTCCATTGCTGGTGACCATGGCTCCAAAGGTGTGAGTGCTGCCGTATTCCGGACCACAAAGCTGCATGGCCAGGCTTGGTGTCGAAACGTTGAGCTTCTCGAGGTTGTCTTGTAAAATCCCAAGAGCTGACTCGCTGGACTCGCTGATGCCTTGGTTCAGCAGACCTTGGCCAATGTAGACACCGATAGTGGCTTGACCCGATTGGCCGAACATGACGAAGGGTGTGTCTGTATCCCCATGTCCTCGATCAATGTACGTTCGGATTTGCCTGATCAGGGACCGGAGGCCAGGGGCCGCGAGTCCAAAGCCCTCCTGCCACCATCCGACCTCGAAGTGAACATCCATAGGCGAAGAGGGGGCAATCGGAGCTCCCGAAACAGGGATCATGGAGAAATCGGGCCCGAACGATGCGCAAGCGTGAATGCGGTGGTTGATGGTTGGGTCGTCGACTGGGTCGTAGAGGGAGAAGTCGTAGAACATGGCTTGCTGACAACGTCTGAGCTGGTTGAGATTGGCATAAACGGACCAATTTCCGGTGTTTGACCCGGAATCACTGCATCGTGCCGGGCAGGTTTCGATGTTGCCGTAGGCTGGGCTGGAAGGCGGTCTGAATCCAGGAGTCTTGGCCAATGTTCCGTCAGCGGCAAGCATGAAGCTAATAGCCCCAAGCGCCGCTGCGAGCCAAGATGAATTCACCATACCCAAGCAGGGGGCCCGCCGGCGTGTTCACCTGCCAGATAGGCACGCAATGAGCTGTCCGCGATCATGTTAGCTCGGAATTCAGTGGGCTCGCGGCCTGGGTGAGAAAGGATCATTGAAAGGGGCAAGCGAAAAGGGAAAAAAAAAAAGGAAAAAGAAAGATATGAGAAGAAGGAACACTGGAGGAGACGTCGAGAAGAAATGTGGGAGAAGGAAAAGAGGGCGATAAGCAAAGATAGTAAAGTGGGGAGGAGAGGGAGAAGGAGAGGAAGGAAGATGCAAGGGAGATACAGCAGATGATAGCTGAAAGGAGAAGATTGCAAGAACCCTAAGAATGAAAACTTCGAGGATTAGTCCGTACCTGTTGAGCAAGAGTGTCACGGTTGAGGCCTGGAACAAAAGTTGAGTAAACCGAAGAGAGTTAAAAACTGAAAGGGCAAGAGCGTAATGAGAAGCGAGAGCAAGCTACATGCCTTCCCTCATTCGGTTGGAAAGGTCTCAACGATAACTCGAAGCGAAGAACAACGCCGAAGACTTTATAGCCAAAGGACGTTTGGTTTTGACCCCCTTTCTACTCATCCATGGTCCAAGACCCAAGGGACCAAGTCACGTCCCATTCCTCCATCCATAAGGGCCATGCATTTGCCCAGGTTCCAGGCGACCTCCTGGATTGTCTTGGCCCAAGGCTTCCTGTCCGCGGTGGATTGTTGCTCTCTACCTAGCGGCCAAAATGACACCCGATTGTCAGTTGGCGGGAAGTTGAGGCGCTGAACCGATAATCCACTGCGCCAAGATGCCGAAGAGCGAACGGGTGAAATGCGCGAAATGAATCCAGGACATTTTTGGTCATCGCGAAGCAGAATGCTCGAGTTTTCTCTTGGCGGCACATTGAAATGATGTATCCATTCGTATGCAGTTGGTTCTGAGTTTTGTCCCTTGTAGTGGAGCTGAACAGAACAGAGCCACTGAAGGGCTGACCGGTCGATGGGCCGCCCACACATCCCCCACCTCGGTTAGAGCTTGCGGGGCGGACTTTCCTCCCGCGTCTCCAGGGGCGAGAACCGCCTAGTGATCTTGGCGATCCACCGCGTTCCCTCATCCATGTGGCCGCGATATTTCCGCTGTCTGTCCTGCCTTTCTTGTCAACTTAAAAACGCCGAGATCTGAAGGCTCGTCCCGAAAAATGAATTCAACCGAGTCCAAAGAACGAAACCAGACTTAGTCGTCCATTGAGCCTTCCCTCCACACTTTCACAGAGATCCCTAGTCTGTCCCGGCCATGAATGCCACAGCCGATTTGACCCGAATCGGCAGATGCTGGGTGTTGAGCAGCTGCAGAACAGGAACGCATGACCAACAAGACGAGGCAGGCGCCTTTCACCCGGCATGCTGGATCCGGTAATTGAAAAGGGGTAGGTGGTATCGTCGGGCTTCTTTTGGAGCGGTCTCGCCGCATTTTTTTTCGGGTCTCACATACAGAAGAGGAATGGGTTTCTGTTGTTGGTTCAAGGTTGCATTGAAGCCTTGAACATCCTGCAAGGGCTCAACAAAGTTGATGGCGGACTGAGCTATCCCCCACTTTTTATTTGCCGGGGCAGCTGATCCTTTGGCGGTGGGTGGGCAGCTCTGAGCGGAGTGTTGTTCCTGGAATAAACTGTCATATCGCTCATTTGCACTGACGTCTCCATGGGATGGGTGAGGCCTCGTGAATGATTGGCACGCGAAAGAGAGAAGGGTCAGAAGCCCCCACGGTTGGATCGATTGGACCCTGGTCATCATGATTTGGATCAGACTCAATGATGTGTCTTCTACCCCGAGAGGCTAAGAGGGTAAGAAGCCTGGGTGGCCAGCAAGAAGAGAAAGATACCGAAATGTGTATGTGCAAAAAACAATGCGAAACCAGTAATTACATATATGCAGCGTAATGAAACAGGTACCTGTACATACCTGCAAACAAGTACAGCGGGGCAGGAAAGAAAAGAACAGGACAACAACGCAAAATGAAGCCGAGAGGTAAACACGACTAGTCATCACAGCTAGCACCCTATCCGTCGTGCCCATTACGCCGCCAGAAAGAAGCTAAGTGCTCCAAATGCAGCCGCCAACGATGCCACACCAGCAACCGCCAACCGCTGGGAAGAACTGTCTTCTTGTGGCGGGCAGAAGTCCGGCGGGAAGGTGACATTGACATTACACATCCTGGCAGTATAGGAAGCCGAGATGCTCGCGGCCGTCGCCGATCCGATGCTGACCCGGCACGGGGTTGGGGTGGGCGTCGAGGAAGCGGCCATGACGGCGCACGAATTGAGCTTGGGGTCCCGCTCAACCTGTCCCGTGACGTTGACAGCCAGACCGGGCCCCTCGGTGCAAGGCTTATCGTTGGCAGTACCGGCGACAAGGTCCACAGCCTGCGCGCCGCTCTTGATGGTGAAGGCCATGCCCCCGAGGGTCATATTGCTAACCCTTGGGGGCGTAGTCATCCAGGAGTCCTCCTCGCGACAGGCTCCCCACGTCAGTTTCCAGAGCAGCTCCCACTGGCCGTCGACCATAAATTTGTCCCTGTAGAAGGTCGTGGCAAGGTAGGGTTCGGCGCTGGACCAATTGGCCCATTCGAGGTCCTCGGAGAAACTGACAGTTTTGTTGCCCCAGATGTTCGATGGGTCCCGTATTGTATATTGAATATCAAAGCCAAAGTGTTCAGCGAACTTGGCATTCTGAAAGGCGAAGACGATAGGCAACGATTCCGTGGGCGCGTAAGTTTCATTGCGTGGGAAAACCAGCGAGGCCTCAATCACGCCGCCGCCGGTGGCGTTGACGACGACTCCAAAACAGGCCAGGGAGGCCGCCAAGGACCAACTGACTCGGGAGAGGAGTTGCATGCTGTGGCCGTGTGTTGAGCAAGGATTGAAGAGGGTGTTGTTGGTGCGGGAAGGGACGTCAGGATGGTTGTGGGGCGCAGACGTTGCTTGAGGGAGATTGGGGAAGACGCTGGCAAAAAAAGCGTTGTCAGAGTGAAAGATGGAATAAAGCGAAAAAAAAAAAAAAGACAAAAAGGAGAGAATTCGAAAGGGAAACCGTGCAGGTTGGGTAATTACCCCAGGAAGCGAGTCGACTGAGATCGAGGAGGTCCTCCCATCTTGGCATACCACGCAGGAACAAACCAACGAGCCGTCCCGCTGCGTCCCACTCCGGCCGCAACCGTGATGAGCCGATTTGACGCTGCGCTCGAGTACCACGGGCCGCTTGGCCGCCCGAGCCGACTTGGCGTTCGGGCTGCCAGCTCGATTGAGTCCTTGTCCGGCGCAACCCATTACATGAACAACCTGAACCTGACCACAAATCCACCCGCAGCGGTTGGTTCCTCGTGGTAAGGCATAGTCGATAATTTTAGGTCGCATGGACCGTCGAAGCCTTAAGTGTGGGTCCGGTGGGTTGTTCCCGGGGAAGTTCAATGTTCGCGAGTCTAGCCCGAGGCTGAACCAACAGCGTTTCAATGCAGGAAACTATTGTACTCCGGCATAAACACCGGACACCTAATATCGCCTTCACTCACCGGCTAGCCTTCCGCCTCGGAACAATTGGGAACTTTGCTAGCCTGCCCGCTCGAGAAGATAGAGCCTACGGGAGTGGGCTCGGAGGAACCCGGGCGATGCGGGCTACGGACTGAAGCATCCAGCCCCCCCGGGGGGGGAGGGGAGGGGGGGACGATGGAGAATCAGAACGCAAGAGTAGTGTTGGGACGGAAGGAAGGGGGGGAGGGGATGGGCGACGTTGAGGATAAGTACCGGGCGCTGAACTCCCCCTTTTGTTTTTGGGAATGCAGACACCACCGAACAACTTCCCCTTCCCCTTCCTCTTCTCCGCTTACTTGAATCCCTCGCCAAAAACATTCGAAGCCCGAATCTCGAAAGATGCACTTAAAAAGCATCGCCATTGCCGGGCTTGCACCATGGACCGTGTTTGGCCGGGCCCTATCTCATCGCGCTGTTGCCTGTGCTTTTTTCATGGTGCCGAACAGCGGCGATACGTGTGAGAGCTTTGCAATGACTTGGCAAGTTTCATCGGTCGACGCACTTAAAGCGCTGAACCCTGGCATCACCTGCCCTGATCTCGACACTAGCAAGCAGTACTGTGTGTCGGGCACGGTGACTGATGATCCGTCGACGACCGCCTCGATTCAATCCTCCACCGCCGGCCAGTCTTTGACTAGCACCCAAGCCCAAAGGACCACCCAGCCGCCCACCACCACCAAACCCCCGACCACTACCAGCAAGTCCTCGACCACCACAACCGCGTCCGCTCCCAATGACACACCGAGCCCAATCCAGGACGGCATGGTCGGCACCTGCAACCGGTTCCATTGGGTCGCTGACGGCCAAGACTGCGCGTCCATTGCCGCCCTCTATTCCATCACAGTGTCTCAGTTCGTCCAATGGAACCCGGCAGCTAAAAGCGATTGCAGCGGCCTCTGGGCCCGCACGGTAGGTTGCCTACACTCCTTTCTGTCCGATTGACCCATGATGGGCGCAACAAACGAGATTGCTGACCATGTCTCTCCGTCTTCAGCATGCCTGCGTCGGTGTCAAGGGCAGCACCCCAACCACAACCACACCGGGTAACGGCATCGCAACCCCAACCCCCACGCACCGGGCATGGTCAGCAACTGCAACAAGTTCACCAAGGTCAACCCGGGCGACACGTGCGACATCATCTCGTTCTACAACGGGCCCATCTCGACCGACGACTTCGTCAAGTGGAACACGGGGGTCGGGGGTCGTGAATGTAAGACGTTGCAGCTGGGGACCTATGTCTGCGTCGGCGTCCTGGGCGGCAGCACGCCCACGCAGCCGGGCAACGGCATCGCGACGCCGACCCCGATACAGCCGGGATGGTCAGCAACTGCAACAAGTTTACCAAGGTCAACCCGGGTGATACCTGCGATATCATTTCGTTCTTTAATGGGCCGATTTCGACAGCGGACTTTATCAAATGGAATACGGGGGTTGGCGGCCAGCAGTGTTTTGTTGCAGCTGGGGACGTATGTTTGCATTGGTGTTAAGAATTAGGGGACTTTGTGTAACGTAGTGATGTTGATTTGGGATGAACCGTTTTTTTTTTTCAATTGGAGCTTTTGCCGTGGGCCAAAACACAACATGGACTAACACCGGCAGTTTGGGTGCATCTGATCCATCGCTGCAGGTTCATGGTGCTGTGGTTTTTGTATTTTACGTGTACTGTGTTACGATAGGTATCTTTTACAGCGGTAAATTCCCTCGGGCGCGCTCGCTAATTTTCTTCCTTCCACATGCAACCTTGCCGACAAGCTCCCGAGTATCGATTTCAAGTCCATTGTTTGTCGCAGGTCGTCAGTTACTTTAATGGCTGAGTCTTCAGGTTAATTAGAGCACTCCATTCAAACAATTCGCAGCAAAGACACCGACATCGAATTATTCCCATGTGGCCGAGCCCCAACCTGGAAGTCCCGAGACACGACAGACTTCGGCCGACAATCGCGGCCCCCGAACCCCGCTTTCCCTTGCATTCTTCCAAAGGTGCTCGATAAGTAATCGTCCATACTTGCGCTGCTCCACGGGAAGAGCCGCACATTTAATCGGGTACTAGACCCCGGCCTCAGCCCCGCCCACCTTAATTGATCGTCACCAAGGAACGAGGGACGGGCCCACGTCGATCGCTGCCCCGCTCGCGAGACAAGCTCCAACGACACACGCTCGCCCTACCCAATGCGAACCCAACCTACCTCATTAAACGCCGACCTTCATAGGATAACAACTCACAAGATGGCAATCGAAGGTAACCACAGGCCCATCCCCGCCAAGAGCGGCCCAAGCAACCGCCAGCGCCGCAACCCAGCCGCCGCCGCCGCAGTAGCAGCAGCAGCAACAACCAACCTCCCTCCTTCGGCACCAGCGAGCAGCACGCCAAGCAGCGCCGCCCGCCCCGCCATCGCACAGGAACGCCCGGGCCACGAGGCACATATGCAAAAGGACCAGCAACAGCCACGGCAACCACAATATACACAGCGGCACCAGCACGAGCAGCACTTCCGCCACCAGCAAAACCGCGTCGGCAAGCGCTACCGCGACAAGCTGACCGCGGGGTTTGAGAGCCTGCAGACGACGCTGGGGCTCGATGAGGTGGGCGATGAGATGGGTGCTGCTGACGGGGCTGGACATGGAGGAGAAGGAGGGGGAGGAGAAGGGACTCAAGGGGACGGGCCGCTGATGGGGACCCCGGCAGCGCGGAGACGGCGTCGGCCATTGAATAAGGCGAGGATCATTGACTTGACGTGCGAGCGGGTGAGGGAGTTGGTGGAGGAGTGGGAGGTGACGAGGGCGGAGGTGGAGGCGATGAGGCGGGAGAGGGCTTTGCAGGGGTGGTGAGGCATTCGGGAGATTGGGGGAGCTCAGGGGATGCCAAGGCGGTTCGTCGGAGATGGGGTATGTTGGTAGGGACAGGGGTGCTCGTGTCGTGGGGATGCCGGATTTGGATTGGACGTCAATTGACTTCGTGGTTTCGATGTTGGGCAATTTGTGTTGGCAACCGATTTCAACATATGACTGAGCTTCAGGAAAGGTCCCTGACAGGAGTTCTGTCCGTGAACAAGGGAGATTCTTACGGTTTACTCATTCCACGGCAGCCCCGCTTGGGCCGACGGCAGCAAACATGCCGTGTTTCGTGCAGCGTGCCCTGTCCTTGCTGCCTGAGCCCTGAGCTTGCTTCATGGACCCGACACTCTGGATCCGCCTATCCGATGAGAAACAATTCCCAACGCGCGTCACCCACATCCCGCCCACAACCCGGTGCGCTGCAGCCTCTGCTGACAGGAAGGCTGAGCTTGCAGGCTGACAAATTAGCCAAGCCCCCTTGCCGTCTGAGGTGGTATTCACAGGCCGTCTACGGCCCAGTTCTGCCTAGCGTGCCAGAACCGCGCGTTCTTGGCCGCATTTGCTTCCATCTTGTTGGCCCGGGTTCTTGGCCCCCGTCGACGGATCAAAGCTGCAGGGCTGATCACTTCCCTCGCTGCTGAAAAAAGCTGCATCCCCCAGGATGCCGGATTTCCCGGTCACCCACATAATTGCCATGTACCGCCGCGGAGCCGTCTCGGCGCACGTTCCCGCTTTACACCAGCGACGGCCGCCGTCACGATGCTCGCCCGGGCTTTTGGATACTCGCCGCTGAATGGAGGCCCAACCACGGCCGAGGGCGGCCCGACATCGCCAACATGCTGGACCGGTGTGACAGCTCTGTTGGGGTCGCGTAGGATACGGGTTTTGCTGCCGGCTGTCTTGATTGTGTCCGTCTTCCTCTCTTTCGGCCATCCTTACGACGCGCTTTCTGGCATCCCGGCGGGCTGGGGAAGGGAGGGCAGCCCGGGGGCCGGCGTTCCTGAACCAGTACACCCGCCGACACCGCCGACACCGCCAGCATCTCCGACACCGCCAGCACCTCCAGCACCTCCAACACCTCCGGCACCTCCAATACCCCACCACCTCCACCACCTCCACCGCCCCCAGCACCCTCAACATCAACATCTTCAACACTTCCAACTCTCCCAACGACACCACCGACCCCACCAACCCCGCCGACGCCCTCACAAACCTCCACCTCGAACACCACCGCGACGGCCGACGACGACGACAACAACAACAACAAGAACAACAACGACGACAACGCCACCATCGACTGGTCGCGCTTCGCCTACACGCAATACGTGACCGACAGCCACTACCTCTGCAACTCGGTCATGCTCTTCGAGCGGCTGCACCAGCTGGGCAGCCGCGCCGACCGCCTCATGCTGTACCCCAGGGAGATGTTCGACCCGTCCCAGACGGCGGAGGCCAACGGGCGGAATGGAAGGCTGAGTGCCAATGCGCGGTTGCTAATCAAGGCGCGGGATGAGTACGGGGTCAAGTTGGTGGGGATAGAGGTGCAGCATCGGGAGGGGGATGATAGTGAGTCTTTTTCTTCCTTGGTTGTTTTTTGTGGTTTTATTTGGTTTATGGACGGGGTGATGGTGTGGGGTGTGAGGTAAGGTACGGGACTCGGAATGCTAACAAGATGGGTCTATGCAGAAACCTGGGCGGAATCGTTCACCAAGCTCCTTGCCTTCAACCAAACGCAATACTCGCGCGTCCTCTCCCTCGACTCCGACTCAGCCCTCCTCCAACACATGGACGAGCTGTTCCTACTCCCACCCACGCCTGTCGCCATGCCGCGCGCCTACTGGCTGTACCCCGAGACCAAGGTGCTCTCGTCGCAGGTGATGCTGGTGCAGCCCAGCGCGGCCGAGTTTGAGCGGGTGATGGCGCGCGTGGCCGAGGCGAAAGGCAGCGACTACGACATGGAGATTGTGAATTACTTGTATGGGGACAGCGCGCTGGTGCTGCCGCACCGGCCGTATGACATGCTCTCGTCGGAGTTTCGGGAGAAGCCGGATGCGCATGCGCGGTATCTGGGGAATGAGGGGGAGGTGTGGGACCCGCGGGCGGTGTTTGAGGAGGCCAAGTTTGTGCATTTCTCGGATTGGCCTGTGCCGAAGCCGTGGTTGGATATTGAGAAGAACAACTTGAAGGGGGAGAAGCAGCCGGAGTGTTTTGTGAGGGATGGGAAGGAAAGTTGTGTGGAGAGGGAGATGTGGAATGGGCTGTATGATGAGTTCAGGGAGAGGCGGAAGGTTAGTGGTTTTGTTTCTATTTCTCTGCTTTTCGCTTCATTTGCTAACGGTGTTGCAGCTCGTGTGTGGGCGTGTCCCGGGGGAACATTTGCGGCGGCGGTGATGGGGATGGGGTTGAATGATGGGGTTGATGGTGTGGTTCATGATCGGCCTGATCAACACGGCTGGGATGGTGTGGATGGTTGCATGGACATAAATAAAGCCTGGTGGTGATCTTTACGTACTGGGCAGATCCGAGGTTGAAGACGGCGTTGTAGAGATACGGTCGGCGTTTCTGTGGTTCAACTTTTCGAGCGGTTTTGGCATGGTTGTCGCGGATTGAATGTGCCACTGTGGCGAGCATTGTGGCGCGGCGTTTACAATCGAGCCGTCTTACGCATTTCTCGTATTCGACTGCGAAAAGTTTTGGTTGACAAACATGGAGGGTTTCATTGAAATTTGAAAATGGAAGTGGAGTAGGGTAACATGGAACCAAAAAATGGCTTGGTTCGATTTGGGACAATCTGTCCGAGACGGACCAAGTCTGCGGCTCCTTCCCGCAATGTCATCTGCAGGGCCTGACAATCTGGCTAAATGAAACGCAGATTTCCAGGTTGCATGTCACCGAAACTGCAAGGCTGCACTCCGGCAACACTTGCCCCTGTGTTTTCCCCAGACCCACCGTCGTAATTTTCCATTGACATCCATGCGCGCCCAGCTTAAGCTTGTTTTTACCGCACAAGTGGATAACTCTATTTTAACCGCGTCGACTGACTACAAGGTCGGGTACTAACTAGGATGAACATATTGGTAGATGCCCAATGCAAGTGGTCGTTTCACGTTCATGGCAAATGACTTTGCGGAACCCACCATATTCCCAATCATTTCATCCTTGAGCTACTCGAATGTCTCGTTAAGGAATTATTGGCACAAAAAGAATCAAACATCCTCTCCGTGCCAATAAACCAGACAGGGATTGCCTGGACTGGGTTAGGAACAGCGGATTGTGACCGACACGAGTAGTTGCACAGCATGAGCCAATGCAGCGGATCTTCTTACCGACGAGGATACACACACGCTCGGCGATTCCCATGCAGCCGCTGCATCAATCTGCAGAAGCATCAACGATGAAAAGGCAAATCCTTGGCGATTGGCTAGGGCGGCTGCTGTTGGCCAGCATGGCCCGGGGAAAGAAATGGGGGCTTCGGGTGTTGATGTCTAGCTCGGGACCGTGGTGAGTTGCTCACCGCTCAACCAAATCACAACAGAGCATCTACTTGACCGGGAACCGGAGCCCACATTGATATTTTAGCATTGCCATTCCGCTGCGGAGGTTCTGCAAATTTGAAAAGACCCAAGGTGCCAATTCCCAACCGATTGGTAATCCGGTCCGGCCCTTTGCCAAAGACGCAACATCAGCAGAGGGGGTCCGAGACATGTTGCTTCCGAGACCCGAATGTGGCATCAATGACCTGAGAAACTGTACAGGCAGACACCAAAATCCCATACAGCTTATGGGCATGCACATGACAGAACGGAACTTGCCTTTAGCGCTCTCGGCTGCCCGCTTTGACACCGCGGCTGCTAACTTGATGCCTGTCGTCATTCGTGCACCACCGACATATTGAGATCTCACATGGGATGATACATAACTGCAGCCACACGGACGCCAATCCACGGCCATTCGGAAACCACGCTTGGGGAAGTCCCGGCGTCGGCCAACTTGGTACCCGACCGCCGCGGGAGCAAATCTGAACTCAAAGCTAGCATAAAAGGACGACCTACCCAACGTCGACAATGGCCCTCCTCGATTCCCCATCCCACATCCCCGCATACGCATAATCACGGTCCACCAGAGCATCCCAGTTCTCTTCCGCTCGCACCACACTCGCTAGCCAACATGCGTTTCATCAACTCCATCACTATCCTCTCCCTGGCAGGACTCGGCCTCGCCTCCCCCATCGCCGGCGCAACAGACGGCGTGACCGGCGGGACGAACGACCCCACCAGCGGAACGGACAGCCTCACTGGCGGGACGAACAACCCCACCAGCGGGACGGACAGCCTCACTGGCGGAGCGGGCGGCGCCACCGGCGGCTCCGACCCCACCGCCGCCCTGGGCGGGCTCATTCCCGGGGGCCTCTTGGGCCGTGAGGATGAGCCCAAGCGCCACCCGGGCAAGGGTTCCCGCCGCCGCCAGGACGATGACGAGGAGGACAGTGGGGACGGCGTGCTCCTCCGTGCTCGTGGAGAGGCCGACCATGGCAGCGGGGAGCACGGTGGTAAAGGTCAGGGTCATGGTAGCGGTGAGGGTCACGGAAAGGGTGAAGAAAAGGGTGAGGGAAAGGGAAAGGGCAAGGGCCATGGGAAGGAGCATGGCGAGGACAAGTCCAAGCCGAAAGGCCAAGGTCATGGTAAGGGCGAGGGGAAGAAAGGTGAGGGTAAGGGTAGTGCCGGTGAAAGCAAGTCCAACCCCCAGCCCAAGGGCAAGGAGCACGGCCAAGGTAGCAATCAGTCCAAGTCCAAGGGTCAACCCAAGGGCGACCACAAGGGCCAGGGCTCCGGCGAAAGCAAGGGAAAGGGCAACGGCAAGTGCAACGAGGCCCGTCACACGCCATGCCTCCATCCTGACGACGTCGACGTCCTGGTAGATGCCTATGTCCGTATGCTCTCGCACTGGAACGACACCGACGCCAAGTACCTAGCCGAGAACTTCCGCGACACCTCTGACAGCATCAACATTCTAGCTGGAATCGACCTCGGCAGCCCAACTTTCCCCACAAAGCAGGCTTTTATTGACCACCAACACACCCAGGTATTTCCACCCAACCTCCTCCTCCTCACTCTCCTTCTTCCCCCCCTAAACCACCAAACTAAAACCCCCATCTCAGCCGGACAACCTCCCTCTGAAGATTACGCACAAGTCCCCCTACTCATGCGACGAGATCGCCCTGATCTGGAAGGCCACCTTTGGCAAAGCGCAGAAGCCAGTGCGCGGTGTGACCATCCTCGGCGCGACCCAAGGACGCGGGCTTCTGGCAGCTCAAGACCATTGATGTCGAGTTCAACAGCATCGCCTACCTGTTGGATATCGGTGGGAACTACACCCTGCCTCCGCCGCCGCCGGCTTCTTCTTCTTAAGTGGGGCGTGTGGGTCTGGGTCGAGGGCTCCGTTTTGAGATGTGCCGTGGCCGGGTTGGATAGAGAGGTGGTGGAGCGTAAAGCAGGAAGGGAAGACCTCAGGGGATAAATAAAACCTTTGGTGGTGTAGAGGTTGAGATGCACAAGGGTTACAAGAGCTAGTATGTAATCGCTAATTTTGATCCAATCGAGTATAAGTTAGTTGTCGCTTCAATGAACTTGTATAGCCCCAAACGCTCTCTTCTAATTAGATACTCGTTAGTCGTAATCATAACGATCACCGGAGCATATATGCATTTCTAAAACATCGAGGTAGTAAGTCATTCAGCACAATACCAAGCTTTGATTCATATAGTCATGACCGAAAAGTAGAGTCGCCCTGCTTTTCAGACTTTGCGCGGCAAAATTGTATCAGAGTGCCTCAACGCCCTCGCGTAAACTTGAAGCCAAAGCACCCACCCACCACAAACGACAAGATAAAGATAACGCTGTTTCGTGGGACTTCAACATACACTCCTGTCGTCCGATAACTTTCCCTTAGTTTTATAAAATTCAGCTGGTGGAGCTATCACGGGCGGGTTTGGGTGTGATTTTGGGTCCTGATTCTATAGTACTTTGCAACCATGACTGCCCGTCGTAGCGCAACGATAAGGTAACCTCATTTAGCTGCCGCGCTACACAATATATGTATCAGGTAGGATCACTGATTTCCAACGAGGACCGCCGCCCACTCGACGGTCGGCGAAATTGTAACTAGCGGCGGCCCTCTAAACCTCGGGTCAGCTGTTTAACTTCTTCCTCCGGTAATGACTGATTGGGGAAGGGGTTTGGCCGGTGAACTTTGCTCTTTAAAACACCATGCTACCTTTCTTTCTCTTTTCTTTTGTACTTTTATGCTTTAATTTGCTTCAAGTTGAAGCGAGGTAGCTTATACAACTAGCAATTAGTTCGTAACAGTATACCCATTGAAACCTGTCTTGATTTGTTTATTTGGGAGGTTAGTTATATCGGCCATCCATTTCAAGCGTCTCTTGTTTTGTTGACGTTTCTAATTACATAATAACGTAAAGCCCAACAGGGTTGAATAGGCTGTCTTTACAACTCCAAAATCCATCTCACGATGCCAAACACGGCTAGCCGTGCGTAGCAATCGCTTAATGTTCAGCTGAACACGAAGCGTGCGGAGTCGTCTTGGCGGTGAGGCTGTACCCGTCTACCCTCTTTTCCGGACGCCCCGCAAGTGTCTGCTCTGTCTCTTCTCGTGTTGACACAAACAGCAACCGGCATACCAGCAGTTATAGCAATCATGGGGGAGCCACAGAACACCGAAAACTATGCCCCCTTTTCTTACAGCTCGTCACAGCTGAGCGAGCCGGAAAATCAGTTCCGTCTGCTGGAGCTTTTGCCGTCCGCAGACAGGCAGCGCGAGCTCTCCTGCCGCATTCTCGTGAGCGAACTCGAGGAGCCATCAGGTCAATACAAGGCGCTCTCATACACATGGGGAAATGGCGCCACGTCACACTTTGTCGCCGTGATTCCTGACAATGGCAAGGAAGGTGAACGGAGAGCCTTAGCCATCACGGAATCTTTGCACACTGCTCTAGTCCATCTCCGCAATAGCAACGAGTCGGTTTGGTTGTGGATTGACCAGATCTGCATCAACCAAGATGACCACGCCGAGAAGGGTAAACAGGTCGGGATCATGGGCCCTATCTACGCCGGGGCCGGACAGGTCTTGGTATGGCTGGGCCCAGCAGCCGACAACTCGGATACCCTGATGGAAGCCTGGCAGAGCGTTGGCCAAGCGGCGCGAGAGTTCGGCTTGGAGAGCTACTTCACCAAGGAGCGATGGCCTCTTCTGGCCCGCATCCTGAACAATGAGGACCCCACGGACCCGAAGACAATCGAGTACGGAACACTCCTAAAAGCAGGGGCCGAAACCTTCGCACCTCTCGTCCAGCCACAAATCTTCCGGCACTGGTTTGCGCGACCCTGGTTCACACGCGCCTGGACAGTCCAGGAATTCTGCCTCTGCGACAACACCCTCTTCGTGTGCGGCACCAAAACCGTGCAAGCCGAGCTCGTGATGATCGGCATCCAAATCCTGCAATACTCCATCTCGCGCCTGTACGAAAGCATCTACGCGCCCGCCGGCGCCTCCCTGCCGCTCATCGACGAGCTCACCGAGGAGCCCACGGCGCGGCTCTTCAGCTGCCGGCAGCGGCGCCGCAAGTTCGACCGGCGCGAGCCCAACGCCCCCGGCGACGAGCTCCACTCCCTCCTGCGCAAGCTCTACGTCGAGCACAACACCCAGGCCTGGCTGCACCGCGACCGCATCTTCTCGCTGCTCGGCCTCGCCGTCGACGCCGCCCACCTCGGCCTCACGCCGGACTACGCCGAGCAGGACTCCCCGGCCGCCGATGCCCGCATCCTTGCGCAGGCGGCGCGCGCCATGATGACAAACCCCGTCACGGGCCGCCTGGATATCCTCAGCTATTCGCAGCAGCCGAAACATCCGGCGCTGGCGGCGCACTTGCCGACGTGGGCGCCCGACTGGCGGGGGAGTCTGCACCGCTCGTTTTATTACATCCATGAGAGCGTGTCGGAGCATTTGTTTGCTGCGTGCGGGGAGGGGTATCTGGCTGTGCAGCCGCTTCCTGTGCCGGATGGAGAGGAGAATGGCTCCATGCTTGGGCTGGCTGGGTTTTGTGTGGATAGCGTTGTGGCGGTGGCGGAGGGGGCGGCGTGGACGGATATGTCGTTTGGTGCGGATCGGTTTTCGCTGTTTTTCAGTCAGATTGATAGCTTGTTTGAGCGGGGGATGGCGGAGCATGCCGAGGTGCCGGAGCTGTATGGTGGGAATGCGGAACGCCGGGCGGAGGCGCGGTGGCGTGTGCCGACCGGGGATCTGTTTTGGACGCGCATCTCGGATATGCATCGGGCGGAGGCATCTGAGGTGGTGGTGGCGCATCAGCAGTGCCGGGAGGCGGTGCAGTTCTTTGGGGAGTGTGAGAGGGCGACGGCTGAGGAGCAGGAAAGGATGTTCAAGGAGTGGGATTGGGAGGGGAAAAAGAGAGAGAGGGGAGCTGGGGACGTTTTATCAGGAGAGTATGAGGTATATGATTAGGAAACGGCCGTTTTTGACCTCGGAAGGGTATCTCGGGATGGGGCTGGCGGCAGTGGAGGCCGGGGATGTTGTGGTTGTGTTTTGTGGGGGCAGGATCCCATTCGTACTGAGGCCGACCAAGTCGGACTTGATGGTGGGTGAGGAGAAGAAGCAGTTGTTTGAGTTTGTGGGGGAAGCATATTGTGATGGGGTGATGGACGGGGAGATTGTGGATAAGCGGGAGTTGGGCGAGTTTTACATTATTTGATGGGGATTGTTGGAAGGTAAAGTGGCCTTGATACCCAGCTATACGTTGTTAAATCATCGGTCCCGCAAGTAGGAAGTTGTTAGCATGGGATGTGCTCGCCCCATATGAGTTCCGTAGATGTCAGCTTTCAGTTCTTCTCCAAAATATGAACACAGCCATTCCTAGCCTGTAGTCTATACGCGTATTTGCAGGGAAATCAGACCGTAACTAGGGTGTGAACAAGGATCTATTACTTCATCTGCAGCTACTTCAAACCCCGCGGCGCATGAACCCCCTATTTATATCTTGGGTAAGCTTTACGAACTCAACTCAAGTCCGTCCCCGACCCTGACTGGCCATCTCTACTCCAAGAGTGCGACGCAGACACCTCTCACTCATACACATAGCAATAGTCCCCATCCACCGTCGAAGAAACCTCCCGTATGGTCCTCGGGTCCCCGATAATACCAAAATCCATCGAGGTGTCCAGCGTGACGTTGTCACTCGGCGGGTCTGCAAATATCAGCATCGACATGCCATATCACAAATAGCCCACTCAGATAGATTACTCACCATTCGCTGCGGTCCCCGTCCCCCAAACCATATACGTCCGCGCCGCCAGATCCTGCCCCTGCCAAATCGCCCACAGCCGATCCACCTGCGCATGATGCAGCCAAAACACCGGGTCACTCGGACTGGCATACACATCCAGCGCATTCAACCCAACCTGCCAATGGCCCGCCGCATGCACACCACCCGGTTCACCACCCCCCGGCGCATCCAGCTCCTCCACAAAGCAGCCCAAATCCCCACCACACCCATCCACCAACCCCACCACCGCACTGGGCCTCGTCCCCAAACTAAACACCGGACTCAAATCCCTTGTCAAACACCTTGGGTTATACCCCAACCCGCCGTCCGGCCCCGCCGGCTCATACCCCACCGGTCCCAGCCTGACCTCAAACCTGCCCTCCCCCTCCCGGAACGGGAACGGCCCCTCCGTCACGCACCCGCCCCCCGTCGCAGGCGGAATCACCATGCCCCTCCCGCCGGGCAACCCAATCCACGTCTCCGCCCGCCCCGCCACAAACGCTCCATTCCCCCCCAGCGACGTCTCCTCCCCGCCATCAAAGACCGCCGCGCCCCGTGGATCCGCAAACGTCCGCGTCCAGTCCCAGTACGGCACCGCACCGGCATACCCGCACTGCCCCCTCAGGGTTTCTTCAAAGCGGTGGATGAGGTGGCGGTGGAAGGGCAGGAAGAGGCCGGAGGCGTGCGCGAAGGGGGTCTGGTCGATGTGCGTGACGATGAAATCGTCGTAGCGGGTGCGGGCGCCGGGGGCTTTGGTCAGGGGGGTGTGGGCAGGCAGGTGGTGGCTGTTGAGGCAGTGGATGGCGCGGATGAAGGCGGCGCGGTCGGGGAGGGGGAGGGCGGACCTGTGACGAGGTGGGGAGTGCTGGTTAATGGGGAGTTGTTGGGTCGTGGTTGGGGTGGGAGGAGTTGAAGGTGTGGGGTTGGTGGGTGTTGTGGTAGCGATGGGAATTGTTGGGTGGTGGTAGCGATGGGAATTGTTGGGTGGTGTTTGTGCGACCTGTATGAGGGTGTTGGGGGAAACGGTCGGAAGGGTGAGGACTTACCACTCTTTTCGAACGCGGAGGGTCTTGGTGGTACAGCCTGTTGTGCGGTTGCGGATGGCATCGTGGATGCTGTGTTGGTATTGCGTTTGAAGCTGGAGAATTCGCTGCGATGCCGCGGCTTCGTGCTCGAGATCGATAACGGGGGGTACGAATCTAGTAGAATAAACCAAGGACAAGAGCCCAAGCTGAATAAAGATTGACTTCATGGTATTTAGTGTCTGTCGGATATCGTATGTTGGTAGATGTTGGGTAGCAAGATGCAAGTCGGGGGGATTGTGAACTCTCTAGGCGCAGTTTGCGAGTGGCCGGGAAACCACAAAGTCCACAAAGGGAAGGATGCTAGGAGCAGACTAGCCGAAAGACTGGGTATTCATGGCTTTCAGAAGGCAAGTCTGATCACTTCCCGCGTACTTCAAGTCAAACCGCGCACATTCCTTATTTTATGCCTACGCGCGTCCGGTTGCGGAATCAAGAGTAAGCATGAGCATAAAGGTGTTATGTGCTGTGGTAGTAGACGGCAATGCTTCCTTGTATGCAATCCAATGCGCCATATTGCGGGTATCTAGAAACCAAATGAACTATGTCCATCACTATCTCGCCCCTTCCCAGTGCTATGCAAAACCATCCCCCTGTAAATGGCTAACTGTAAATGTCCAATGCAAAGGACTCGTAGATGCTCCTGCAAAACTTTCCAGAGATGAGAAGCCAACCAACCTGTGTCCTGGCAACCACCATGAGCTATTAGGGTATTAGTTTAAATGCTATTATCAATCTTCCTCCAACACCTCCCTCAACGCCTCCTGCACGCCGGCGTGGTCCTCCACTAAGACCTTGCTTGGCGCGCCCCGCCTCTTCTGCGAGGCCCAGTACTCTTGAAACCCCGGAATCGGACCCGGCTGGTTGATCCCCGGTGCACGAAACACAGCCGCCAGCGCCGCGTTCGCGGTTGTCGCCGGCGTAGTCGAAGTAGCCGTTGACGAGAAGCTACCCTGGGGAGACTTGCTCAGGTTGTTGCTCGTAGTCGACGTGGTGGTGGTGGAGGCCGCGTCGTCGGGGAAACAAAGTGTGGGGATGGCCGCCGCTGGGGTCACGGATGTAGATGCGCCCAGGACGGGGGTTGACGATGGGCTCGTCTCAGCGGCGGCGACATCGTCGATCGTATCGACACTGTTGCTGCTTCCTCCCCATGGCCTCCACGAGACCAACTTTCCGAGCGCCGAGGGTGCCCGAGATGAAGCCCGCCCGGAATCCCGTTCCACTCCCCTTCCCCTATTAGGATTTGACAACACCCTGCCCCCGCCTTGCCGTGATTTCGGGTTGGTGAGCTTTTGGGCAATGCTGTCCCTGAGAAGAACGCTGCCCCTCTTCCCTTCAGCGCTGCTGCTTAAGAGCGTTGGCTGAGCGGTGACAACGCTGACATTAGTGCCTGCCGCAGTGAGGCCGAGTGGCCGAAGTGAGAGCTGGCTAGGTCGTGCACTAAGAGTGTGAATATCGAGCCCGTTCGAAAGGGATATGATGGATTCGTGCGAGATGACTCGGCGGAGGCCACGAGGCCGCTGTTCAACGCTAGAGTCGAACTGGGATGATATGGGCGAGAACGTGTCGTCTGGACCAGTTTCATTATTGCTGTCGTAGTCCATGTAGGCAGCAAGAGACGGGGAAGTGATAGTCGGCACATCGTCGGTGGTGTAGGGCGAGGTATAACCCGTGCGAGGACGATCGTGCATTATCGAGCGGGACATGGGGCGTGACCGCTGTGAGTATCCATGTGTTGACCGCGGCGTATCTGTTGAAAACATGGCGATCTCGGAGATGCTCCTCAGTGAGTACTCTGATACCTTACTCCTATGAGCCTGCTTCCAGCCCGGTGACGTTGGATCTACGCTCGTGGTTGGGGACGCGGGTGACCGCAGACCGGGGACCCTGTCAAACAGGGAGTCTCTGTTATTTGACCGCGGGGAGGTGGGCGCTGACGACGGTGCAAACTCCGAGTGGTTCTCGGACTGGAGAGACCAACGATTAGTTGATGGAGAAGCCTCGTTCGGCGACAGCAGAGGTCCAGCAAGGGCGCTGCGCTGGAAGCGAGCGGAGGACAGGATAGGTGAGCTCGGCGCTGAAAGCTGAGGCGGAGTGTATACGCCAGGTGTGAGTCCTTGCCTCCTCTTTCTTGCCTTCCGTGCCTCTGGCTTGTGAGTAACGTGGTAATGGTGGTGAATATGTAACTCTTGCGACACCGTCGGGGGCTGTGGGGGCGTTGGCGGTTCTTTTTGGGCTAGCTCAGCTTGCAGTGTCTTGGGCGAGGTTAGCTCCTGGTTGGTTGCCGGTTGGTGATACGCCAGCTGTTCCCGCAACATCTGAATCTCATCGTTGGAGTTGAGGAGCATCTCGCGGAGCTCAGCCATGCCGACCTGCAGGTTGGCATTATCCTGCAGCAGGTCGCGCACGAAATGCGACACAACACTGCCGCCACTTCTGCTGTCTGTCATTGACTTGGCCGCGGCGGCGCCCTTAAGCCGCCCTGCTGCCGTGTTCAGTTCCTTCTCCATGGCACGTTGTCGTTCCATGCGACCGATGACCTCGGCATGGCGTTCCCGCTCTTCCCGGGATTCTTTCTCCATGCGTTCGAGTTGCTCCTGTAGGTCACTCAGACCTTTCTCGGCCTGCCTCCAGCGGTACATGGTCGTACGGGCTTCCTCTTCGGTGCGGGCGATGGTGGTCCGCAGCACGACTTGCTCTTCCTCCAGCAATGCGATTTGGCGCTCAAGATTGGCTGCCCTGTCGGTTGCGTTCTCTAGTCGCCGCACCTCCCGCTGCGAGTCGAGGAGGGACGCCTCGAGAAGGCCAATGTTCGTCTCGGCATCCTTGACCGTGTCATTAACCCGTTCCAGCTCGTCTCGTAGCGTGTGGTTCTCGTCGGCGACCGATCGGTTTTGGGCTTCGAGTTCCGTATTGTCCCGTTCTAGCTGTTCGATGCGGGCCGTGAGCTCGAGTCGGTCGCGTTCGGCAGATGCCATGTAGGCTTCATGGCGGGCAAGGAGGGTCTGCAGCGTGAATGTCAGTGAGGGGTGGCCATCGTCAGGCTTGGGTTGGCGGGACCGCCATATTGCTCTAATTTCAGCCATTTTGCGCGTTTGCATGCATGATGTGGTCAAGCGCGGGTAGCTTTGCCCCGGGGGTTGCCTCGGATGGCCCCGGGGGTCCGGGCAACCGCGGGACAAAGGGTACACAAGGCACTCGGCCAAAGGGAAGGTGTATCAAAGGAATGTGGCGGGATAACTGACCTGCCCCATTCTCGCCGCGGTGTGGACATCCCGCTCGACGCTCGACAGGACGGAGCAGTTGTGCACCAAGAAAACGCAGTCCTCTTTCCCGCAGCAGCATTGCAGGTTCCCGTCTTCGTTTCCATGGGCCGTGACGGCCCCCATTGTGTTTTGCAGTGATGTGTTTTGCAGCGAGTGGTGATTCGTGGTCTGGGTGTCTTCCATCCCTATTGCTCGAGAAGGCGAATGTCGTCCTGGAATGCGGATGGGTGCTGTCGCATAGTCGCAGTATCAATTGATCTGATGAATGCTGGTGACAGGGGTTGTGTGTGGTATCAATTAATTACGCCCGTGCCGTCCGACGTTGCGCAAAGGTTGGGTTTGGATGGAAGGGTCGTTGTTCGGACAATTAGGAATACAGTGTTGTTGATTGTCGGACAGCTGCAGCTGCGATAAACCAGGGATGGAATCCGGTAGAGTTTGCCACTGGCTGGGGCGGATGTGCAAACGTGGGGCCAAATTCACCGCCTGGTAACTGGGAACGGCTAACCGGGGTTTTGCAGGTTACTGAATCTGAGACCATTCGAGTCCTGAGTCGTGAGCCAAAGGCGGGGCATGGCGAAGTGTGAAATTCCGTTCGTAGATTCGATGTCGCACGATAGGGCCGGCGAGTGTCAGGGCAGGTGGGCAAGTGGGCAAATGGGCAGGTCGATAAGGTAGGTCGACAGATGAAGGAGGAACCGAAGTGTGGCTGGGAAAGTTGCCCAACAGGAGGAGGGTGGCCCATTTCAATGACCGCAGGAGACCAACCTGGAAGTGGGACATGGTGACATGGTGCCTGCCTCGTGCCTGTTTACGAATACCACACCTGCGCGCCAAGACTCACGCACGCGCATGGACCCCCACTCGCCAGGGGCACGCAATCAGGCACGGCCCACAGCTGCAATTGCAGCAGAGAGGAGGTCAGGTATCCACTTCCCTCGCTGGGCGACCAGACGAGTTCTCATTCGCAACCCGTTTCGCATCACTTTCGCCCCGCATGACCGAACTTGACCTTGACAGTTGACACAACTCACACATGGCTGACAGCAGTTGCACTGATTGCTGGTAAAGAACGGATGACGGTGTTTTATTTGTTTGGAAGAAACGTGCACCGACGCATACCCATTGTCTGGACAGAATTAAGCATACCACGGTTCCCTCCGAAGGCGACAGAGCACGGGCTTCAGCTCATTGTCTTTCATCTCATCTGAAGTCCGCCAAGGTATTCGTATTTACTTCGTTTTCCTGAGCTCGTTTGTCTTGGAAACAAACATCTCCTTCCCCTATAGGTACGGCCACCACCCCTTTAACGAGGGACTGTCCGCCACCAACCGGAAATTTCCCCGTCATTGCGGACCGGGCTACT
Source organism: Chaetomium olivaceum (assembly GCA_039881045.1). Classification (NCBI taxonomy): domain Eukaryota; kingdom Fungi; phylum Ascomycota; class Sordariomycetes; order Sordariales; family Chaetomiaceae; genus Chaetomium; species Chaetomium olivaceum. The sequence goes on along the minus strand of JAYWVB010000024.1, from coordinate 133,857 downwards.
TCGTAGTAGTGCCTGAACAGCTCCGTTGAGCTCGTCATCAGTGACCAATGTGCAAACAGTACAACTGCAACAAGTTCCTCTGGGGGCATTAATTGCCAGCCGCACCAGGACCGGTAACCTTCACAGGGCCAGTGTTGCTGTCGGAACCGAGCGGCTCAGTGCCTGTTTTGGGGTCCGGCTTCCGGACGCTAAGTAGTAGCTTCGCTCTGTCGGCGAGGCCGCCGCCGCCCATCGGTCTGGTACCATTCATTTTTTTGAAAGGAAAGTCCTTGGCTGAACCAAAATTGCCGCCCGGACCAGGACCGTCGCCTTGTCGCCCTGTCTCGGAGTCACGCTTCTGAGGCTGCTCGCCTTCACCCGGATTGGACACGCTACCAATCGCAGAGGGAACCGCTGTAGACCCCGAAAGAGCAGGCGAAGACGATGATGAAGATGAAGATGAGGACGAACCACCAAGAGGTTCCACTGCAGGCTCGGGCGCCGGGGCAGGCATGCGTCGCGCGGGTTGAACGCCCCGAGCAGCGCTTTGGCGGCCGGTTCCGCTCCCCCCTCCGCTCCCCCCTCCGCCTCCCCGGCCACCGCCGCCGGCACCACCCGTATCACCCCCTCCATTGCCAGCTCCACCCCCACCTCTACCACTGCCGCCGCCGCCAGCACCACCAGCACCACCCCCTCCATTGCCTCCACCACCTCCGTTGCCTGCACCCCCCCCTTTACCACCACCACCTCCACCACCTCCACCTCCACCACCGCCGTTGCCGCCGCCGCCACCACTAGTGTGGTGACGCTTGTCCATCCCCCCATTAATAGACGCGGCGGCAGGCACAGTGCCGTTGACAGGAGCAGGAGGAGGCTGATTGTCAACAAGGGTGTCCCGTCGAGCGGCAGGCCCCGCGCAGCCCGAGGAGCTCGTGCAGGGGATAACAGCGGCGGTGGTGAGCCCGACGAAGGCGAGGAGGGCTGTGGTGTGTTTCATTGTTTCTTTGGATTAGGGATCAGCGTCGGCGATGCGATGGGGAAGTAAGGGGTATTCGGTTGTCGACCTCGGAAGATGGGGTGTGCTGTCAGTAATTTGATCTAGACCTGCTAGATGTGATGAGGAAGGAGTGTGGGAGTTGGACAACTTGGTACGAAAGAACGAATGCTGGAAAGGAGTGTGTGAGGCTTTGCCGGAAAGCCTCGGATGTAAGGAATGTGTTGATCTGTGAGTCGATGCTGAAGTAAAAGGTTCCCTGATGGTTTTAGGGGCTATTAGCGCCTTCTTGTACTTGGCCGTCGAGCAATGTAAGGTATGCTCTCCTAGCCCCATGTCTCCACTACTCATATCATGGAAAGGGTGTGCATCACTGAGCATCAGCGTCTGTCTCGCATTGTCACACTGTCTCGTGGCTCATGCCTACGGACAAAGATTGAGACTGGCCGAGGACCAGGAAGGATGACTCAAAACTATTCTCTCCTACCCGTGGGTTAGCGTGAGGTGGTACCGGGATGCCGCATCCCAACTTCGAAACAAGGGCCCTGAAACTGGAGGGCAAAGGGCAAACACCACGGACCCCCCACCACCAAGATTCAGAGCCCAGGAAATGTGTATCAAAAAGGAAGCAGAATCATATAAAGTGTCGGCATGACTGAACCCGAGGCCGGCGGCCTGTTGCTGTGTTTGGGACCATCGGCACAAACGTCGAGTAGACAAAGGGTGAGACAACCTGGTTGGTGACACAAGGACTCTGGACTTTTGCCCTGTCTCAGCCGTTGCAGAGACACGATGGTCCAGTTTGAGTGTGGCCAAGGTGTCGAGTAGAAATGCTGGAACGTCACTGGGCAGGCAGAGGTTCTCCCGTCAGCCGCCAGTCGTAACGGATCGAGTAAGAGCGGACACAACGTATTCTCGCCGGTAATTGTATTAGTTTTATTTAATCGAAATCCAGCGGCGGTATTGACGTGGTATGGGAAAGGTGATGGCTCACATGGAAACTGGGTCCGCTGCGTAGCAATATCCTTCGCGGCCCAGCTTCCCCAAGCGGTTGCACAACCACGCCGTAAATATCCGACCAGTTTTCCACGCCCCAAATGCATTCTGGAGAAGTGAGTTTGAGACACAAATAAATCCGCCAAGGGGGACCTCGAGGTGGCCCGACCATGCTCGGGTCCGGTCGGGTAACAAGGATAACGCGTCTTTGCCGCAAGGAGTCGGGCCCGCTCCGGTCCCGACTTCAACCGCCCAAACAAAAGTCCAGGATTGTCCAGGATTTGAGTACCTTCTCACCCATCGGTGGGTTTATTACATGACCGTATTTCTCCATAATGTTTGTTGCGTCGGGTAGCTGGTGAGGAAAATCTTCCTCTCTTCCACTTAGACAACGCATGCCGTAGTTCGGACGGCTGGTTTAGCCTGGCTCGTAGCCGCACGCTTCTCTAGTCTAGGCCGCTTCTACCGGCACATCTTGGGTTGCAAATCACATGGTCTTCTCAAACACCTTGGGAAACTGATTCGTGCTTGGGGTCGGCCATTCCATCTTGCTGAAAGAATCCATCTAAAACCACTGCAGACTGCAAAGGTTCCTCTAGACAAACCAGCCACACCGGTACTTTTTGCTATTTTGCCCCCATCATCCCCCAGCTCAAGCTCGCAATGCCACTATCTCAAATCCATCATTCCGCCAGCCCGGTTCAGGGCAGTCTTCACAACGAGGAGCATGTTTTAGGTGTAGAGAAGGTTCACTACCCCCGACTCTCTGGGCCACATGCTTGAACCTTGTGGTCGCTCACAGATTTGGGCAATGGGGCCGGCCAAAATTGTGGTGGTGACCCGGATTGAAGCAAAGTTCTAATGACGAGTCTCTGAGATGTACATACCTAGGTATACAACGTACATTGAGGGAGCGAAGAAGGCACACTTCGTTTCATTTATTACGCCAATCCTCTAAAGTTTTCAGGGTAGCCATCGGATGCCCCAGGTCTGCGTGCTTAATCGTGCATGATCTTGCATGACTCGATGGTGGCGTTGTGACTAACGCCAGCTTCGCTTCGCAGAGGTAGGTACCTACGAAGCAGCAGGGCACAATCAGATACTTATACCCATTTTTAGCCCGTGTCGCAGCGCAATCTTTGAACCGTGCCTTGGAAGTTTTGGGAACCTCCGTCGCGATCCGCTATCATCGCGCGGTGAGTTGTCGTGCTGGCCTAACCTCCGACCCCGCCGTTTTGTATACCTACAGTCTCGGGAGAAGTGATATGTCTACCGGCTTTAAAGTCAGGTTTTTCAGTCATGGTAAACTGCAAACTTCGCGATCTCACCAACGTGAGACGGAGGACTCGATAGTCCGCAGACTTTATCTGACCCTCTGTGCAGAGCTGAAGCGGGGGGATGGTGGCATCCCGAGCCTAGTGGCAGAGAAAAGGACCTCTCAAGTAGGGTAGTAATACACGTCGAATTTAACAAGGGGCCTTGGATGCATCGGTACCAGCGCTCCTCAGTGGCTGGCCTTGAAGAGAGGGTGAGGGGCTGATCGGAGCCTTGCGAGCGACTCCACCGCCTCTTTGTGATGCGTGTATGGCACATTCTTTGGAGCGAGGTTTGCTTTGCTCAGCGTTCTTAAGGGGCATGGGATGCTTTAAAAGGAGTTCGTGACCAAACAGTGCCCCCAGAAGATGGTCTGGATCGAGAGATAGCATGTCATGAAGTTTTGAAGCATGATGGCGTGGAGTGAAACGAGGCCGTCCAGCGATTGGACGCTAGCAAGACAGGCCAGACCTCGTCCGCCGTCGGGATGTGATCCTGACTGCTGATTGGAGGCAAGAAAGGGAGAGTGAGTTGCAATACATCCAATATAATGCACGTTACGTTACGCGTAACATGCCCCGATTCGGACACCGCGTTGCCAATATGGGAGCAGATGGAGGGAGGGTCGGGTGAGGGAAAGCGTTAGCTTATAGGAGAAAGTGCTTCACTCATGTCCACCCACGGTATTTCACTTTTGCACAATATAGAGCTCTGAATGGGTCCGGAATCCAGTCGCTATGTTATATCGGCCATTCCAGCTATGGAAGTCCTCGGTGCAGTTGCAAGCGGTGAGATACACCCACAGATCTCCACTGCGACTCCTAACTTAAACACGAAAATCAGGTGTGACGCTAGTCGAGACGGCGGTGAGACTGGGCCAGACGTGTCTGAGGCTGCAGGAATTTTGGGAGTCGATGAAGGAAGCACCGGATGATGTCAACTATATTCTGAACGATCTCCAACTCGTCCGGAACATCCTACATGACATCGCAAAGCAGAAGGATGTGGTTCCCTCGGTCCAAATGGTGTTGTTGACATGCTTGGAGAGGGCTGCGGTTCGTTGACTGTTCCGGAATATTGCACTGCCTGTCTTCTGCCGCTAACTAGTGACATCCAAGGCCCTTGAGACAATCGTTGCCGATTTTGAGGCAGCCTTTGCCGCCTCCACCTCTACAAAGGGCCGAATCTGGACTGCCTTCAAATTCACCGCCAAAGATAAAAAGCTGCAAAAAGTTCCGCGAGTCACTAAGCGGCGCCAAGCAGAACTTGATGCTGGGATTGATGTACCAAAAGTATCCCCCGTTCTCCCACCCCCTTAATATCCTTGAACTGGACGTCCTGACTCCTTTTGACAGCATACAGCGGCCAAAGCTCGCCTTTACAAACCAAGATGCCCAGTTTGTATCTGTTGTCGCGCCAAACTCTCTGGACACCGCCGACCAGCTGAGAAATCCCATTCTGACTAAAGCATCCACCCCCATTGACGACATCTATGATGATGCCGCCCCACCGGCATATTCCCCCGTCGATTCCAGTTGCTTCAACGACACGGTCACCGAGCTGCCTCCGGCCAATGCGCCACAGAAAACAGGGAGGGACACAACGGCGGCCATCGTCTCCAGCAGGGCGGTGCAGTCGTTCATGCGACAAGCTCTGCACATGGCCGTCGACAACCTCTTCGCAAGCGGGACGGTCGAGGAGCTGAGGGACACGACGCTGGACCGGGTCACCGCATTCGAGTCCATCAGCTCGGGCACATGCGACAAGGACGGGAACAACTTGAAGCCGGGCCGCAAGGCTTCCACAACCGGTTATGGTGGTTCGGAAGAGGAGGGTAAACGCCCATCCCAAGGCCGTCGCAATTCCAGTTTCTCCCGTGCGAGGGTCTGCCACCAGACGTCCTCCATGGGGGTTGTCTTGGGCTCCATTTGGGTGCGCACAAGCACGCTCAAAGTCGAAGACACCTCCGATTCGACCGGGCGGAAGCTTGAAATCATCACCTCCTTCATTTTCTACCCGGCCTCTTGGCTCTTGCGTTTTGGTCTCGGCTATGGAACGGAGGCTAGTCTCAACTACTCCCAGGAAAAGGGTTGGAAGTTCAACTTCGTTCCCATCCGCGCGGTACCCGAGGATTCCCTTATTTTTGACTTATGCCGGCAGGGCGCGACGCAAGCCGTGAAGTTGATGCTGGCGAGGGGTGATGCGTCGGTGAAAGACACTAGCCCCAAAGGGTGGTCTCCTCTTCATGTAGGTTTATTTCCCAGGAAGATGTGCTGCTCGCCTCGCTTTATTATCCAGTCCGTTATCAATTGGACATAACTGACGCGCGGTAACTCCAGTATGCTGCAGTTGGCGGGCACGTTGATCTCTGCGCGGCCCTGCTCGAGGCCGGCGCCGACAACAACGCCCTAGCTTACGAGGGACCAACCGAAAACGCCCTGTGAGTCTGAACTGCTTAAGTCAAATTGCCCAATTCCTTCAGACTCGTGTGCCTCTCCCCCCCCTTCAACCGTCATCGACTCTCCTCTCCACTAGCTAACCAAGCCCCCGCGCACAACTCCCAGAACGCCTGTCACTATGTTTGCCGAGTGCGCGCAGGCGTTCCCAGTGGCCGAAAAGATCCGCATGATCCGGCTTTTTGCCGACACGCTCGACCTCACGGACCCGTCGGGGGACGGCTGGACCGTCATCACCAGCCTGGTCAAGGCCCTCACCAAGGAGTCGGTGCCCATGACCGAGATTAGCGCCAACTGGCTGCTGCGGCTGACGGGGTCGGAGCCTATCGTGGCCTGCGGCGCGCGCACGCTCTGGGACGGCCTGCAGCACGCCGTCCGCTCGTTCCTCGCCCACCAGCAGGACAGCCAGATCCTGGTGGGCTTACTGAAGCGGGATGGCGGTGGGAAAGGACCCGACGACGCGGAGGGCGGCGGTGGCGGCGATGGCGGGGGCGCTGACGATACCGACGACCTCGGCATTGAGATGCAGTCGCTTGTTACCGCCATGTCGCACTGGCTTGCCCTGCGCGCCAGTCAGCGCGAGCTGCTCCCCATGATCGTCGAGGCGGGCCGGTTCCTGAAGATGGAGAGTTTCGACTGGATCGACGACAACGTCACGCCGAGGGCGTACGTCAGGGGCATATCGGCCATTTACGCTACCTGGACTAATACGCTGCCGCAGGGGATCGAGAACTTGCACAGCATCGTGGAAGAAGAACTCGAGTACGTTCTCGACTCTCTCTGCATGGACCGGGAGCGGTTGAAAGAGGCCATTCGGGCGGCTGAGAAGGAGGGCGGCTGCGTTGCGCAAAAGAACATGAAGGTGTGCAATGACTGCAAGGACAGCTACGTCAAGTTGGGTGCCGGGCTCGTCCAGCCACGGATGATTATTTTTGACGAGTGTTGGAAGACGGGTCACAAGCGGGCGTGCGAGTGCGAAGCCTATCTGAGCAGCATCGGGGTTACAGGGAGCACCTACGTCACGCAATCGGAGGGCGAGGACTCCGAGTCAGAAGTAGAGGAAGAGTTCTTTGCCGACGACGGGGATGACGCCCTGCTCGACCGGCTCTGCCAGGTTTACAACAATGCTCGTCTGAAGGACACCAGGGCCAATCCTTTCCAGGACGCGGCCACCTTGCTCTACCGCGCCCAGGGACGGATGTGGCTGAGCTCGTACGATCCCACGGAGGTCCTCTGCGCTACGTGTTTCTTGAAGAGAGAACAGTACATCGGTGCTGATGGGCAGAGCAGAGGACAGGATTTTACCCCCATGCCCAAGGCGTATGGCGCGTTTGTCCAGAGTTACGACCCTGCTTCCACCGTCGCAACATAAGACGTAATCCGGAGATCCAAGGCTGATATGAAGGATTTGGAGTATATTTAATTTAACTAAACGTATTTTAAAAGATTTTCACTAAAGAGTAGCAATGATGGAGTTGCTGAATGGAGTTCCTTATTTCACGCCAAAGCTACAGATTAAGTACAGAACCTCCTGTTTTAACCGCTGAATTTGGCAGGGCAGTGCCGCCATTTTCGGGCGTCTTGACAGTGCGGGTCAGTGAGTCACAGCCAGGTACTTGGAGTAAGATACTTAGTAAAGGTAAGTAAGGAGAGTAAGGGAGCCAATTCGCCGAATCCAGCCCTCGGAGTTAGCCCCGGAAGCTCCCGATCCGAGTCGTCCGACATCCCGGCCAAGAGCCAGAACGATCACGCTGACATCTCATGATACGGGGTACCAACACCGCTCAATTCCACGCCATCATCCGACTTTTGGGTGTCGGGAAATTTCTGAGACCGGCCGTCGGCGCCCGTCTCTGGCATTTCCGCCCTTGCCGCCGCCGCCGCGGCGTATTGCTCAGTCACTCCTCGCCGTTGCCGTCGCCGTCGCCACATCATAAACGCACCGCCCGCTACCGCAATTGTCCCGATGGCCGCGCCGATTCCGATCCCTGCCGATGCCCCCGCACTGAGACCGGCCGACCCTCCTTCCTCGCCCGATGAGGACGCGTCGTCGGTTGCGGTGAGATCGGGGTCTGGCGCGCTGCCGCTGCTGCCACTGTCGTTGGTGGTTGATGCGGCGGGGAAGCCGTCTATTGTGCCCGACGACGATGACGAAGAGGTTGAGGAGCTCGCGGTTGAAGCGGTCGACGTCGATGACGAAGATGTCGAGGAGCTCGCGGTTGAAGCGGTCGACGTCGATGAACTTTGCGAGTTGGCCTCCAGACCAAACACCATCGGTCCCCCGCTCCGTTCCTCGTCAATGAGGTTAAAGGCTGCGCTATTCGCGCCATCGATGCCGTCCTCGCCTGTCCGGACGTTGAACCAACAGGGCGTTGCAGACGTGAAGTTGAGCAGTATCGGCACAGTCGCGGTATTTCCTGGTGCTTTTTGTTGGTAGACTGCCGTCTTGTCAGCATTTGCGCGGCTGGCAGAGGCACAAGGCACTGGGGAGCTTGGGGTTGTGCAGACTCACTCCACCTCCCAACGCCGGGGTCGCAGAAGGTCCAGAGGACGGCCGTGTCGTCGTAGAAGCTCGTGTAGGTGACCATCACTGTGTCCATCTTGTTGTATGTGTTGTTCGAGCCGTCAGGTGGGTACGCAAAGATTGGTACCTTGTTCGGGTCGGGTTTTTGACCCGCGACGCCCGAAAGTAACATCACCATCGTGAGGATCATCGTGGACAGGCTAATCAGAGTCATCGCCATGTGTTGGAAAGACAGCAGGCACGAATTTACTGACTGTATCGCACTGGTAGAGCGCAGACGGTGGGCAGAATGTAGCTTGTGGGAGGCCCGAGAGGGCAACAGCTTAATTGAGGAAAAAGAGGATGATAATGATTTCTGCCCTGTCTGGTTAAACTGCCGGTGTTCAGGGGGATGCTGTTGCAATCACCTAGCCGACAGACACTTGGTCCCGACAGAACAGCACCGGAGGTAATTGGCTGGCTAAGCGCAGCCACCTCCTGAAATTGCTCTGACCCGTTGTCTTGAAATATGTATTTCTGCGGCGCGCGCGGCGGGTTGGCCGACGCGAATCTGACAGAGCGCCATACCCGATCCGGACGGACGTCGTTTCCGGATGTACTGTGTAAGGCAGTCGACAGTACCTTGGACATTACAAAGCAGAGGACCAGCCACCTTCCAAACTAGGGACCTGGTACCTGAGTATAACTAAACAGGCACTCCACTTTAGTATCATCGTCTTAACTCCTAGTTTCCCTATTATTTTCATCCTACCTAGTCGAGGTCTAATAAACTAACTCGATAGATTCCATAACGGGAATAAAACCATTAGATTCGGCAGTCCTAACCACAAAATATACGGTTGCTGTAGCAAAGGTAAGGTAACATTGTTTACAGGCGAATGATTGGCGACCAAACCGATCTGGATAAATATCATCTGATATCTAATTTGTTCAAGGCCGAATTTGGTTTGTATCAAAGGGTTTGAGTTGGTTTTGACTTGATTAAGGCCGTTATTTGACGGGCTCGAATGAGTACTCGGTTCTGCCTCCTAACAGCTGCAGGCCTTGTCCTCCCCGTCTTCTTTAGCATTAGACTTCTCAGTTTCCCTCTTCCCAACGCTCTTCACCTTCTCGTCAGCCCAGAGCGGGCGGGCATCAAAGCTGAACTGCAAAATCTCGGGCCGCTGGTAGTGGCCGGCGCTATCAATCCACACCTTGACGGCGCCCAGCTGCGAAAAGTCGACCTCGCTGGCCACCAGCTTCTCCTCGCCGCCGGTATGGGGGCCGGCAAGGTAGGCGCAAAAAGGGTGCAGCACGCCGAGCTCCAGCCGCCGCCGGCCTTGACGAGATCCTGCTCGCCCAGGTTCTCCTTCATCCAGTCGAGGCACGTGTCGTCGACGTAGTTGGAAGCGGTGATGACGAACACTTGGGCCGTCAGGGCATGCGTCTTCATGAGCGCCTCGATCTGGGCGTCGGCTACAGCCTCGAAGCCGGCCATGGTCGAGAGCGCGGGCCAGGCGCCGGCGTGAATGTGCTGGCCCTGCGCGATGAGCGCCTGCCGCGCGCCGTTCATGGTGTGCTCCCAGCAGGCCAGCCCGCCGAGATTCCAGCCCAAGGATAGCGGCCAGTTCTTGAGCGTGCTACCGCCGCCCTGCGCCCAGACGAGCCGCTCAACGTAGGTTGGTTGGAGCTTACGATGAACGCCAAGGATGGTGCCATCGCTGTCAATAATCACCTGTGAGTTGAAGAGCGTGTAGCCGCCGGCCATGCGTTCCGAGATGCCCAGGTTGATAGCCACGCCGGTGCGCCGGCAGGCATCCTGGATGGCCGCCACATCTTCGCCGTTGGGCTCGACGACAACCGATTCCTCGGCGTACTTGGCGAGTGCCCCGACCTGCTTCAGCGGAGGGTAACACTCGATCCAGTACTGCGGTGGGTTGTTAGCCATCCCGGGGGTGTTGACACGGGGCCTTGCGGGTTGCAGGCGGCAGCAGCGGTAGGCCGGCTGTAGAACCTACGGGATATCCGGGGACAAAGGTCTCAGGGAAGACGAGGAGCTTGACGTCCTCGGCGCTGGCCTGCTCGATGAGACGGACAACCTTTTTGAGGGTCGCCGCTTTGTCCATGAAGACAGGAGCCGCGTGGGCAGCGGCAACCTTAAACTTCATCAGCTTGTTGGCGGACATGGTGGTAAGGGTGGGTTGGGTGGTGCTTCTCGATGGTCTCGGGGGATGACGGACGGCGGGTCACGCTTGGATGAGGCGAGAGGGGGTACACGACAAAAACATAACGTCTCGGTGCCCAGGGGATGTCCCGACGAATGCGCCCCCGCATCTGGGTCTTGGCGGCAGCTTGGAGCCATTTGTTGGAAGTTGTGGCACTTGAAACACGGAAAACCTGGTTGCCGATGCGCTAATGTTAGATGGTTTCCAGGGGTTGAACAAGAGGCTATAAAAGGAGGTCAGGGCGGTGCCCGCCACGGAGGACGAAGACAGAAAAACCTTCAATGGATGACTTCAGGGATGCTCCGAGGATCCCAACCCACTGTTGTAAGCTCCATCATCTGTGTGATAACCGTGGAATCGTGGCTGTTGGTTTCCAACACCATTGAGCTAGTCTTAACGTAGGCTAGGCAACTCGCTCAGATCCAGCCTCCCCTCGCCGCGCTTCCCATACCCGACCCCTATCATGTAAACACTGTCAAGCGTCTCCGAGACGTTATACCCCTGCCCAATGGCGTGGCCCATCCCCAGCCCAAAATAAGGTATAGCAGCATATAACACATACTACAAAATCCACCAACCTGGATAAATCGTACAGTCCGATGTTTTGGTATTAATCAAGAGAGCAACCATGAGGTACACCTTGACCGTTCCATTTCCTGAATTGTTCTATGTTTGTGGGTCGGCAGTACTCAAATTCCCATTAGAACAAGGCACCTTCCCGAATCCTCAACCGTAAAAATATAACCAAAAGGGACCCAGAACCCGCTTTCCCTCCATTGGTACACTAGATCAGCTTGACCTTTAACACCTGGCAGTCATGCCTCATCCGGATTACCCACCTTTCCCTTGGGAACTTGAGCTTCTTAGGCATGCAAATTCAGATTTGAAGAATGTCAATCGTCTCCGCCACGCGCCAACTAACACGATGGGCTTATCATTTTGTTGTTATTTTCCCCAAGGTCAACGCGAAGGAAGACGAACGTCACCCTCTCGCAAACGACCGATTAGCCCAAAACAGGATTCTCCTCCGCCATCCACGCCTTCGCCTCTAACTTTGCCTAACGCCTTACCAACTATCGTATCCTCACCATTTGTGCTCTCGCCCTTCAGTCCCGTCTCCACCACAGCGTCTCGAAATCCGTCTCCTGAGCGCCGCGCCGTGAGTTCTCCGGCCACCCGTCGACCGTCGTCTACCCTTGCGCCCTCTCCTCGTCATCTTGCGCGCGACGCATCCCGCTTCTCCTCCTTTGAAACACCCCCCTTGGCACGCAGTGGCTCTGCCATAGCATACCACCAAGACGTTATCCTCGCTGCCTGTGAAATCTGGGAAGAAGCCTACGATCAAGTCAAGAGCGACGATGCGTTGAAGCCGCTGGTGAAGAATTACGAGGCGCTCTTCAATACTGTCACAAGAGATGGCTTTTTCGACTCGCGTCGCTCCTCGCGTGTTCAAAAGGAGCCGATGACCGATGACGAAGAACAAAGCAATGCGGGCGAGGAATGTTTCACGAGACTAGCCCAAGAATATATGGACCTCGCAAGGCGGGATTCTGCCAGCCAAAGTATCGTTTCATCTGCGGTGCAGTTCATCCAGAAGACCAGAGACGTCGTCGGCCTTGCGCTCGCTTCGTCTCCACCTGCGTCACTCGCCTGGACCGGTATTTGCACCATCGTCTTGCCTGTATGTGTTCTTCATCAGCGATTCAGGCACAGTAGGCTAACTAACTGAGACAGATCATCGTCAACCACGCCGAGCAGATTTCTGCCAGGGAATCGGGCTTTTCCTACGTCATGTCACGATTTACATGGTACGGTCAAGTTCTCGACCTTCTGAACCGGGAGTACTGGAAAAGCCCCCAAAGCTTCTCTGCGCTCCGACATGCGATCCACGGCGAGATTGTCGCACTTTACAAACTCCTCATCGAGTATCACCTACGAGCATACTATACATACTGCCGCCCCTTGACTACGATTTCCAGAGACATTCTCAAACTTGACGACTGGAACTGCATGCTAGCCGAGATCAAGGAGAGCGAGAAGCGTCTGGAGGAGTACATGAGCCTCAACTACGAACAGCATCTGCTTGACAAGCTCCACACGCTCTCCAAGGACGCACTCCACAAACAACGGTTTGAGACGCTGCTCAAATTCAAGTTCCCCGACGACCTCCCCTACGCCGTCTACCAGGCCTACCTCGACAGCATCGATTCACCGGAAGACGGTACCGGGGCAGGGGTCCTCACGCATCCCGTCTTTGTTGAGTGGGCTTCGGGCGATTCGGGTGTTTTCGTGTTGGAGGGCATTCCGGGATCTGGTAAATCTGTTCTGTCAAAGTCTCTGTTGACGGAATTGCCCAAGTGGAGGCCCTCGTCAATTTGCGCCTTCTTTTTCAAGGACAATGGGAAAGGCCAAAATGGGGCGACAACGGCGCTATGCAGAGTTCTCGATCAGCTCTTCCGAGGCCAGCCAGACTTGGTCGACAAGATCTGCGCCAGAGTTGACCACCTTCTCCCGGAGGAGGTGCGATGCAATTTTGATCTGCTCTGGGGAGCTCTTGAGGAGGCTACCCAGGATTGCGAGCCTGGGAGTGTCACTGTTGTTCTCGATGGGTTCGACGAATGCGAGCCGGAATCGGCCGACAAACTGCTCCAGAAGTTAACCGACTATCTCGTTGGCCCAAGCCCACGCATGAAGTTCTTCCTTACCACACGCCCCCTGGTTTCGGCACCACCGCTGATCTTCTCTCCCGGCGTCACGGTTCTGAAGCTGGAGGAGGACCCACATTGCCTCAAGCACATCAGCAAAGATATCGAGAGCGTGGTCATGGCCCGCTTCGAAGGATTTGCCCTGCGGTGTATTCAAGATGCGGGACTGAGACAGGAACTATTGGAGTTCATTCGACCGCGAGAAGACAGGACATATCTGTATGTCAAGTTGCTATTTGACTACCTGGACTTGAGGATGAAAGACGGTCTGCCGCGAGTACCCCGTGGCTGGATCGACATCTTCAAGAAGCTGCCGGCCACGGTGAAAGAGGCATACGTCGGGTTTCTCAACCGAATTCGAGAGTCTCAAAGAGGCGACGTCAAAAGCTTGTTTCAAATCGTCCTTGCCGCTGCGAGACCCCTCACTCTTCAGGAGGTCAACATCGCGCTCAACATCCGGGACCTTCCAAATGGAAGCAAACACGGCCTGGGGCTGCAGGACGAGCGCTGTTTCCGGAACTGGATCTTGGACGCTTGCAAGTACTTCTTGGATGTCTACAATGGCAGGGTTTACTTTATCCACCAAACTGCCAAGGACTTCCTTTTGGCTGGTCCGGGGGAGAACGGACACAGAAAACCGGACTGGTTGGGGGATTTTACCATCCAAGCCTGCCACAAAACGTTGGCTAAGAGCTGCATTTTGTATCTCTCGTTGCCCATGCGCGTGCCTTCCAGGTATAAAGGCGTGCCCCCACCGCAAAAAATAGTGGTCAACACCACTTGTGGGACGATGCCGAGCTCGCATTTGCTGGCTACGCACATTTCTTTTGGCGTACCCATGTGGCCGTCGCGCTGGATACGGATTCCGTCAGCAACGCAGATGGCGTTCTCAAGTTGCTGGGATTGTTGCGGCCATGGTACCAGAGCATGGCCACTGGCATTCGGCTAAAATCGCCGTGGATAATGATTAACGGGGCGGTGCTTCAGAGAGCCCTGGCCCCGGATGACACCAGCGGACCTTGGGGCCCCAATCGCGTCGACGTTGAGCCCTAGCAGGGCCACAACCTCATCAACGCGACCATCGATGGCAGCTACCTTGTCGTCACTGACCAGACCGGGAAGCCACTCCCTCGCACGGCACGAGTACACATCGAAGCCCCCAACGCCCTCCAACGATTCAGCTCCGTAATCCGCCAAGTCGCAACAATCCACGCCGTCCGGGCACTAACACCCTACCAACTCCACTCCCCGCTCCCAGCAGACTGGTTTTCCGTCCGCTTCTCCCCCAAATGCAAACCCAACAAACCCCACCACACCCACATCAATTCCTCCCCCTGCCCCCAAGGGGAAAACAAACTGCACCTCCACGACGGCAACACCCTCACCTACACCCTCACCAACCGCACCCACCTGCACACCGCCCACGTCCACATGCTCAGCCTCAACGCCTCCTGGACCGTGGGCACCCTGCTGTGGAACGTGCGCCTGCCGCCGCGCCAGCAGAGGACGGGCGAGCTGACCATGGTGCTGCCGCGGCGGGTGAATGAGGATGATCCTGTCGAGGCGGAGGATGAGATCGTGGTGGTGTTTTGTGTGGGGGGCGGGCAGGGGGGTTGTTGTGGCGAGAGGGTGGTCGGGGCGGCGGAGTGGGTTAGGGGGGTGTATGTGCCGCCGGTTTTGTTGGGTGGGGAGTCGGGGAGTTTGGAGGCAGGGGGAGGGGGAGGAGTTACTGGGGTTGCTGGGGTCGGGATGGGGATGGGGAGTGGGAGTGGGAGTATGAATGGGAAGGTGCCTGTGGCGGGGTGGCTGGGGTTTGTGCCGCCGCCGAATTGGGTTGTCAAGAGCTTTGGGGTGTGTATTGCGCCGAGAATAAGGGATGGAGATATAGGGGCAGGAGCGGACTGTGGGTGAGGATGTGAGGAGTTGGTATCATGGCTGTCATAAGGCAACGATGGCCCGGGGGCTTTTCATGCTGGTGTGGACAGTTCTGCTTGTTAGGCTATCGCTACGGGAAACTATTACGGGGTTGGCTTATGCGTGTCTATAGGTCGTTCTGTATCCAGTTTGGAACGGAACTCCAAGCTCCCTACTGTGCTTGATAGTCGGTCAACCCTAATTTAAAATCTTTAAATACACTTAGTTCAGTTCGAACCGTTCGGCTTGTACACTAAAAGCCCTACATTGGAAACTACATTCAATCGAACCACCGCACAGCCCCATACAAACCGACCCCATCCTCCCCTTTGATCAATCTGGCTCTGGCTAAGCCGGAGCTTGCCAACTCCGAAGCTCGAGGAACAAAGGGGGCCACGGCCGCCAAGTCCTATCGTTTTGTCTTTTAAGGGGGCTGGAAAAGTGCGAGCAAAGTTCTATCAAATAGATGAATGCAAAAGGGGTGTCATTCTTTCTCCATGAAGGGGAGGACTTCGAGCAAGAAAAGGGGGAAAAGTAAAATACATTACCCCTTTTCTCGAGGACCGAGCTAGGAAGAGCCTGAAAAGAGACTTTGAGAAGTGCTACCTCACAGGGCAGCTAGTAGCAATTTGACACCCAACCGCGTTATCACCTCCCATGCTCCCCATCGACGGCCCCGGAATAAGCGTAACAACCAAACCACGCGCTACGCAATACTCAAGGGGGCCTTCAGAATCCAAAATCAGTCAAGGACAGCGACCCACCCGTCTCGTATCGGTTACGAGCCGCCGCCGCCATCGCCACTTCGTCCACGGTGTTGATGTAATTACTTGCCTCGGTGGCACTTCGACCAGATTCAGGCTAAATAATTGGGATAATGTTGAGTACCGCCCAAGGTGTTGGCCGGAGGGAGGGATGCGTACACATTACCCCCCCGGGAGGCCGCTTGCCGGACTTGGCTCCGACCCTGGGGCGGTAGCCCGACGCTCTGGTTCCAGTGGAAGAAGTCGGTGGGTCCCATTTCTTCTTGATCTCGCGCAGTGCCTCGGTGTTGCTCCCAAAGTATGCCTCCTCGTGCCCCTGGAGTTCGCCATCGGCAAAGTTGATAAAGGCGGCGCGACCGTTGACCGAGTACTTCCTCAGCCGGGTTTCCATCTGCCTTAAGAAGTCCTTCATGGCCCTGGTCAGCCACTTCTCCTTCCACTCGAGCATGACGTAAGTTTGGTAGGCACCAGTGCGCCATGGAAACGCCGTGGTGCTTGATATTTTGTTCCGGTTCGCCACCCCACCAGTATGGATCCAGGTCACCTGCATGAGACCCTCCTCGCCGGTGAAATCTTCCCGAAACAAAGCCATCGCATACCGGATCAGCTCTGTAACAGCGACTATTGTGTCCTTGTCGTTGTTGAGGACGACCGAGGTATAGATGCGGTACTTGCCCGTGGCCGACGAGAGGGTGCTCTGGTTCTCGAACGACCACTGCGACACCAGCGTCTCCAAAAGGAACTTCGTCGAGGGCTCCTCTGCCGAGCGCAGCTTGAGCTGCCTGGCCAGGGCCCTATCCTTGATATGTTCATCGACGGTGGCGTCGAACTGGGCCTTGCCGCCGTTGTGGTAGATGGGGAAGCGGACTCTGAGCTCGGATCTGGCATCTTCCAGGTTGCACACCCACGAGCTGTCAATGGTGGTTTCATCAGGCCATTCAGCCGTGTAAAACTCCACCATGGTACCCATGAAGGCATTCATAACGTCCGCGTCATGCCTAGGCGCCCATACGTGCAGGCCGGCGACTACATTGTTGGTCGTCACCTTCTTCAGCCGCATTTTGAGCTCGACGACAACCCCAAAGTTGCCGCCGCCCGCCCCACAGAGCGCCCAGAACAACTTCCCGCTGTCGCCGTTGTTGTCGTCTTCGCTAGTAACCGTCACGTCGTTACCGTCGGCCGTCACGATGGTGGCTTCGAGGAGCGTGTCGCAGCCCATGCCCAAGCTGCGCGTGAACGGGCTAAGCCGCCGCCGAGCACAAACCCGCTGACGCCCACCATAGGGCAGCGCCCACCGTTGACAACCCAGCCGTTGCGGTCCTCGTCAACCAACTTCTTGTACGCATGGCCCCAGCGCGCACCCCCCTGCAGTGTGACTTTCTCGGCCCCGGCAGTCATGTCGAGCGTCACCTCCGTCATCTTAGAGAGGTCCAGGAGGATGCCGCGGTCGGTCGTCGAAAATCCGCGTACGAGTGCCCGCCGTCCTTGATGGTGAGCCGCTGCCCGCTCTCCTTGGCTGCTGCAACCACGGCCTTGACCTGTGCCGTGTTGGATGGCTGCATTACACATGCCGGCCGCGCGTAGCGGAACATGAGATTTTCGGTCGCTACCGCATATTCGTATTTCTTGTCCCCCGGCTTGAGAACTCTCACATTATCGGCCTGGACTGTACTGATCAGAGCTTCCATGGTGATATGAGGAGCAGCAGGGTTGAGAGCAAGGATAACTAAAGTGTCGCGTCAATGTAAACAACAACAAGCAGTGATGCTGTGAACCTACTATTGGCGCCTGTGGGCTCTGTTCAGCAAGGTCGGTGACGGAAATAACTGAAACTTGGCCGTCTTAACAAAAGACAAGGACGTCCGACTTGGGCACGATTCTCGTCACATACTAAGGCACAAGAATAAATAAAAAGAAGAGAGAAGGCCCCCTTCCCCTTCAAGAGGACGCAGAGCCACTGACGGAAACTGGCCCGCCAATAAAGTGTTTTTTTTTGCTGTCCGCTGCAGCCGAAACAATGCAGATGCACTAGGGCGTCGATCATGAACCCAAGACGCAGCATTGTGAATACCTATGTACCCGAGTACCTCATATGGCGGCCCAACCCCACGCCCCCCTCTCAGGCCTGTGTATGATGCGGCGTATCAACGAAGCGAGAGGCAAGCCTCTTCCTATTGCGGTTCCGCGCGTTTGGAACCCCTCAACCCCTCACCCCCTGCCTCTCTTCTCCGCGGCCGGGCAACCCACAGGATGGAATTCTAAACGGGTCTACAGGTTCACAATTGCGTTGACATGGATAGATGGCGCTTCCAGGGGTCCCTTTTAGATCATTCGTTGGACGGTACCCTGGTAAGCTCTTAAACCTCCGGCCATTCAGCACAGCTTAATTCAATCCCCTGTTCGACTCCCTTCGATTCGTAGGTTCCGGTGAAGATCGATTACCTAACCTGGGGGGTGAAATGAGTACACCAGGTCTCATTGATGCCTAACACAGGCAGTTTGCCAGCGAACAGGCAAACTCTCAACACAACAATCTAGTCGAATGCGATGTATGAAAAGCCTCTGGTCGGCCGTGTAGAACAAGGTGTAGCTGGCGAATACAACCTCGTGTCCGATCACGTGCCGAGATGGATGTTGGCCAGGTTCTTTTCATGGTAATGTAGGCGTTGACTTCAAGGTTGCTCGCGCCGCCGACGTCGAGCCGGTCCTGCCCTCCAGTGAGAGGCGGGGCCGCGCCTTAGTTGGAGGCCTGCGCTTGCATCTTGAACGCCCTCTTGCTCGTCACATCCCAGCCTCTTGTCTTCATAGTGTTGAAAGTGACAACGGCAGCAGGTAGGATTGAGGATACGCCGCAGCTATCATGACATCATTCTTACCTAGCTAACAGTTAGTAGTTCTGGCCGCTCGAGTACCTCCCCTGAATGAATTGCCGGGAATGGAGTGGATCGTAATTGAGTCGGGGGTGAAGTCGGAGTAGACGATACCTCCCAACCCGTCGGTGTGGCTCAGTACGTCGATGTCAACTTGTCTGCTGCTCCAGCTCATGACATCCTTAAACCGCTTGCACTCAGCTTTCCCACAAGTCAACGCCGCCTCAAGTTACAAATATCCGACAGTGTCATGCTGCTTCGTATACCACAGTAAGGGTGAAACGAAGCTGTGTTAGCCACAACGCCACGGATGCATGATTATGGACGCAAAATTGTGGCATCCAATCGCTCCCCTGAAAGCTTTGGAGGTTTAGTCTAGTAAATAAAATGAATTGTTCCTTCTTCGCCCCCTCAATCTACATTGTACGTCTTAGAGACTCATCATTGAAGCTTCGCTTCAATTACCACGGGTATCGGAGGATCCCATCGAGCCCCAGCATCAGTACCAGGAACACGGGAGAGGCCTAGACCTTAGCATCTTCCTCGAGGCATTTAAGGGAGCACAATAGGAGATACGTGCCTTGCCCCGGCGTTCTTAAGTCGGTGGTATGCCTCATATAGATCAGTCAACTATCAGTCAAACTTGAGGATGGAGAAGTCCCAGTCTCTCAAAGTACGGAAAGTCAGCTTCACACCCAATCAATCTTGAATAGGGTTGCTGGCACAATCCCAACAGGGGGGGACACATCAATTCATATAAGCAACATGATGAATACGATCACGAAGTTAAAGCCGCATTTGTAGCAGCTGGTTTGAACCTCCTCAGTTCCTCTCCAAATGTAATGTGCAGTGTTTCCGACAATAGCAACAACATGGCACTACTTACTGCTTTGGGCTCATTGTAAGCAAAGTCCGCAAGTTGTCCTCAGTACCCATGTGTTCGACTCCATAATTCGGTATTTCAATTTCCAGGAATATGTAGGGTGCAACTAACAGCCCTTTTTTACTTCGGTCTTCAAGACAATAACTCAGCCAGATCTATATCCTTTCCCACACACCATCTTTCATCCAGCAAATCACATCATCGCTTACACCCCTTTCAATCAATCACTACACCGTCGCGCCCTTGTCAAGCAACAGCTTAACAAGATACTCGTTCCCGGTCCGACGCGCAAAGGTCAGTGGCGTTTCTCCACCGGAGGCTCTGTGGTGTACGTTCGCACCGTTGTTGACAAGAAGTGTGGCAATTTCCGACTTGTTGTGTGAAATTGCATAGGTGAGGGCAGTGTCTCCGTTCTCAGCTTTGTACTCCATGCTGGCGCCACGGCTGAGAAGAAGTTCGACAACGTCCATCATTCCTTGCCACACTGCCAGTATCAGAGCCGTGTCTCCATGGGCAGATCTGTATTCGATGCTGGCGCCGCAGTCGAGGAGGAGCTTGACAATATCCCCCCTGTTCTCAGAGACTGCCATAGTCAAGGGAGTATCACCGCTGTCGTTGTGATAGTTTAGATCATCGCTGCTTGCATTGAGAATCACCTTAACAATATCGATGTCACCCTTCTCAATGGCGAAGGTCAGTGGTGTGTCCCCGTCTTCGTTACGATATTTCATGTCTACACCCCGTTCGACAAGGAGCTCGCACACCTGTTGTTCTTCTGCATGAATCGCCAACATCAGGAGCGCACCAAGATTGACACTATCATAGGAGTCGACCCCTCTGAGGAGCAGCTCGACGGTGGTCCAGTAGCCGTGAAGGGCTGCTCGGCGCAGCGCTTTCGCCTTGGCTTTGCGGGTTAGGCGGTTTGTCTCATTGTCCCAGCTGAGGAGCATGCGAACAATAGGATCGACACCACATACGGCCGCATAGAATAGTGCATCGTCAATTCCGGAAGGGTTGTGACTTAAGAGAAGCTCGACGGTGGTCCAGTACTCGTGAAGGATTGGTCGGTACAGCGCTCTTTCCTTGGCTTTACTGGTTAGGCGGTTTGTCTCACTACCCCAGTCGAGGAGCATGCGAACAATAGGATCGACACCAAAGAAGGCCGCGTAGAACAGTGCATCGTCAATTCCGGAAGGTTGGTGGCGTAAGAGAAGCTCGACTATGTCTTGGTAGCCCTTTGAACATGCTAATTGTAAAGAATCCGGATATTCAAGGGTTGCGATCTTTCTTGTGTCGGAATATTTGTAAGGGATTTCAACGCTCCCAGGAACAGTTCTGTCCACGTCGGCCCCAAGCTTCAAAAGCACGCCCACAACTTGAATATGACCGTGTAATGTCGCTGTGTGAAGCGCCATCATACCAGATCTGGAGCGGCTGTGGATTTCAGCTCCTTGGGCAATCAGACATTGCACGGCGTCAGTATCGCCCGCTCGTGCGGCGGTACGGAGTGCCCGGTTCTTCATTTCTTGGGCCATCATTTCTTGACTAGGCAACAAAGCCCGGTTGGTGGCAGCTTGGGATACCCATATTGCATGGTTATAGCTCTGTGCATCGATGGTCTCGAGGGAGGAGTCACTGGAGTCGGACGAATACATCATCTCGTCACGGTCGATCTCCGCGACGCTGGAATTATCGGAGAGCGATTCAGTACCGTGGATTTCGGCATCCTTGGGAATCCCGTAAATCAAAAAGGAGTCTCGTCTGTCATTGACAGATGCATTGATACATAATGTGTCGGTGCCGTGGTTTCAGTCCCAGGATCGTTTGCTTGGACGGAGCTATTTCTCGGAGGTTGGTCATCGGTCTGATCGCTGTCTTTGTCGTTGCAAGGAGCCACGGCAATGGCTGGGTCTGCGGTGCTGTCAAATCCCATGACGTTGGCAGTCATGCCCGAGACACGACGTCTTGACGAGGAATGCGCTTCTCGAGAAACCAGAGAAAACGGGCAATCGAGACAGGATTCTGGGACCGGAATGGTTGAGAGTGTCGCATCCATCCTCTCATCAGCCACTGGTAGACTCAGGATGCCCGGTCGAAGATTGTCCACAGCCTGGTCATGATTCTTTTTCTCTACCATGACGACGAAGCCCGTATCGCACTCGGAGTTGCTGAAGTCCATATGGCGAATTCCGATTACGCGTGAGCCGTCGCAGTTTGAGTGCTCTTCTTTGACGAGATCGACGTCAATTGTTTGATGGGAGACTTGGCAAGTATTGTCCACTTCCATAGTCATTGGTATCCGATGAGCCTCGTGAATCGGAGTCGCTTCCCTCTCGGAAGCGGCTGGATTACCAGCTTCTAAAGTATTGGTGACCTGGGTGATCAGTCCCGGCATGCCGGAGAGCATGTCAGAAAGTGAGGATGTGTTCAAAGGGTCGGGTGACGATAGATCATTGTCTGGTCGTGCGTGTAACAGATCCATAAGCATGAGAGCTACGTAGGTATTGTTCGAGTGGGTGTCGGGGTCTTCAGAAGCGCCACAAGGCGTCGATTCCCCCGATCGCGAGGGGGCCGATTCAGCTTCTGAGGGGGTCTCGTAGGTAATTTCCGAAGGCGTAGTCACAGCGTCTGGGAGGGAACATTAAAGATGGGTAAAAAAAAAAAAAAAGGGTTATGGGTTGTCCAACGTACCGGCCCAAGATGGAACGTCAACCAAACCGCCGTTGTTAAGCTTCTGTCTCTTCTGCCAACGCTCGACGTTTTCCACTGCTACCAGGCGGCCACGGACTTGAAAACGTGTTTCCTTGTCTTGCTCCATCCGCCGCTTCTGTCGAATTCGGGCAATGTTCCCCATTTCCTCAGAACTGACATTCTTCTTGAGGTTCCAGTTGTTGAGCTTGTCGGTCCATTGCTTCTTGCTTTAGAGGGCGTTAGCGCACTTAACAATAACGGTCCGAGATGTTAGGCTGCTCACGTTGCAGCGAAATTGTGCTCCGTTGCAACCACTTCCATAGTACGCTTGAGGCTACAATCCTCATCCCAGTAGACGCGGGACACAGTGGGCTTGACATGTTCCCAAATGGGATCGTTCGGGCCAGTGGGTTTGACTCGTTTGATTGGTTGGTGGGTAGTTGCGGCCGGATTCATCTTGGACTTGGGTTCGAACTCCGAAGTGGTGGACGTGATGTGCGTTTGATGCCAGGGTGACGACGTCAGTAACCGTGGATGGATTCGGGCGAAGTTTATGTCCTTCTCGTAGGTGAGTGCGTGAAGTTCGGTGGCACGGGTAAGGGTGGGATGCCTGAACTTGAGGTCGCAGCCTTACACTGTCACACAGCATGGAGATTCAGTGCGTCGAAAGGTTAAGGTACCTATCCATGACGGGGACTAATCACAGATGGGGAGCAAAGTCGCCGTGCATGCCAAGCAGGACATGAAATCGTCACTTCCCAAGCCCCGGGTCCCCATCTCCCTTGAGGCCCCAATCAGAGGCCGGGAACAAAATCTCTTTGCATGAGATTTCTTCCACGATCTCGGTCCGCGCCATATTTTCGGTGCACCACGCATCCATGCTTACTCGGGCACCAGGGATCAACAACTTGAATAGCAATGACCCCGCGTCAGTACTTCGGAGATACCGTGACACGAAACCTCAATTACCTTGCGCATCTACCCGCCACATTCAGTGATTCGTTCAAGCAATCCCTTTCCTACTGAATGCTGGCCAGGATAGGTCCGTCTCATGTATGGCAACTTTGTTCCGCTGCCTCAACCACAATGATAGTTTCGCGGTGGCCCGGTTGCCTGATACTCTTCTTGAGGTGGCCATGCGCCCCTGTTCCATGCCTTGCAAATGTCTCGTCAGCTGGCGCTCCAGCACAGCCGTCTAAGTCGACGGCCTGCCAGTCCATCTTCTGCCCAACTCGCTGATTTCCGTTATAAAACCATCTTGCCGCTAAGGTCGGCCTCCGATTCTTCCCCCTTCCTCCGCATCTTTCCTCCCCACAAACCTCCTGTCCTCATCATCCAATTCTCACTTGGAGCTTCCCGTCGGTCCAGCACGTCCTTCACTTCGGATCAAGTCCCTCGGCGTTTCTCTCGTTCCGCATCATAGGATAACTCGTCCCGGTTCGACATGTCTCCAACTTCAACACCCCCCACTGCCGATGGAGGCGGTGGCTTGTACGTTGTTACCTTCTTACCTCGTCGGTACCTAGTGCCCCTCAACTGACCGTCACCTCATACGACAGATCGTCTACGACCCCACCCGCCATGCTCGAACACTACCTCGACTCTCCGCCGCAACTCTTCGAACGTCTCTCCCTGGAGTTATCCCCGTCTAAGAAGTGGAAGAAGAAGGCCGCAAAGAAGAAGACCAAGAAGTACCTTGATGGCTGGGACAAGACGTGGGTCAACGCTGGGAAGCCCGACTCCAAGTAAGGTTGTGTTGTGGTATTGGTGCATCTTCATGCTTATTCCACGGAGTTTGGTAGATATTGGCACTTTGAATGGGATGGTTAGCTTGGTGTAGCTTGGTGAATACTCAAGATTGTGATTGTGAGACCCAATACCGGATATCCCTGCTTCCTCGCACCCGTGGCATCTTAAGTGTCGTAGGATAGTCTTGTCGTGCCGCTAATGCTGTTGACAGCACGAGCTTTACATACACTAATGCTGCAGCCTTCTCTTTCAGGGGCATACACCTGTAGTTCAGGCTTTCCACTAGATCGAACGACGGAGGTGCAACAAAGCTTGATCGGCCCAGACTCAGATTTAGGTATGTACAATTTTGATCCGAAGAAGCAAGACCAATAACGTAGTAGATGCTAAGCCAGGTTTGTTTCGAGATGATAATCGTGGACGAAGGGGCATGGCGTTGGTATGTCCAAATCCCCATCTCTTGGTGCTATCGCAAACCAGACTCTTGATCCATCTTAGTTGCTCTACTCACTATGCAAACCAGTGCCGCATCTCGTTACCTGATATCAGTCAGTTCCCTCCTCATCCCTATGGTTAAACGGCAAGTTGAACGACGGCCCAAAATTGGGAGGCACACCGCCCCTCTCCCGCTCCCGCCGTTGTCTCGTATTAATCCGCTCAATGACATCAGCTAACTGCTCTCTGAACACCTCCCCATCCTCCCCATCCTCCTCATCCTCTTCTGCCCCCTCCGCGCGCTGCGTCACAGCCCTATCACCACCCTCTGATTTCCGTAGCCCTCCCTCATCCCCATCCTCCTTCCTTTCCTCCCGGCCTCGCTCAACCTCAACCCCCCCTTGCCTCCTCCTCGCTTCCCGCATCTTGGCCATCTCCAGCGCAACAGCCGCGTCCAACTTCTCTTTCGCCACCCTCACCTGATTTTCCTCCCCGACCGTCGCCAAATGGCACCGCCGAAACACCCCCAGCACGCTCAGCACCAACCCCCCCAGCTCCCACACAAACAACACCGGCAGCGCGTACGCCAGCTGGGGGTTACACCCGCGCGACCAAATGTGCGTCAGCACCTGGTACACGGCGTGCGCGGGCAGGGCATACCCGACGCGGTAAAACGCCGGGCTGAGCGCAAAGGGCAGCAGCACCGAGGTGATGTTGGTGATGACCCAGGAGATGAGCGCCATGGGCACGTACCCGGGCGGCAGCCAGACGGTGAAGACGTCGAGGGTGAGGAAGTTGGCGTGGGCAAAGAGCCAGAGCGTGGCCCAGCTGAGGGCGAACTGGTTGGCGTTGACCTGCCAGCCGGCGCGGAAGGCCCAGATGGCGCCCGCCACGCAGAGCGAGCCGATGAAGGTGTAGGCGAGGGAGGTCAGGTTGCGGACGACGGCGATGCGGTGGGGGTCGAGGCGGGAATAGAGCTGGAATTGGCCGTAGAGGCCGTTGATGGTGCCGAGGTAGAAGAATTCTTGGATGAGGACTAAGATGATGGCGACGGTGTTGTAGATGGCCCGCGAGCCTTGCGAGGTGGGCTGGATGTTGACCGACTGCAGTTGCCAGGGCTGGGCGAGGACTGAGAGAGCCTGCGGGCCTGAGACGGAGCGGAGGTTGCCGGTGCCGTTGCCGGTGGTGTAGGCTACGCGCGCGGCGTCGGATAGGGTTTGGATGTTTCCCGAGACAGCCGCGTCGATGACGGTAGGATACAGGGCTTCGTTCCAGATGTATGCCATGACATTCTTAGCGTCGTACGGACCGGCTGCCGTGTCCTCTGCTGCCAGTGCCGCCTCCAGTCTGGCCGATGCGCCCTGGTTAACGTAGAGGGCTGCCGAATACTGCGTGCGGCAAACAGCTTCCCACAACTCTTCCGTCGACGGAAAGTCCGAAGGCGACCGTTCGATCAAGGAGGGAAAGCTCTCCGCCTGTAACGACGCGTACGCGGCGCGGACAGCGCGGCCAACTGCGCCGCCATCGTAGTCGACGAGGACGATGCCGAGGTTGTGGGTGTGGTTAGTTTGCTGAAACAATGAGCCGAAAATGTAGGCGAAGAGGCCCAGGAACAGTAGTTGAAGAAGGATGAAGTTGATGCCAGCAGCTTTGAGGAAGGCAATGCGAGCCTTCAAGACGCCCGGGTGGTTTGGCGGTAGCCGATTCTCACGGGCCCGGGGGTAGCGCGACGGCCCAAGGGGTGGTACCATTGGGTTGGTTGATGTTCTAGATTTTTGGGCCCTTCCAACACATTGCAGAGAACAGAGAAAAAATAAACAACTTCTTGACTTGGGAGAGATAACAGATTGTAGGGCACATCTCAGGGAAAACACGGGTTGCTGAATCAGCCCCCCAAACCTGGTTGTCTCCACGCCACGCCCATTCGTCTACATCCGTTTAGCGAGGGACCCCTAGGCCCAGGCCCGAAGGGCGAGTGCCGAATGACGAAACAACCCCGTCATCTGAATGTCGTGAAATGCTCTCCAAGTATGCTCGTACAAACGCGCCCCGGCCAACTGAGGTTATCATCGCCATTTTTCCGTTGCGCTCCTCTTGCCTATCCCCTGCTATGATCCTGTCCAGCAAGACGGACGAGAGTGAAACCCATGGTTTGCCGGGCTTAGCGTGCAGGTTGAAGAAAGGAATCGAGATGCACGTCGCCGGGATCTATACCGATCGTAAAAACCTTAATTAATGCGCATTTTAGTTGCGACCCCTGACCAGCTTCAGCGTGACCGCAGAAAGGCACCCCTGACCCAACGGCCCAACCAACCCAATAACCGCCTTTTCACAAACCGCATCACAGTGACCTGCATAGTGTGCTCAGCACACCGCACCCACCCAACCACAACGCTCGTGTTACCCCGGCCCCGCGGACCGCTGGCTGATAGCCATTGGGCCCCTGCATTGAGCCGCCGGCCTCGACCAGATCGGGCCAGGGACCGGCGCAGATCTGCAAATCATTGTTGTTTGTGGTGAGCCGGGATGATCTGATCTCTCTCGACCAGGGGGGTGGGTGGGTGATCCGAAGTCAGCATCAACCGTTTTTTTTGGGCGGCCGTCACGCGGTCCCGCGCTGGACTTGTGATGGCATGTCTCGGGTGGCGATACGGTTGGACTCGGAGGTGAGGGGATGGACCAACTGCGTTTGGGGTAGGAATGTGATGAGATGGTCTACGTTGAGAATAGGGGCGCTGTGGTAGTATAAGTATGCCGGTCTGGGTGCCGGTTTTGCATCCATTTAGCCATTCCCCACAACAGGAAACAGGAAGCATCAGATCATCGCTGCATCCTGACTTACGCTGACCATCAGCATCACAAACAATACATCCCACCCATTCAATCAAACCTCCACCAACCTCAACCACACAACCCACAACCCCGCCACCAAAATGCCCTCCCTCAAAAGCCTCCTCCTTGCCGGGCTCACAACCCTCACAGCCACCACCCTCGCCGCACCTACCACGATACTCAATCCCACCACCCTGACCCGTACCATCTCCAAACGCGCCGAGTACCACCCCTCGCCCCCGACCGAAAACGACTACTGCGGCGAAGCCGCCACCGTCCACGTCACGCACGGCGACAACACGCCCCTCGCAGAGGATTGCAAAGCCCTGTACGAAGCCAACCAAGGGCCGGGGTACTGGACCGTCTCGGCCGCGGAAACGCGCGCGCTGGACGATGCCGCGGGAGCGGACCGGTGGACGCGGCTGGCGGCGCAGGGCAGTTGTGCGTTTGAGGTGCGGTTGAGCCGCGAGAATGATAGCCCGGGCAAGGCGGGGCTGGTGGATTATCGGTTTGGGACGAATGACATGGCGTTTTATATCAGGGCGCATGCTGGTGAGGGCGTGGCGAAGGCGGGGAGGATTGGGGTAAGGAGTGGAGTGTGGTGTCGGAGGGAGAAGGGCCAGGCGCAGGTCAGGCTGGATTGGAGGATAGTGATTGCTTGAGGGCAGGGGACTGAGTTGGGAAGGAAGGGGAGGAGGGGGACCAGGGGGTGAGGGTCGGGCTGGAAAAGGATGGGGTCATGGCACTGGGGGATGGGGAAGCTGGAGACAATCCCCGTTGCTAGGCCCCAAGTCAGGTTGAATACCGACCTGCCTTAGATTGGGTATAGCTGGGCTTAACCCGGGGTGAAACGAGACAACCCATTGGATTGACCTGGGACTTTCAACGACAGGTTTAGCTCATTGATTGGGCCACGGCTTCTACTTGAGCTTCTATTCGAGGAGAAAGGGGCAGGGTAGGTAATGTACCCAGCTCCCAGGACTGGGGCCCCTTTTCCACCTACCGTTTCGTCCGTTCATACGTCATCTCTATCGAGATTTCATCTTACATCTGCTTCCTGATATCAGTCGGGAGAGTCTTTGTTTCCATACCCGTCTTACTTGATCCTGCGTCTTCCCCACAGGGGACAACCAACCAGCGGTGCAGCATTGTATGCAAGTCACGTCCGTTTCCTGTCCGGCCTGACTCACCCGGGGTGGCTGCATCTCGTGTTCCGCGGGGGGGACGGTCCTGATGCCCAAACTGATGTCGTATAAGTAGACTTTAATCGAACTACACGCCCTCCATTCGAATCTTCCGTCAACTTAGCTTCGGCAAGTCCACTCATCACCCCGCTCAAACCCAAACCACTGCCATGGCCGCCGAACCCCTCCCCGTTCTCTCAGCGAAAGCCGTTGCCAGCTGGGAAGACAACGCGGCCTACTGGGACAGCAGCATCGGTAAGCACGGCAACAAGTACTGGAAGCGCCTACAAGAGCCCTCCCTTGCCCGTCTGATCGGACCCTCGCTGCCTCAAAGAGAAGGCCAAGAATGTCGCGCCCTCGAGCTGGCGACAGGCAACGGCTTGTGCGCACGCTGGCTCGCCCGCCGCGGTGCCTCGGTTCTGGCCACGGACGCCTGTGAGAATATGCTGGCGCTGGCAAAGGGCCATTGCGAGCCCGGCACGCCCGAAGAGGGAATTCGTTTCCGCAAGGTGGATGCCACGAGCGAGGCGGAGCTGGCGGCATTGGCGGCGGAGGGGTCGTTTGATGTTGTGTTGTTGAATATGGCGGCCATGGACATTGCGGACCTGGACCCGCTCGCGAAAGCGTTGCGGGGGCTTTTGAAGGAGGGTGGGGTGTGAGTTGAACATCCCCCGGATAGCCAATCTGGGGAGGCGATTAGACTGCCTTGTCAGCGTGCTGAGATTGTGGCAGGTTCGTGGCGACGCTGCTGCATCCCGTCTTCTTCACGTCCAAGAACACACGGAGTATCGAGATGAACTATGACCCCGCGACGGGCGAGTATGAGGTGTCTCGGGGCCGGATGATCCGGGAGTACATGTCGGTGCCCCCATCGCTGGGCATCGCCATCCCTGGACAGCCGGTGAAACAGGTTTGTTAAGTGGACGGCGTCGACATTCACTTTACTGACGATGACAGATATACTTCCACCGCCCCGCTGCATGAGCTGTTCGGCACCTTTTTCAAGGCCGGGATGGTCATGGATGCCATGGAGGAGCTGGCCTTCACCGAAGAGGATGCAGAGCCAGATAGGGTTGAAGCCACCACCAACTTCCCGCAGCTGCCGGTCATTCTATCGTTCCGCGTTCGGTTTCCGTCGAGCTGAGAGCTTGATAGAGGATGAAGGAAACACATGTTGCTAAGGCAAGAATTGACTAGGTAGGGCTACGCATGCCGACTCAGGAGTGATGACTTCAGACCTTTAAGATGAATTGAGTCCTTAGAGGGTGTGTCATTGCTCCGCAGAACATGTCTAGATTAATTAAGGCAAAATACCTAGGTCCGACGTGCAATTTACATATAGTGTCCCGAGACATCGAAGAAAAGAGGCTCTTCACATAGGTAGGACCTTCGGGGTGTGGCCGGGGTTGCATGATAACGGCAGGCCAGAGGCCTTAGCCTGTTTATGTCTCGAGAATGGTCAGTTTTGGACACTTTTCTGGATTAGCAGTGCCCTGGAAACACCTATTACGAGTGACAAAAGACCGCGGAGTAAAAAGAAGTAGTTATATTCACACATGCAACGAGCACCTGTGAGGCTTCAAGCCCCGTATCACTTTCCTCCCCTTGTTGCGGACCTACCATCGAACTCACAGTTCAAATTCCCACAAAGCCGTACAAAGTATTAGGACCAAACGCCCTTTTCCCTCTTCCATCTTGCCCACCGTTTCGTAAGAGTTGCATCCCACCGCTCCCAACCACTCAACCCCCCCACCCCCCCAGTCTAACCCCCACCACCTCCAATTCACTCCCCAAACCGCCCACCAACGCCCCCCCAACCAGCCAATATCCATACCGAAACCACCACCACGTACTCCTCGCATCCCTCAAATCCACACTCCACACCATCGCCCCCAGCGCCGCCGTACACCCCCCCGGCGCCAGCACATAATACACCCACCCCGCCGCCCCACCACCGCCGTCACCACCCGGCAGCGACATCCCGCACGCCACCAGACAACCCGCGAGGATCACCAGCAGACCCCACAACGCGGCCTTGGTACGTTGCAGACCGCACAGCACGGGCAGACTGCCCAGCCCGAGGCGCAGGTCGGCTTCGATGTCCTCAGCGGCGTAGATGGTGTCGTAGATGGCGGACCAGAGGGCGGAGGCGGTGAGCAGTGTTAGAAACGGGGTTGAAAGGGTTAAGGTTGGGGCGTTGAAAGGGAGGGAGGTGAAAGGGAGGAGGGTGCCGAGGTTGAGAGTGAGCGTGGGCGGGAGAGAGGTCGGGTTGGGGATGGGGAGGGCGCGATGATGCCCCTGTGGGAGGTGAGGGGAGAGGACGTGTGGTAAGTTGTTGTTGGGGTTCAGCCGGATGAGGTCGCCCAAGGCGAAGGGCTCGCAGCCGACGGCAACGGCGCCCATGACGATGCCCCAGGCCAGGCAGAAGCCGAGCACCAGCTGCGGGAGGTTGGTGTGGCGCTTGGCGTAGGGGTAGTAGATGGTTGCTAGGATGTTGGGGAGGGCGTAGCGGAATGCACCGGCGGGGTCGGGGAAGCCCAGCAGGGTGATGCCGGCGCCCGCGCCGTTGGCCAGGACGAAGGCCAAGGCCGCTAGCCGGGAGACGTCACCGCGGGGGATGGGGCGGCGCGCCGTTCGCGGGATCAGTATGTCGATGGGGGCGTCGGCGAGGTCGTCCCACGCGTGCGCGGCGTTGGAGAAGAAGAAGGAGGCTGCCAGCAAGAGAAGACAGGTGTGCCACCAGGGTTGGGGGAAGTCGAAGTTCCCCGTCATGTTCCCCTTGCCGCCGCCACCACCCCGGGCGAGAATGGCGGCGAGGAGCACGCCAAATAGAGTAGGGAAATAAATAAGAATGAGGGCGGCCGGCAGGGTGAGTCGGGCCAGCTGCACATAGGGAACCCAGGACGACGGTAGATGTGAGACCCAGCCCGTGACACGGCCGCTGCTGTATTGTACCGAGACGGAGGGGGCCGCCGCTGGGGCCGGCCGTTCGGGTTCGGGTTTGGAACGGTGCCCGCGCCGGGACTGAACCGTGGTGGCACCAATCTTGTCCATCGTATGTAGACTGCGGGACAAGGGGGGAAATAGGGCTGAAGTCTGTGCAGAAGCGGGAACTTATGCAATGTGCGCACTACGAACTGCCGGGTATGGGTACCACGCAACCAGGACACGGCACTATGAGACGTATATAAGTCCTATCGAAATACAAGCACGAGTTCGGATTATGCCTTGCGGGGCCAATGGCTCCGAATTGGATCAACAATACGAGATGAAATCCATCCTGAGCCAGTCCCACAGAGGTAGGTAGGTACATACTGTGTATGTACCTTATGTAGGTACCTACACGCCGCTGATCATGCGGGAACCTTCTGGCCCCCAGGCACCAGTTTGTGGAAGACCCGCTTTGGATCATACTCCCGTTGCACCGCCCGGAGACGCTTGACGTTGTCACGCCCGTAAGAGGCAATAACGGGCTGCCGGTGGAAGGCATCATTCATAAAGATGTAGTCGAGTGAGACACGCTCGCGCTTGGCCAGGTCTTGGACGCGCCGATGGAGGGCCGGAACCAGACGCAGGGCTGTGCCGTCGTCCTCCGCATTCCACCAACCGTAGTTGAGACCGAACCAAGTTTGGGTACGCGGCTCCAGGCCAAGCGCGTTGCCCCCCTTGGCTTGCCCTTGCCGAACGACGTTGGGGTGGATCGGCTGCAGGGTGAGGATCATGGTCCCTGCCGTGAGCTCGGCGAGCCGCGGCACTTCGGGAGCCTTTTTGAAGATCTCGGCGAGCCCTGCAAACATGGACGGGCTTGGCTCAAAGGAGCTGGTGTACCACATCTTGCGCTGGAGATCTGGCAGCGGGAACATGCCCATGATCTCATGCAGAGTGTAAAAGCCCGTGAGATCGGAAGCCGGGGTCAGCTTGTAGAAGGGAGCATATGCCGCAGGACGCTCCACGGGCTGCAGGTAGACCAGGGTCACGAGCACCGATGCGTTGGTGACGGCGACGTTGAGCACCAGATTGGCGTGCAGATCCTTGTCGGTGGTGTGCTGGTACTCGTTGTAGGCCTGCAGCACGTCGGGGAGCTGGTCGGGTCCAAAAACAAGCATGCCACCCCAGCAGTCCTTGATCGGGTAGGTGGCTGCCCGGTAAGATGTGACGATACCTGAATTTTTACGGCGCGCGGTAAGCATGCGGTCAGCAGGGGGGTTACACAAGACGGCTCATGCGGAGGAACCATTGGAGACGGGGTGGATGGGTCCGGAGAATGGACTGGGCAGCAAAAAGGAGGAAACCGAAGACGAACCGAAATTGTTGGATCCCCCCTTGAGTGCCCAAAAAAGGTCTGGATGCGAGCTCAGACTGGCCTCGACGAGTCTGCCGTCAGCCAGCACCACCTCGAAGCTGGCGACGTTATCACAGACCAGACCGTGCAGGTCAGACAAGTACGACAAGCCGCCGCCTAGGGTCAGTCCGCCGATGCCCACGGGCATGACACACGGCCGCCGACCATGCTGACATTGTGCGTGTCCAGCAGCGTGTAGACGGCGTCCCATTTGGCGCCGGCGCCGAGTGTGACTTGCGTCGTGGATGGATCGTAGGTGACCTGGTTCAACTTGTCTAAGGCGATCAGCACGCCTGTTCGGCCGATGGACGCGTCGCGCGGACTCGGCGAGTGGCCCCCGGATCGGACAGCAAAGGGAACCTTGGCGGCGACAAGTGCCGAGACAAGCTCTTGCACGTCTGCGGCGCGGGCGGGCTGCGCCACACAGGCGGCCGGCAGCCAGCACGACTGGGACCAGTTGTCTTCGGTCAGGGCGGTGTATGTCGCATCTGACGGCAGCGAGATTATGGAGCCGAATTCTACCTTTAGCCGGTGGCAGGTACTCGTCGCAAGCGCTTCGGGGTTCGGGCCAAGACCGACTTTGTTGGCTGCCCATGCCAAGGTGGTGGTGAAGAGATAGGGGCCAAGCTCGGGCCAAACAGCGGCGAGGATCGCGCCAACGGCTGCAAACGCTACAGCAACGGCGAGTGGGAGCGCGAGTCCCCGGGACGGACGGTGAGCGTCTTTGGTCTTGACCTTGGGGCTCATCGCTACTGGTCGAAGTGGGTGTGACTGCTGTGAGGCTGTGAGGGGTGAACGCTCTGGCTCCTGACTCCTCAGGTAAGCGAGGGAAAACCGGGTCGAGATTAAGAGGACATAAAAGGTAGCAGTCACAGAGGAGCAGTCACGAAGCAGCAGGTCCCAGTACTCCCCTTTTAGTAGCAACATTGTGCGACATTTGTAATCCCTGTTCCAGCCTGAAATGCACGAATCAGGGGTTTGAGTCCGCATGTTTTTACACCACACAGTGAATAGCACGGCCCAGAAAGCAACCAAGACCCAGGTGCATTTGGGGAATCTTGTTGGGTTACTTTGGGCTTGCATATTGGTACTGGCTCGGCCTACAATGAGCACTTATGCTACCACACACCTACCGCTGTACCGCACACCTCGGGCCCTTAGTGCTGTGCCACGCTGCCGGAAAGAGTGTAATTCGTTATTAGCGCCTGGAAAACGCCTGATAAATCTGCATTTCAGTGGCACGCCGAAGGCACGGCTGCAGCACCCTCTGGAGAAAATGGGTTCATGCAGCGGCCTGGCATCCGATCTCCGAACCCCCCAGAGCCGGCCATGAATGTTATGACCCCATCTTGGACATCGACATCAAAAACGAAGCAAGCGTAACTCATTCCCGATTTTCCAAGATTCGTGGGCTTTGGCGCCTCGAGCGAAGCAGTCAACTAGGCCCAAGCAACACACCCAACACAGACACACCATGGACCCAATCCCAGAAACGCCCGCCATTGGGCCAGACACAGACCGCCGCGCTTCGTTGGAAGGCGTTGTTGGGGCTTTGGTAGCGCTTTCGACCATCGTTATGGCCCTGCGGATATGGGCACGCACGTACAGCCGTATCCTGGGCACCGACGACATATACATGGCCGCCTGCTGGGTTCGTGATGGTTTCTTCAATTCTCGAACTACCCAACCCCTTATCCAATGAACACAATGCATACTCATTCTATCCACGCTCGCAGTGCTAACAACAAAGTCACAGCTGACATTCGTTGCTCTGGGCGTGGCGGCCATATTGATCGGCGAGTCTGGGGGCACACGACACTTTGCCTACCTCACCCTCGCCGAAAAGGAGTATCAGGTCAAGCTGCAGGTGGTGCTACAGGCCTTCGGCATCCCCTGCACGGCCTTTGGCAAGATGGCCGTTGCGTTTACTATCCTGCGCATCATCAAGCAGTCCTCAGTCAAGTGGCACGTGTGGTCACTATGGGCGCTCATCATCCTGACAGCCCTGACATCGGCCCTCGACGTCCTACTCGTACTCTTCCAGTGTGGTGATCCGTCCAACCTCTGGGACCTGGTCGGCATGGC
The DNA here is from genome assembly GCA_039881045.1 of Chaetomium olivaceum. Lineage (NCBI taxonomy): Eukaryota > Fungi > Ascomycota > Sordariomycetes > Sordariales > Chaetomiaceae > Chaetomium > Chaetomium olivaceum. Next base: position 98,936 of record JAYWVB010000024.1, on the reverse strand, counting down.
GACCAACACCGTATCCTGCCTCGACAAGGCCGCCGTCTACAACTACAACACCTTCACGGCCGCCTTCCAAGCCTTTGCCGACTTCTACCTCGCCCTCCTCCCCGTTCACATCATCTGGGGCCTGCACATGCCGCTCCGCCGCAAACTCACGCTGATCACCCTCCTGGGGCTGACCACCTTCACGGGCATCGCTGCCGTCATCAAGACCGTGCTGGCCAGCAAGAGCCTCGGCGTGGCGGCTGACTTGACCTGGGACCTGTACGCGCTGGCCGTGTGGGCGTCCATCGAGATCACGCTGATCGTGTTGTGCGGCTCGGTGCCCGCGCTGACGCCGCTGTGGGACCGGTTTGTGGTACGGCGCCGCAAGCAGGGAGGGGGTACCGCGATACGATGGAGGGCGAGTCGTATATGGTGTCGGATTATAATCTTTCCCCGGCCGGTAAGCGAGATGGTGGTTCTCACCCGGGCTCTAAACAGTCGTCGAGGGCGGTTGAGTCGGCGGGAAATTCGGTGGATGGGGACCATCATAGGGTGGATTTGGAGGATAGGACGGGCGGGCTGGAGGAGAGGACGCAAGGGGGTTCCAATAGGTAATTCAGTTATCGTTGGTATGGCTTTGATGGGCTAAAGGGGAACGTTTCTTTTTATGGGGGTTTTGAGCGCGTGGGTATACGACCGTTATGATGCTTTAACTAGAGAGGTGTACTTGTATGGGCTTGGGAATGGTTGAAGGGTGATGACTCATGCTAAATAAAAGATAATTCCAAATAAATGTTTAGATACCTTAGATAAAATGACGATATCCTAATTACCTAGTTTCACCGTCCCCTGGCTACTTGTCTTACATGGTAATACCATCACGCACTTCCCCCCTCCCCCCGACGAACCTCACCCAACGCCCCCTGCACATCCGCAACCGCCGCCAAATCCTTCAGAGTCTCGTGCCACACCCGCTCCGTCGTCGCGCGGCCCTCTGGCGTGTACATGTCCGGATGGAAGGGGTGCAGCGCCCAGTTGACGACAAACCCGCCGTGGCTCTCCCTGCCTTGGACGAGCACGGCGTCGAGGTAGGTCCATGCGCCGTGCTCGACCGTCCGTGCCAACAACGTGAACACCACCCATACGAAGGCTTTGGCGGGGACGGGGAGGCGACGGCCGACTTCGGTGCCTTTGACCATACCTATTGAGAGTGATATTAACACCCGTCTATCGGAAGTAAGGGAGAAAGAAGCGTCGAGACGTACCCGGATCGACCGTGTTGACGATGACTAGGTCGGGGTCAACCAGCTCTCCCAGCTTCTGGGTGAGCATCAGTCCAAAGATCTTGGCGGTGATCTGGCGGTGCTGCGCGGCAACCATCCCCCAGGACTTGGCGTTGCTGGCGTTGTCGAGCCAGGGAAGGAGGGGGTCCTTGTCCTTCGGGGGGAACGCCTCGGTCAGGGCGAGGTTGGAGCCGACGATGGTCAGCCGACCGGGGCCGCTGCTGTGCTTTGCGCCGCTGGTCTTGAGTACGGGAAGTAGCAGGATGGCGAGCAACGCTGTGGAGAGGTAGTTGACTTGTAGCATGGCTTCATGGCCCTAGACGCCGCGTGGGTTGGTTAGGTCCGGAGTGCGTGAGTGAGCAAGGGTACCAAGCCAGTAGGGACGCTCACAAAGCCCAAAAGGGTTCTAGCGCCGCTCCTACTCCTACAACACGCCGAGTTCTACAAGTCGTAGGGTATACCGTGCAAAGAGGACCAACGACTTACATTCTCAGTAACACGCCACTCAGGGGTCGCAAACGCGGCGTTCAGAATAACGATATCCAGCCGGTCGATATCAGCAGCACAGCGGCCGGCAAATGCTCGAACCGAATTGTAGGATTCCTGTTCGACGGTCCAGACATCAACGCGCGCCTTGGGGAATTTGGCCCGCAGCGCAGCCGCCACGCGCTCACCCTTGGGCCCGTCGCGGACGCCCAAGATCAGGTGCGACAAGCCGAGCCCGAGCAGCTGCTCGCCAGCCTCCCGGCCCAGGCCACTGCTGCTGCCCGTAATGAGAGCTGTTTTGCCTGCGAGGTTTGTTGACGCTGGTGGTGGCCGTGGCTTGGTCCGTATTTGTGTTTTGATGAGCAACGACGCCGGTGATACCGCGGCGGGTGGAAAGGCGAGTGACGCCGACATGGTTGTGGTTTGCTTGCTGACACTGGGTGGGAAAGATGGTGGCTGGGCACGGTGTGGTCCTCTGGTCGAGTTTGGCGTGGACTTTCAAGGCGCTGGTAGGATGGGGACGATCTACCGACCCCGATTTAGCAGTTATTCATCAAGTGCGGCTTTGAGCACAGGTTTGTGTTACTGGAAACTCAGCCAAATGTCAGCACATCAGTGGTCTGGAACTCACCTGCAGGGCGCTGCAATCTTTGGCGAGTATGTACTTGACAGCTCGGTACCCAGTGCGCCACCCCTTAACCGCCGTTCGAATCACCGAATGTGACTCTGAGATGCACGGGACAGGTCGTTGGCCCTCCATCCGTGACTGCCGAGCCAGGGGTGATTGGATGGCGTGCTTGGCGACTAAGACATATTTAAATGGTATACAGTGCTGAAGTACATACTGTGGTGACATGGGATTACCCTAAAAGGACGAAATGAAGCGATGAGCGGCGCAGCAGTGTTCCCTTTGTCCAACTTTCCAAGCACATGGCAGTAAATAAACCATGGCATCCATTGGGTAGAGTAAAAGACCAACTTATGCCGATGCCCCCAACTATCAAGCTCCCAGGGCCAATTTAGTTTCCCGTGGGATAGTAGTGTCTTGCTTGATATTAGTCCGTGTTCGTCAGTCCGCTCATTGGCCATACGGCTTCTTATCATCACCGTCCCACTTTGTTTCTGGCTCGGCTCTATTTCCCAATTCGTTCCTTCTTTTATCAAATATTATTCCGACCTGCTATCAACGGTTTCTTTTTTATCGAAGCTACCTAGCAACGAGTATCTTCCTGGGAAATTACTCTGATCTTCCATCCTGCCCCGAACGCAGCCCGTCGCTAGAATGCCGACCAGAGGCGCTGCCAGCTCCGAACGTGTCGTCCTCCCTCATGTGGTTGGCGAAGATGGGAGTCTATCCATATCGGCGTATATCCAAACCCTTTCTCTTGAAAACCTTCTTGATGAACTTGCCGGCCACTAACTAAATCCTAGCCTCGGTGGAGCCATGGTGACTCGCGTTTTGCCAGAATCCCACGCAGACAAGACGCGTCAATTCCACTTCGAGGTCGTCATCCACCCGGATCACCCACGGCTGCGCGGTCTCCCGCCGCCACCAACCCACTTCCACCCCTACCAAGAAGAGTACTTCACCGTCGTGCAGGGTGCCCTCGGTGTCGAGCTAGAAGGCGTCGAGCGTGTTTTGCGGCCAAAGGACGGTGAGCTGGCCGTCCGCCGCGGCGTGAACCACCGCCTGTGCTTTCCCACGGGGGGATGCTTCGCCGGAGCCGATCCGTTTCTATGTCTCGGGCGAGCGCACCGCCACCGCGTTTGCTTTGGATCTGACCTTTTTCGAGAACTGGTATGGCTACCAGGAGGAGGTGGTCGTGCACGGCAAGAAGCTGGACATGATACAAGTGCTTTCCATGTGGGACACGGGCGACACCTACCTGACACTGCCGTGGTGGGTGCCCTTTCGGTCGACCGTCTCCATGGTCATGGGAGTGGTGCTGGGTCGCTGGATCGGGGGCTTGTTGGGCTACCAGCCGTTCTACAAGTGCTGGACGACGGATTGGGACCTGGCGTGTGCTAAGATGGAGACGTCCGTCTTTCAGTGGCGCTTTGCTGACAGGGCCAAGACGGCGTGAGGAGTCCGAGGGATGGCGGTGCGAGGGCGGATCAGGTTCCTTAAGGTACCTATCTTGCTCAAATTCCTTGTGCCTGTAATAATCGATACGAATGGTGTGATTGATTACCTCTCGTTGGAACTCCAAATTTCAATTTGTATCCCCATCAGAACAGGTGACATCTCCGATGGCTGTGATAGCACTGTGCCATCGGCAGAGCTGCTTACCTCGGTACCCACAAGACCCGTGCAGTAATGACGCGGTATTCAGTGTTACATAGGAATGTTGCGGTGATTGGGGTCTCGACCTCCTCGGGTGCCAACAACGCGCGGCAGTGCGGAGGGGTGCCGAGCATCCGATTCGTCCGATCCGACCGTTGGCATCTTGGTCAAATCGGCAGTGACTCGGCATATTGGCAACGTCTTTTGGTACTGGGTGTGCTGCGCCAGTCTGCGCCTCAATTCAACGGTTAGGGGGGCTAACCTTGTCAATGGCACTCGTTCCCTCACCGCTAAGTACCGCAAAGGGCCTTCGTTGCAACGGGTTTATCAACCGCCGAGCGCTTAATTGATTGCCGCGGCATGGCGGAGTCCGTTGGTCGCGTTCGCGTCCTAGTGCACCTGGTGTGACACGGCAGTTAGACCAGGGCGTTAAGAAGACGAAGCAGTCTCCTTGAAAAACTAGGTATCTTTGTCCACAAAATATTAGGTCAGGTCAGCGGTCCCGTTGCACAACCAGTATTGAAGGATGACACAGCTCACCAAGAAGCGTCCGTCCAGCGGGCACGCCAATCCCGCCACGGTCGCGGCAGAGGGCTGTCTAGCCGTCCAGCAGACCCTCGGCCCGGACCTCGTCGTCGTTGCCCCTGTCGACCAGGCCTTCATTGATGTAAACTGGTACGTGCATGCGTCGTGCATGTCTTACCCCTGAAGCTTCAAGCCCCGCCCCCTCTCCCGCTTCCCCTACCCGGCCCCCTGGGTCACCTAATTCTAACTTCCGGCTTCGACATGCAGGTCAGAAACATGCTGGGCAGCACCATCCTGCGTCGTCCGGCCCACCTCGGCCCAGCTCCTGTCGGTCGTCCTCCGCATCATCGTGCAGTTCCAGGTGCTGTTTGCCATCCGCAGCGGCGGGCACTCACCCAACCCAGGCTGGGCCAGCATCGGCGAGCCGGGTATGCTGCTGGACCTGTCCCGCCTGGATGCGATTAACGTCAGTGCCGATGCTAGTGTGGTGAGCGTTGGGCCGGGCCAGCGGTGGGGGGGCGTTGTGGAGGCGTTGGATCCGTATAATGTCACTGTTGTTAGTGGGAGGTTGACGAGCTTGGGGGTTGGAGGATTGCTGCTTGGTGGTATGTGGTTCCCTTTTCTAGTTCTACTTTGGGTCAATGATGAGGGAGACCAACGTTAGGTTGACCATTTCTTCTAACGTTGGGTTTCTTTCAGGCGGCCTTTCCTTCTTTTCGGGTGAGTATGGCCTTGCCGCGGACAACGTGCGTCGCGTAGAGCTTGTCCTGGGCAACGGCACTATCGTCGAGGCAAGCGCCCAGGTGAACCAGGACCTCTTCTGGGCTTTGAAGGGTGGCGGTCCAAACTTTGGTACGTCCCACGGTCGCCCCTCTTACAAAACCCCCCTCACTCAACGTGAGCCGCAGGCATCGTCACCCGCTTCGACCTAGTTACCATCCCCATCCCAAAGGTGTACGCCGAGGTCGTGGCCTACGCCCCATCAGAAATACCCACTTTCCTCCGTGCCCTAGCCGCCTGGCAGCTCGACGCAGCAACCTCCGACCCTCGCGCGACCGTGATCGCACTGTCGACCCTCGGCGGCGCTACCGCGGGCTTTATTTACTCGCAGCCCGCCACCACGCGACCGGACGCCTTCGCAGCCTTTGCCGATATCCCCGTGCTCGCCACCGCTCTGCCTCCTACCAATCTTTCCCACCTGGAACTGCTGGAGGCCTCGGGCGGGCAGGTGGGCTGGATGGCCAACCGCCACGACTACCGCGGCGTATCCACACAGATCGATGGCGATCTGTACGTCGACATGTACAACTTCTGGGCGGAGCGCGCCGCCGATGTGTACAGCAAGACGGGTGCAAACCAGACCTTTGTTATTCAGCCCGTCACCGCAAACCTGGCTCGGAAGAGTGTCGAAAATGGGGGCAACGCGTTGGGGTTGAGTCCATCCGAGGGCATTTCATGTAAGTTCTATCTGCTAAAGCCGACTAGCCTGCCCAGCGTTGGTTCATGTCAAAGTAAAGCAGAACTAATATGTTACTTTTTCCCGTTTTGACAGGGTGGACAACTCTCATCGATTGGCAGAATGCGGCCGACGACGATCTCGTCCGCAGCGTGTCCATTGCCACAACTGAAGAGTGGAAGAAGCGGTCGACCGTCGGGGTGCTCTACATGAACGACTGCTCTCGTGATCAAAATCCGTTGGCTAGCTACGGAGCGGAGAATGTTGCCAAGCTGTGCGAGGTCTCGCGGAATCATGATCCCGATCAGGTGTTTCAAAAGTTGCAGCACGATGGGTTCTTGTTGAGGAAGCTTGATGTCTGCTAGCCTATGTAAAGGTTCACTTGTTAATGTAGCTGATAAAATACAGTGGAGGCCATTATTAACGTAGGATTGTGAGACCTAGAATTTCACATGCTATGTGTCGTTTAGTATCAAATCCTCGAACGAAGCACCGACTCATATTCGAAAAGCGCTAGTAACCACCCGAAGAGGGGCAACGGGGCCTTCAGGATCACAAACTGCCCTTTTCGTAGAGGACGTTGTGGGTATGATTGCAGAACACGCACCTGGAACCGCTGACACGGACAGGCTAGTAGAGGAAATTAGAAACCCCGGGCCGTGGGAAGAACGCGTGTTGATCGTGACCTAGGATTCGATGGCGAAGGAACAGGGGCGAACTACGATGTACGTGGACCCAGGAGCAGTTCTGCGTGGAACGGCGTCCTGTGAGTTGAGGTTTCTCATGCTGCCAATGTCTGCCTCTGGCAGTTCTAAGCTTGGAACATTCTCCCTTGTGCGTACTTAGCGGGGCGGCGGGGCCCTCGTTTGCCCCTTCGATTAAACCCGGGAGGCGGAACATATTGTGCGTGTGTGTGCGCGCACTTGTACTGACCCCGCCTTCCAGACATTCAACAACCAACACAATAAACTTCCTTGATTTATCCCCTAATCACGATACAAATTTGGAAATACGCCTCTGCCAGAAAAGCAATTCAGTGGCAACACGACGGCAAGAGGGAGCTCGGGCAAAAAGGAAAGTTGAAAACGAACATAAATACCTACCTATCCGGTTGATCTTTTCTGTTCCAGGTTATCAACGCTGTACACCACACCAATATGACAAGCAGAAATCTCAACCAGACCTGGCGGGACGTCGTCTTCAAACAATATGAAGAGGACCACGCGGCTGACGTCCCCTTCCCTATCCGCTACTTGATCAAGGCCGAGGGGTGGAAGAAAGATATTTTTATCGAGATTCCTACCAAGATCGACGTACCTATCTTCCGTCAAGCCGTTCTCCACTTCTGTAGGGCAAGGCGCCTTGCAGATGACCCAACATACGAAGACGATCTCATCAAAGTCCGGTCTCGCGTTTCTCCTGCTATTCAACGCAATGATAATGCTCCCCCGGAGGGGAACACTGGCCAGCCTGAGCCTGGTGCTGCTGGTAACAGCGGCTAATGCTTGGGGAATTTAGTTATCTACGGTGACGGCCAGTGCGAGACGGCGGCGACGGCTTCTTTTGGGGGAATTGCTAACAGGGGTATGTGTACCTACGACCTCTTTTCCCGACGCCACTTCCGCCAGCATGATGGCTGACGTCTCCTCGCCCACCTAGACTGTACCCATGTTCCTGATCCCCATAGAGGGTTCGAGCTCGCCAACATGGACAACTGTGAGATGGATCTGTATGCTACGTTGGCAGATTGTCAGAACAGCATTTCGCAACACACGTACGATCGGGCCAATACGGACGTCTGCATTCCTCCAATGTTCCAGTGGGATTACTTTACTGTTTTCTTTTGTTAGGAAGTTCGTTCCATGGCCGTTACCGAATTGTTGAATATGTCCCTTTTTTTTGTCTTAGTAACAGTGCTGGATTATTTACTTTTGTCAATTTACCTAAGTACCTAAAGTACATACTTTCTTTTTAGTCTGTCTGCTAGAGACACTGGATAGTGAACGGATAAGATTACCTACCGAGGTACATGTAGTTTCCGGTTCTATGAATACAGTTCTTACATCAACACCATGTTGAGCGTCATGTCCCTCGCACCATGTGAGCCCCAAGCTGACCCCCAATTGTTCTATGTTGGCCACAACACGCTCTCCCTGTTTTGGCCATGGTCCGCCCAAGGCTTGCCGTCCACGTCTCCGCTTCAGAGATGTCAGGTTGGACGCATTATTATAGCAAGGACTAACTTATGTGGAATATCCACTCGTCCCTCCAACAGTAACATTAAGAATTAAATAAAAGTCCCCGCTAGATAGCGTGTCCGAGTGGGGTGACAAGGCCTATCGGTTCTTCGGAGGTCCATCCCCTTAATTATCACCGAGCTACCGTTTTCAAATCTCAAAATGACCATTCGTGTTATACAGAGTGAAGGGGAGGTGGAAAGCCCACGTAGGATAACGTGGGGAGGATATCGGAGGGTAGGGGGAAGGTTCAGGTTTCAGGTGGTGTGGTGGCTAGGGCGGGTTTGGGAAGGGTTTGGCGCGATGGGGGATGATTTAATAGCTTGACATTTATCTGCCTTCCATTGCAGTCACTACAACTATCCATTTGCAAACTAATCATGATAGTTCATCCGCAAACCGCCACTCTCTAGCCGCTCGACCAACTCCTTTTGCTTTGATAGTTGCTTCTCTAGTTCTATCTGCTGCGCCCTGAGCTCCGAAACGGCTCTCTGCGTCTCATCCCCGCCGTCCTCTTCCTCAACCGTATTGAACAGAGGCACCGTGCCCCTTGTTTCCTCTTTCCCGACGGCTCTTTCTTTGAGGCTAGACCCCTGAGTGTGTTCTCAGTGTCGTCTGTCTCGATTGCGTATGACGCTTTGCCGCTAAACCGGGCAGGCATCTTATTAACCCAGGCGGGCGTCCAGACGTGCGTTTGGCTTGAGTAGTAGCCGGTGTGGGAGCCAGACCCCAATTATGTCCTCTCGCTGCATTGTATAGCCTAGTATTTGCCACCCATTGCCAGCGCCTCGACTACAATTTCAAAATGGATACTTGGCTACTACTTGTTGATATATTAATCAACATACCTAATTACCTTTAACTAACGTTAATCCTTTATAGATAATAATATAACTGTCTACTCCCTCTGGCGAAGGAATCTAGGCAAGTAGCTAGTGGAGTGTATTCTCGTAACCTTGACACAAAACTGGCACAGTTCAGAACCAGCAAGGGCTCGTCTTTGAGTAGTTGGCACGGCCTTATGTAGGTCAGTCTTGGACTTCCGCAATCAAATAAGCGCTTGGATTTGAGTTTTTTATTTGAATATTTGCGTCAGCGACTATTGGCCACATAAAGTGGCTTCCTTTCAAGATGCCCTCCCCAACCACCATCGCCACAGGGCGCCATGCCCTGTCTGCCTGTGTAACCGCTTCGCGCCACCACCACAGGTTGAACAGGCTCGAGACAGGGTCTGTTGGCGGAAACATTCGCATCGCCACACTTACCGAGCCAACCGCGAACCAGTTATAGTATAGTATCCCCACCAAAGCTCCCTCGTCAGCATGCTCTCTGAGACCGCGACTTCCCCGGGTGCCGTAACCCCCCGTGTGTACTAGTTATCCACCAATAGATTAGGGAGGTGTTGGCCGTCGTTGATCTTCAATATTTACCTCGCGATTCCATTGTCGAAGGTGCTTTCCGCGGAAAGCGCAAAATTCTAGAAGAGTAGCTGATAAGAAAGAGGAAGCGGACGTCGTGCATCTCGTTGCAAATCTTGAAAATCAAGGGTGTGAGAAGGGTTAGGGATATGTGCGAGGGTGGCGATTTGATGTGGCTCAAGTGAACAAATTTAAACTAATCAGAGAGGGGCATTTCGGACCGAATGGTTTGGCATCACCAAAACCGTAACGTACTTGCATAACGAAGCGCCCACCATAACGAAGCGCCCACTTTTCCCGGACCTCAACCACTTTGTGTAAGTCAATTCAGCCACAACAGCTCAAATCAATTGAAACTACTCGGAGTCACTGTCTTCAGACATCTCGCAAACTACTTGACATGTCCGCGCATTGTGGCCGGGCTTCTTGCAGTTGCTGCAGAGCCGAATGCGTGGCCCACCCACTGTTATACAACCACTACTCCCTGACGTTTCCTCGCAGTCCTTATCACCAAGTCCCCGGTCAGCCATCAAACCCTTTGCCTCTTGTAAACTAAGTGATCCTCCTTCCTGCAGACGCGTTTTCTTTGTCCTACGGCGCTTGCTTAGTCGCTCATTTGCTGTACGAAGTTCCTGGGCCTCAGCTCGGAGTAACACCATTTCATGTGCCAATTTTGAGATGCTCTTGGCCTGCAAGTCGATGATGTCGAAAATGTGAGTCGGAGAGCTACCTTGATGGTTCTCGATCTTCCGCTTGAGAGTGATGGAGCTCTTGGTCGCGTCGTACGCATTGGATGGGGTCTTCAGGGCCCAAGTCGAGGCTGTTCCGGGACGCGAGTTTGGAGGAGATGGGGTAAGTGGCTTAGGGTCGAGGCAAGAAACTACCAATTCAGGGTCAAAAGGAACAAGGCCAGTTGCTCTAAAGCCCGCTCGTATGTTGTTCGCTGTGATTGAAGCGTGAAATGCCTCGACAAACGCGTCGAAGAAGTCCTCCTTCGTAATGTGGGTGATCTGCATCCGCATCATCTGCTCAATCCGCTTGCCGTACGAGGCCTTGAGCGGACTAAAACACCCAACATCAAGAGGCTGGAGAAAGTGGGAAGAATGGGGAGGCATGCAAAGTGTAACAATGTTGTTGGCCTTGCAGAAATCTTCGAAGTCGACCGAGTGGTGGCTTTCGTGGCCGTCAAGGATGAGCAGTCGATGTACCCCTCTCGTACGGCGTTTGGTAGCCTCGTCGAAATGTTTTAGCCAATCGAGGCCAATCTCATTTGTTGTCCAGCCATTCTCGCTTGTATGGACTCTCCATTCGGGCTGGAACCGGCTGTCCTGGTACCAAGGGAGGAGGTGGTTTTTCCCCTTGACGACAAAGTACGGCGGCACGACCCAGCCATCCGCACACACAGCTTGGATCACCGTAACCCACTCTCGATTGCCAGGCTGCTTTGTGCGAGGCCGTCCACGTCGCTCGGAGCTCGTCACGACCTTTGCACTCGAAAGTATGCCCATCTGGAACCCAGTCTCGTCGAAGTTGTAGATGTCCCCCTCTTGGATCGCGTATTTATCGATTACGTTGCGTACGAGCCGAAACCACGCGTTTACTACGTCGGGATCTTCGCATTGGGCTCTCTTGTAATCGATTCGGCGTCGGAAACGCGTCGTAACCTTGGAATGTCGCTTTACGAAACCGTTTGCCCATCGGGGTCCGACGCCCGACGCGCCGCGTGCGGCCCGAAGGCGATCGGCCATTTCTCGAAGGTCCGAGAGCTGGGGCTGAAATCCTCGCGCATCAAGGTCGAGTACTCTCTCAAGAAGGACTTGCTCTTCAAAGTCAGTCAGTTTTCGAAGGTTGGCTGGTATTTCGCGTCGTGGTTGCTTTCCGGCGCGTCGGTCGCGGAGCGAGCTTCGTGAGACCTCGTAGATCGCAGAAGCTTTTCGGACAGAAAGTTTAGGGTCTTTCTTGAGAGCTTCAAGCGCAAGGATCATACGAGTTTCTTTTGGAAGAGATTCCATTTTGTTGTGTGGAGAAAAGTGAGGATAGAGTTGGAAGGTTGTTAGGTGTAAAAAAGTGGGCGCTTCGTTATGGTGGGCGCTTCGTTATGCAAGTACGTTATCATGTGAGTTCACCATACATAGCCCTAACCCCTTCCAAACCCACCCCAAAGAGCGCCTCGTTATTAACATATTAACATCACAGCAATTAAATTAAGCTAATCTATGACGGCTCTATTTGTTTGAAACCGTAATAAAGCTTCCTTCTACAAATTTATTCCCTCTTTTAGTAGTAGATATAAATATTTGGTATTATCGTTATCGTTATCTAGGTCGTTGAAGCAAGAGGCTACTGTTGGAAAACCCACAGCCACGGATACCGGGATGGGACAGTCAAACGTAGTGAAAACAGTGTAATTACGGCCAGTTGAGCCAATTGATGGTCAACTACTGCAGTGCAACCGTCGTGATGTCTGTGTCTGGTTCAAACAGCTGTGTGCGGGCATCTGACCCTGAAAAATACCGCATCTGGTCCCCTGGGTCCACCTCGGGGGGTTTGATTACGCCTTGGCGACCACACGCCAAAGGCGTGGTCTTAGCCTTGTAATCTTGACAGCTACCCTAGCCCTAACCCCGATGTAAGATCTCAACTTAACTTGCCAGCGAGGAGGATGCAGGTATAAGCGGATACATAATAAGATTACGAAAGGGAGTTTTTTTAATGAAATTGAGCGATGGAGTGAATTGAATAGATTATTTTTGAAGCGATGCAGCAGCTCAATATATTGATGGAGTTGAGCGAAGCAAAAGTCGAAGAAGTAAAGGGGCTCGGGTTATGTACCTATGGTGAGGTCACATGATACGTTTGGTGATGCCCAGTCCGGAATGCCCCTCGCCTAATCAAATCTGGTCAAACCTGTGCCAATCAAATATGCCCCAGATTTGACTTGTTTGATTTCTGGCGAGTCTTGCCTTCAGCCGCACGAGACGTTTCAATCGCCCGAGCCACTGCCACTGTTGGGCACCCGATGACTGGCTGAAATATACTTCGTACAGCGCGATCGGTTTCGGCAATTGCATCCTCCGGTGCTGGCTGTCGCAGCATCCATTCGGCCAATCATATTCGTACCTTACATACATACAGTACACCCTGGTTTGTTTTTCAGCGCGTCCGATCAGACAGGGGTAAGGGTTCAAAAGTTGAACCCTTACCTTGACAGCCCAGCAACGGTTTAAAGAAAAGAAATACCATGAATCGAATCAGTAGTAATGGAAATCACCGTCCAACCCTTTTTTTCGGTTCAAAAAAGCGTTGTTTTGCCGTTGAGTCGGTGATTTCGGCATGGACCCCGGTCTTGAAGTCACGCGCTCACCAACAAACCAGGGTTGGAGCGTAACATTCCTCCAACACCGCTGTGCTCAATGGCGTCCCGGGCCTTCAACTACCTATTTACTATGTAGGAAAACCGTGCCCTCGCGGACCAGGTGAATAGCCCATACGGTCAATCGAGCAAACCATCAGGGACTGACCTTGTGAATATAAAAAGAGGACCCGGGGCTCCTGGCCTTCGAAGGAGCAGGCATCAGGTCGCGAGTTCCAGCTCTAGCCGTCTAGGTAGGTACCTTAGTCAAGCTGTAATTACATCGGAAATTCCCCGAGTCCATCAGCAAGGCCAAGATCCTCCGTCCTCTACTGCCGTGGGCCCCTGTAACCCAAAGGCGCGTGGATGACCTCCGCTGTGCGTTCTCAAGTTGAGTCTTTGGTACATCTTGCTACAGGCTGCATGGATTATGCTCTCTGCAGCTGTGACGGTCCAGCGGTCACACGGCCGATTTGCCCGGAGGAATAACATAGGCGTTGAACGGGTTTCGGCCAGCATTTGTAGGTCGCGATCACCAGGCAGCCTTGAAGCTATAAAACCCAGCGGATTCGAAACCGCACCTTTTCGCGTACTACCTGCCTAGTGGATCATGAGTCACCCTGGAAGAATGCGAGCCTTGTTGAGGGAAGTCGCATATTGATGTTTCATTCCCTTACGTTAAACCTTTCCGACTAGGTTCTTTTCGTTTTTTCTTTTTAAGCCGCAACCCTACAGTTCCCCGCCCGCCTCCCACTGTACCGGGTAAGGCATGATGATGATCGTTTCAAAACCATTATTAATCACGCTTTCAGGCCGGGAATCTCTTGCCATGATGCTCCGACATGACGACACATCAGGCTGGATAGAGTGTGACACAGGAACGCGTCAAGTCCTCACTGGCAGGCTGTTCGACAATCCCGCCCCCGACCCCCACCCCCGCACCCTCTTTCCGTTCTTATTCAGCTAGGCATGCAGGGACATTGCATTGAATCAATCCAGTCATCGCAACGCGATTTACCCGATCCAGTGCGGACTGAAGTAACTGGGGCTGGTTTACACGCAATTGGCCTGCTGGTCCGCTTGGGTGACTATGGGATGGTTAGGCACAAATGGGGGACATGTTCCTCTGATGGTTGCAGTGATAGCCGAGCATGGAGGTGCGACGGGGTGACTGACGATTGGTGATGAGACATGCGTCCACATCTTGGTCGGGCTTCGGTCTCGCGGCCAGCGTGCGTCTCCCACTACCAAGAGCTCATTGTGTGTTCAATGAATGGTCGTCGGGGCTTTGAGGCTGAACGTTGCTGCCCGAATTAGTCCCTGCCAATAGAATACACAGTGGTGGGCACCCGAATAGGCGGAAAAAGGAATTCGTTCGAGTCGAGGCTGATGCAGCGGCTTCTCATGGGTTGACGCTGCATGATCCTGCGGCCCAACAGTCAGGACTCAGCTAGCCACTGGCACTGGCAGCCAAGAGGGACGTCGCCTGCAGATCACGAAAGAATTGAGCGCATTGGAACCAACCCCAGAAAGACGCCAATCAGATCATGCAGGCATGCACCAGCGATCAAAGTGGCCAACGGAAGTAAGTGAATTACAGCCCTGATGCGCTTCCTGCCTTGCTTGGATTGGCATACGCGTCTATGGGCGAGATGATTTTGTTGGCCGTTGCCCAAGTGAATCAAGGCCCAGTCTCTCGAGCGTGACATGTGGAACCGTCGTTCAAAATGATATGAACTCGATTCCCGGCCATGAGATTTGGGGTGGCTCCTAAACAACCAAGGAGTTTTGTTAAAGCTTCTATTATTGCCCCCCTCTTTTTCTCCAAACAAAAACTTCTCCTGATTATTCCGACGACATGGCAACCGTTCGACCTGTCCCGGTGCGGGCCGCCCATGAACTGAGCCCTCGCGATCAGTATGCCATGACTATCCAGGATTTTGCCGCTCAGGAGATCGAGAGTCTCAACACACGCCAAGCGCTGCAAAGCGCGAAATGGGCGGCTTCCCTAGAGGCGGCCCCCGCTGCCGTCTGCATCATGGCCATTCTCCTAAAAACAGCCTCCCATGGTGCCGCAGCTGGTCTGGAAGTCGCATCTCGCGAGATCAAAGGAGACAAGGGGGTTATCGTCGAGATGCTACCACATAAACTCTTCCACAGCAACCTCGAATACTGCAGCGAACAAGGCCGTCAAGCCTTTGTGAAATCCCAGGAAACCATGGCCCAGATCCAGAAAACTTCGGAACGCATGATCCAGGATAATGGCAGCGTGGCTTTCATCATTGATTTGCTCGAGGACATTGACGATGCGAAGACCCACCTGCTACCTGAGATCAAGAAAGTCGAAACGTGCGCTAAGTCGTGCCTCATGAATATCAAGCAGCTATGTGATAAGTTTGAGTTCTGGTACTTGGTCATCGCTTGCTTGAAAAATAACGCTACCGAGGGCAGAGGTATGTATATATGTACCCTGCCTTTTTCTTTCCTGGACTGTCTTCACTGTTCCCATCGCTGGACGGGCGGGTATCAATGTTGAGGTCGAGTGGGCCATTACTGACGCTTGATGCATTCTAGGTCAAGCAAAAGCTGGGCTCAACCAGACGGCGCTCGACAGGAAAATTGTCCAACAAACTGAGAAGCTTCACATGGATGAAGAGACGTTAGCCCGGGAAATTGCGGATGAAAAAAAAAGGCAGCTCGCCGAGACGAAAGCGGAGATTGAATCGGCCAAGAGAGAGGTCGAGATATTGCTGGAGCAGCCTCCCATTCCCGACCCCCCCATCCAAGAAGAGCTAGAGAACGCCGAAAGGGCCGTCGCCGCCATGCAACCTCCGGAAAGAAGTAGGTACCTACTCACCCAGCCATCAGTTCCCGGGTTAGGCTTGTTTCGCCTTTTCTTTGCTAATATGAGATACCGAACAGAGGGGGGAGCTGTCGGGGTGATAAAAAAGGGTTGGAACGAAGGGTGGAAGGCGCTGGTTGGTGAGAGCAAGAAGGAGTATGAGGCTCGGACTGCTCGATTCAATGAACTAAAACGCCAGCGGGATGAGTATGTGACGAAGAAGCAGGCTGAACGTGATTTGGCTCGTCAACGTGCCGAGGACCGACTCAAGCTTGCAACCACCCGAGAGGAGAAGCTCAGGGCCGAGATCGAGCAGGCTAGAGAAGACCTGACGAAACGACTCGGCCAACACAGTGACGCAAAGGCTAAGCTTGCCGAAACTACGGAGCAGCTGAAGCGTCTCGGCGCGGCAAAAATGGAACTGGTACGACCCTCATCTCCCAGCCCTTTCTCCTGGTTGTTAATTAAGTTTTGTTTCAACGGTGCACATACTAACATGTATGGATAAACAGACCGCCATCTTCAATATCCTGGACAGATCCACTGAGCAACTCGCAGCTCTCAAGGAGCACGTCAGTCAGTTGGTGCAGTTCTTCAACGCTATCCTTGTGGAGGTGTCCACAGGTGTGGAGGGGGATGTCAAAGATTTCTTGGATCCGATCAAGCAGAGCGCCGGGGTGGGCGAAGACGGCGCCGACGGGGAGGTCAATGACTCGTTCAAAGTTGGGAAGACGAGCAAGAAGGTACGATGCATAACTATCTTTTAGTATCTGGAACTTGAAGGAAGCTAACAGCACGACTCCAGAGGATCCTCGCCAAAGCCCTCCACATCCAGAGCAGTTTCTCGGCGATTCGCGACATTTCCAGCACCTTCGTCAAGGTCTCCATGGACTACATCGTACCCGCTATTTCGAAGATGGAGGCTCTCGCAGCCACGCAGGACAAAGATTGGGAGGCCAAGAGCACCGAATTTTCGACTTGGTGCCAGACGTCCATGCTCGAGATCAGGGCCCTGGCGGACATGACTGATGCCAACATGCGACCCAACATTGTGGGTCGCGTCGAATACATGACCCAGCATGCGATTAAGGCCGCATATTAGCCGCTGAATCTTGGTACCATTCAAGCTTGTTTTTCCAGTCGCAGATGGGAGCGTAATGCAGCAACGATGGATGGCTGGGGACCGTGCAGGGCACTCGCCTGTTGTTTGTAGCAAGACAGATGGGCCAGCGTGTCAGAGAGGAGCGGCTCCGCGATGTGCCAAAACCAGCCCCTCGAAGATGTGAAAAGGTGCCTAGATCATTCAATCAATAATCCCTCACGCAATGAACTATTAGCCCCTTTTGCACGCGGTGGGTGGCAATAGTATCTCCCACTAATGAAAAGCAACTTAGTCGGTGGTGGAGTCAAAGTTAGGTACCTTAGGTACCTAGGTAGGTGGTATCTATGCTAAAGAAAGCCGATAACGCCACATTTTTGTAAGGTAAGCCTTGCATCTGCCGTGGGGTTGCCGTGAGGTGTGTTGTAACCTTGCACTTCTCAATCCTTTCACTTACCTATGACTCCCGTCGAAATCGTATCAACCACATTCAGGCAAGAGGACGCCCGATGTCCGGAGGGAAGTTGGCACCCTGTCTATCAACAGCCCATCGGCAGGTTAATCTCGTCAACGCCCTAATAGCGTTAGCGGATTCGAAGAGGTTTTCGTACCCATTCTCAGGGAGGTACTCTACACTGGAAGGTCTCTGAGTGCACGCCAAATCTCTCTCCCCGCCCTACCCTTGGGCTGCTTGTATTTTTAGCCGGGCCCATCAGGAGCGTAGGTGATGATGATATTTCGGCGGACCGGGAACTTTCGGGAAGCTCAGCGTTAGCAAACTTTGAATAAATCATACAGTACGCAGCGAGACCCGTCATTCCAAAGAGAGCCCGAGATATCGATTAAAATGAGGGGCAACTCTGTGCGCCTGAATTGTGCGTAAAGTACCTATGTACATTGCTAAGCAATTTGAGGGAAGACAAGAAAACCGTAACCTATTATAGAATAATACACAAACGAAACCCCTGGTCTGAGAGCTCATGACACCTCATTCCAACCTTTTAAATCGAGAGCGTGCGTGGAAGACCTGTGGTCTGTTTAACAACACCCCAGCTAGACTTTCCAGGGATGGTTCTGAGCCAAGTGCGATTCGAAGTTCGAGGCGTTGATGAGAAGGTCATGACACAAAAGGCACGTGAACAGAAACCTGGGATGTTTAGGCAGGTGCTGCACTAAACTATCGACTGTCTCCCCGCACCTCGGACAGTCTAGACTTTGCTCCCACAGTGATTTATGGTTCTTTTCGACATCTGCGTAATGCCGTACGTGATCATCGAGCGCTGTTTGGGTGGAATATGGTGCTACTCTGCAGATCAGACATTTTGGGGAGATGCCGTCGATCTGGTCGGCCTTGGAACTGGAATTGACCGAGTCCTTCTCGGGGGACGTGTCTGCTTTTACCCTCAAGGGCTCTGCCTTGGTCACAATCTGCGAGGGCTTCGGAACCGTAAGCACCGCTGTGCAGAGAAATAAGCTTCTTAGTCCCCCCGCGTTCCCACTGGAAATGAGAGTCTCTGTGGACGCTGTGCTTGGCGAGAACGGCGGTTTCGTCTGTTCAACTCTGCTGCCCTGGTCACGCGCACCTAACTTGTCGTAACAGGTAGGTTCGTACCGCGTGTGAATCCCTTCATCGTCGGAGTCAAAGTTGGAGGGATTCGAACATTGAGATGGCGAGTCCGCATTGCTGCTGTGCGAGCCACCATCCTCTGCATCGTCGCCTCCAACGTCATCATCGTTGGCGTGGTCCCCAGTTCCACGCCTCAGGTTTGTCATGTGCATAATCATCGCCGCGAGGTCGACGCCATATGAGGCCACCAACTCTTTCCACAACTTGGTTTTCATTGTGTCCGTTTTGTCTGCATCACCCTGGCGACTGTAGAAGTCGATGAGAACCTCCATTACTCGCAACTTCTTCGGGTGCCCCGGGGAGAGATTTGCATCGTCGGTGTAGGAATTGAGTACCGACTCGAGCATGCGCTCCCCTTGCCCATTGTCGAGATCGTCGACGTCTTGGAGATAGAGCTCGCCGAGGGTGGTATACGCTTCTAGGGTAAGTGGGGCGTCCTTCCCCAGAAGCTCCCCCAACCTTTTACAGGAGTTCTTGATGAGTTTCAAGCCATCGATATCGTCGTCTTCATTGTCACTCGCGGTCAGATCCATATCTTCGCTGTTGTTCCGGCTGCTGCTGCTGCCATGATCCCGCCAGTTTTGTTTCTTGCCCAGAATAAGCTGCCCAAAGGCTAAATCGGCTTCGGCGCATTTTACCTCGGCGTCTTGTACATTCTTGTTGCCCATAATGCCGATGGACTTTGCCGATGACAGCTGTCTAAATCCGGCGCGCGCTTCCTTGATGGATGTCTTGGCCTGCTCAAACATCCTCTGTTCCTGGTAGAAGCGGCCCAGGTTCAACTTTGCCTCGAGCCCACTGAGAGATTGCGCTTGACCAGCAGACTCAAATCCTCTCACGGTCAGTCCAAACAGCTGGCCGGCCTTCAGTTTGTTTTCTTCGTCTCGGAAGACAGCACACACCTTGGCTAGATCCATAGCGCAGTGTAGCGTAGCCGTATCAGTCAGAAGAGGTTCCGCTTCCATCTTCCCGCTCCTTCGCCGCCTTAGAGCGGCCTTTTTATTCATGAGAAATTCCATGGCCTTCGGATCAAGAATGGAGAATGCCTCACTGTACAAGCTCTGGGATTTGCTCAGCATACCCTTTTCAAAGTAGACAGCGCCCAGCGCTTGACCAGCGTCGGCCGTCAATCGGTCCCCAGACCCCAAGAACTTGCCAAATCCCTCATATGCTCGCTTGCACGCTTCCTCGGCCCTGTTCAGCTCTCTCTTCTCAAGGTACAGGCGGCCAAGTTGTAGGCTTGTTTCCAGCGTGGGGGTGTAGAAGGCGCCCATCGTCTCCATGAGGGTCTCGTACGCCTTTCGGAACTCGGTTTCGGCTTTGTTTTTTGTCGTTCAACGCGTAGGTGACACCGAGCTGCCTAGTCGCGTGTATATAAGACAGACCTCGCTCCCCGCTGAGCCTCTGGAAGCCTTCCAACGCCTGTAGGATCCGCTTCTCGGCGGTATCAAGCTTGCCCACCGCCCGATGGATACCCGCGACAAAGACTCGTGCCTCGCAAATATCGAGATCCGGATCGCCAAAGGTCCCCACATACGATCTTGAACTGGCTAGCTCTATGATTGTCTCGCACAGGGCGATAGCCTCTTGAGCCTTGTCCCGCCCAAGGTGGAGGACTTTGGCGCGCCCGAACTCGGCACGAAACACCAATCGCGCCATGTCATCGGTCTTGAGTTGTTTGGATTCTGCACTCTTCAAGACATCCCCAAAAAGCGTGTCAACCTCGTCGAAGCTGACGCCGGGGCGAAGCAGTTTGCTGTCACCCGACGCGCACATGGCCAATAACTTGATGATGGTGGCGTCTCGGAGTCCCTCGCTTTCTAATCGGGAGGCAATCACCTGTGCTCGGCCGAGCTGCTCCGCAGCTTGGTCGAACTTCTCCTGTTGAGTAAACAAAATCCCTAGATGATAGCTGGTCAGGCAGGTGATGGCGTGCTGCGTGTTCTCTTCATCATCCAAGCCTCGGGAATCGTCTTCCGCCGCCGCCGACGACGACAACGACGATAGACGGCTGAAGTGCTTCGCAAAAACCTTCAGCACGGGTGAGTTGTTCTTCCGCCTTGGGGAGCTTCGCGCGCAGCATATAGTTAACGCCGAGACTGAAAGATGTGATAGCAGTAAGTACGTGGTCCCCGTGAAACATGGTGCTGAATCGCTTGAGAGCCCGTTGGTATACGGCGCCCGTCCGCTCGTACACCGCTGCCCAGTCGCCGTGGCGACTGGACCACGGATCACTGAGGGCTTCAATTCGATCCCCGGCTCTCCACCCAAACCTCCTCAGCGCACGTTGGTAAGTTTGCGTGGCATTTAAGAGGTCAAACTGGCCGACATGCAGCAGTATTAGCTCGGTGATCGCATTGAGTTCGAGCTGGTACCATCGCTGCTCGGTTTTGATGTGATTAACGAGCTCGATGCGGCTTGCCGTTTCCTTTTTTTTGTGTTCTTTAGCTGCTGCCTTAGCTGCTGCCTCGTCCTTGTCAGGAGTTTCGCCCATGCCGGGAGCGTCGGTTCGGGTCCCGCCTTCGGAACGAGGGCCGGCCCTTTTGATTCTCGAGTCGCACATTTGGAGCACCTCCTCAAAGCACCTCTTCCCGTGGCTTAAATGGTGATGTGAATCCCCACAGTCGCTGCTAGCTGGACCTCCGCGTAGCCACCGGCCCTTTTGGAGCCTCAGATGCAAGTTTCCAAGGGAGTACTTGGTATATGAGAAATGTAGTGGGTCTCGTATCGTGATGTGTCGACGCAGCAGCTCCTCGTAACCGTCGACGACATGGCGATACATGTTGAGACCGTGGATCGGTTTGCCACTGTCAGCATAGATGTCTCCGAGCATCTTGATCCTCGAGAGAGCCTCTTCCTCGCCGACATCGCCCAGCTTCTTGAGATGTGATTGGGTGAGGACCGCTCCGAGGTCAATCCCGTTTCTCACAATATACCTCAAGGCACCCTCATTCTTCGCCTTGAGAGCAGTGATGAGATGCTCAGTGGTCATCTGCGGCGGTTGGCGAATCTCTTTTGGAAACGCGCCGCTTATTTGTGGGACTGTGGGTTGTGGAGGTTGATATTTGACCAGCTCTAAGCCGCCAAGCCAGTTTGGGGCCTTCCGTTCTTGCCCCGTCGTGCTAGCCGCGTTGGCTTTTCTTCTCTCAATAAGCCTCGTTGCAGCCTCGATCTCTTCATCATCCCCTCTCACAGACGTGTCGTCGTCTATGCCATCTTCGTTTGGTTGGTGCTTAGCAACAACCCCGGCCCTTGCAAAACGCAACGGATCGTGCATGAATTTCTCCATCAGCATTTCCGTCGTGTCGCTAAGCATTCCTTCTTTTCCGTCATCGGTGCCACCCAATCGGATGGTCCAGAAACGGCGTTCCGGCCAGTATGGCCGATCCTCGACCACTGCCCCAATGTACCGGCATTTCAAGATGGGCCCGGACGGGACAACACTTATAGGCATGACTAGGAGTGCGACGGACGCCTCAGATCCCGGGGATTCCAGAGGGTGTCGGAGCAGCAAGCAACGCTCCCAGTGGCGGAGGGCGACGTTAACCTTCACGGCCACGGCAAGGTCATTCCCGTACTGTTTGAGCTTTTTCGGGTCTGTGGCTCGTAGTGATCGGCAACGCCACTTTCCTTCCACAGCGCCCGTCTCGTCAATCTCGAGCATGTTGCCGTCTGGATCATACGAGATCTCGACTGGCATGTCATCCAGAGTCGCTGGGCACCACGAGAAGCCACCGCGGGTACGCATGGTCGGCTTCCCGTGCAGCAGACAAGCGTAGGGAATCTTTCCCACATATTTGAGGATCTGGGACGTGATCAGGCTTTCGCCGACGGTGAAATCACAATCCGAAAGACCAGCTAGCAGCGCGGCGATAATGGTGCGGTCGCGAGTCCAGGACGTACTGCGCGGGGAGAGGATCGCGAGAAGATCGCCAATATTGTCGATGGGCTTCCGGAGCCGACGGATCAGGGTCGTGGCCAGCCAGTGAGCACGGGAGGCGCCGGCAGGTCCACGAGCGAGGACATCGTCGTCCAAATCCTTGATGGCGGGCAGCCCGTCCTCGCGGGTCGGATCTTTGAACAGGACCTTAACCTTCCTCGACATAGAAAGCTCTAAAGCCGTCCATCCGCGCGTGAACCACGTGGAAAGAACAAGGGCTAGACAAGGACTTCCATCGTCCTCCCAGGGAAAGTTGAGGAGATAATTGTCGTGGACGACTGTATACGCGGCATTGGCGTAATTGGCGTGCATCATGTTTAGCGCCTTGCTGCGAGCTCTCGGCTCGTATGGAATTGACAGGGCGTCCCACCAAACCCCTGTACAGCCAAGCTCTCGGGCAACGAGCGCGAAGAACTCGAACAGGCAGCCATTAACAGTACCCGCCGGCTTCACACCGAGGCCGGTACCATCCGACCACACGTGGGAAATAGCGATGTAAGGGTCGTTGGACTGAGTCAACTTCGCAGCGTCGCACAGCCACGCGGTGCTTTGTCCCAGCTCCAACGCGGTCTCGAGCAGCTCGACCGGGAAATGCATCTGGTGGCAGTCGCCAGCAGTCCGAGTCTCCGCTCCGGACTTGACCTTGTGTTGGACGGTTTGAGGCCTCCCTCCACACTTGTGCAGTTGGGTCACCGAGGTGGTGTTCATCTGCGCCCACTGGCACTTGCTGGGCGTGCAAAAGTCATGGCCGCTGTGTCCGAGACTCTGCTTATACGGGTCAAGCGCCAGCATGATATCGGGCAGATCGCTTTGCTTCCGGTCGCTCACGTTGACCAGGCTCCACAGACGGTTCTCACAGAGGCCCATATCCTCAATAGCAAGTGCGGCGGTTTCAATCGAGGGCATGGTAACAGCCGGAGGGAGTAGCTTATGGTCCCACCGACCGAACCGCTTGGGGCCGATACCGATGTGCGATTGGGCCCGCGCCATCCAATATATGACGTTGGTGACTTGGGCGAGGTCGACTCGACGCGCCTTGTCCCATTCCCCGTCGAGAAAGGGCACGAAGTGAGAATCCAGGCGAGACTTGTCGAGGCAGTTCTTGAGAATCATGCAACATCCCGAGATGGCGCGGGCGAGGTGAGTATGAGCCTGTGAGATCTTGTGCTCGTCGCCCATCCCGGCCTGGCACGACATGGCGACTAGAGCCCATTCCCTGAACGGCACCCAGTCGCAACGCGGCGCCGTGCGTGTCATGGCGGTCTTGTGCAGGGCGCACGGCTCGTGCTCACATGGGCTGAGTTGTGCTCGGAGGCAGAGCTGAGCGAGCTGCGAGAGGAAGCCCATCTCAAGATCCGAACGGGTCAGGTGGCGGACGAGCCGGGGATCGACCCCCCATAAGCCCGCGCGGTACCCCGAGTTTCCACAGTGATCGGGCGACAGTCGCCCAGGGTTCGCAATAAGACGGTGGTTGAAACCGACCTTGACATAAGGGACAGGTCTATGTATGCCTTGATCGACGCGGGAGTCAGCATCGCTGTCATCGTCGCTGCCGGCATCTGAATGATCCGAGCCATCATTATCTGACCCGTCAAACAGGTCGGCCATGCCATATCGCTTCTTATCGTTGGTGACAGCCTCGGCGACGTTCTGGACAAGGACTTCATGGTAGGCGTAAGCCTCCGCAATGGTGGTGTGATCAACTTTGAAGGTCGGACGATAAGAGGGCGGCCGTTGTCCGGGCAGCTCAGGCTGTGTCAACATCATAGCCGGGTGATTCAAGACTGAAGTCACTGTTGGATACCCACTCGCCTTACATGTACGTAGGCGGGCAATAAACTCAGAATACGAGAAATACGTCGATAAAATGTGGATTGCCCAGAGAGATCTTGTGCGAGATAAAAATAAAAAAAAAGACTTTGGGCACATGCCGTGTGCAATTGAAACCATCGTGGCTGGGAGTCGCCTCGCTGAATGCTGCCGGACAACTGTTCGCCGCAACCCAACCCCGCGCTTGCCGCCAACTATCTCGCTTGCTGCGGCATCTTTGACTGTCCTTTCTAATAAAGCTCGTTGATTCGCCGACAAATGAACAAATAAAAGGCTGCGCCGTCGTGTAAGGGGTTTTTGTCCACTCAGATTGACTGGGTAAAAGCGCCTGCATCCTGCGAGACGAAGCCACAGGCAGATCTTCAGCTTGCCCATAACTGGGACAGGACGTGGGGGTTTTGATCAACGGGGTCGAGGCCCAATGTAACAGGACCGTACATATAGGTAATGATGGGCTGCTTAAAGCGGTGGTGGCGCGGGTGAGGCAATAGTTGGGCTTGGTGCCACTCTCTTGGTTTGTTCCAATGTGTTTGCCTGCCGGTGGCTGCAGTCCGCGCCCTATCCCCTTTTGTCATTCCAGGTTTGTCCAACCGCTACTATTGGTTGCTTACCCACATGCGGGAGGTTCGGGATTCCGGGGAAATCGGAGACCCTTCTCCCTGACAAACACGCTTCAACCCTGATCTTGGAAGCCATGTATATCCCTTCGGAAACGAAAGGTCTCCAGTAACAGTCCGGCCCCTTGTACTTTTCATTCCACTCGGCACTGAAGGGACCCGGCCCTGCGCGCAGAATGACTCTTCCGCGACGATAGCGCTTGGCTCCCGGTCTTGCACCTCGTTCAACGCCTCGCGCATCGCGCCCTCCCACGCCGTTCGGCTACCCGAAGGCTTGAGGATAGGGTCCGCCCACGCCGTGCCCTCGCGGGACAGCCTCGTCCGGTCCTCCTTGGAGTCACGCTCAGTGAAGGTGTCCGGGTTGAGTGCAACCAACGTACTTAGCAGCGCACGACGCGAGCTGAGTGTTGTGGTGTAACGGCGCATCTCAACATTTGCGCATCTCCGCAGCCATTCGCCAGCGCGTTCCGACGGCGGGATGAGATAGGCATGGGTCGTGGTGCAGAAGACGATCCAGAAGCAAATAAAGAAGGAGTTCCAGTTCTTGGTCGCCGCTGCGCCGATGACAAGAGCCCATTGGCCAAGAATAAGAAGCTGGAGGACGGCCGAAAGGAGTTTGTGCTGGCCGGATAAGGCGTTGGTACTGGGGTCGGTAGGTTCCAGAGGGCGGTTAACTAGTGAGTTGACGATGGTGCTTTCGCCGTAGAAAACGGTCCAGGTAGCCGAGTTAGTATGTTCGGCCACCAAAACCATACGGTTGTAGGCGCTCGGGTCAGCCACAAGCAGCCGCCTGGGCCCGCCGCTGTAAAAGATGGCGTGGACGACGGCGCCGGTGAGGGGCATGAGGACGAAGAAGGCAGCAGCCAGGTAGAGGCCGAATATAACAGCAGCACCAAAGCAGCCGAGCAGGGCGACCCAGCCGAGCGTCGACGTTGCCATGTACGAGACGGAATGTACCAAGCGCGCCGGTAGTCTATCACGCCTGCCTTCATGCTCTCTCCTGGAGACGAAGACGACCTCGAGGTCTTGCACCCTAAGGTCGCGGTTGCTCATGTTGGCATGCGCGTTGTTGACGCGGACGGCGTGTTGGGCCTCTATGGCGAGGCGGAGTGTCTCCGGGTTGCTGACGAAATAGCGCTCGCCATAGCGACCGTCGAGAGCTTCTAGGCTGGCCGATGCGCCGAAGCGGTCTAGACAGGGCGGATCCCGCGGCGACTTGACCGCGAGCAGGAGGCGGCTGCCGGACGGGGTGACGGGCCAACTCCAAAGTGGCACACCGCCGACAAGCTGGTAAACGTGCAGCTTACGCGGTACGTCAATGAAATCGATGAGTGCCGAGAGCGGAAGGATTCCCGCGACCTCTGGCGCCCATTCATTGTCGTTCAAGAGAGATTTGAGTGTGTTAATCGTATGCTCAAACATCGTGGCGTGTCGCGCGGTGTCACCGTGCCCCTGACACCGTCTCTTTCTTTGCCTCGTAGTGACTCTGAGGTTTGTTTGTTTGGCGACGCCGCGACCGTTGGTGGCTGACTCTCCGCCCAGCTGACCGCTGCTGACGCCGCCGGACCCACGCGCGTTGGCGAATAGCAATGCTCGGATGCCCAACCTCTCTCACTGGCTCCCCATCTTAGTGAGATCTCACTCGCAATATCCCGGGCCGTCACACAAGAGAGACCGTGCCGCCTCAAGGCCCACCAAAAAAAAGCCTGAAGGAACACGCCGGCACAACTATCCCGCAACTAGCTCCAGTGCAATTCAAAGAGCTCGCCAACTAGCCTTCCTTACGAATAGGGAAGGAAACGTAGGTAGTCGGCTACGAAAACTCTTAATCGGATTACGAGTGTTGCTTCGTGGGACGAGCCCGGACCCTTTTGGATACCCACATATAGGTACCCAGTGGGCCGGCGTCGCCGCGCTCCCCTGCTTCACCAAACGGCAGCCTGGGGGGCGCTGATATTGAACGGCACGAAAGTGCCAAACCAAGGAAGAATGGTGGCGGGTTTGTGCCTCCTTGGTTGATAGAGGTAAACATGTTGGCTGATCTAATAATATTGCCGCTGAAATTCTACCTATCAACTTAACATTGGAAGTTGATTGCACCAGTACCCGAGTTACCTTAGGTAACATATTCCAAGGGACATCTTCTCGAGAGGAGTGGCATTTAGTCTATGCCAGACGTCCTAAGAATACGTAAGTGGCACCAGATAAGGAGTTAATTTTAAACCAGCGCGACCTTCCGATTACGGAGTCTCTTCGGCGCCCTCACTTGCTCTAGAAACGACTCCTCAAACCCTCTGCCGCCCTTCCCGGTATTGGTTTCCTCATTTCTCTCGACACCGTCGTCAACGGAGCTTTGTGTATTGTCTTCCGCGAATTGCTCCGTAGACTAGGTGCGTCAAGGTCAGCTTCATTCCTGGGCGTGTTGAGAAATGAATAAGGGAGTACGTACCTGGGTGGTAAACGACTCAAGCCCTCCGGAAAAGGAGTGGTGCGGGACATCACTGGCACAACTGTCCCTCCTTCGTTTCTTGGAATGACAACGTAATCCCAACGGTCGTCGTGTCTCTAGGGATTCTGATTCCTGGAATTCGAGTTCAGGTCCCGAAATGTCACATGCGCTGGCAGTGCAGACGCCTGTGGTGAGCTTTTCCTTTGAGAGGCCATCGTAGCTTCAGGCAATCTCGTGTGTATTTCCGGCCACAATGTGGACAAACCACAGGGCTAGGTTCACCGTAAGAGCATCGTAGCCGTCAGAATCGTTCTTCCTATAATTCTCCCATGGTATGGACACATATTCCATCAGTCCATTTACTGAGAGCGCTTGCTTCAGTGCCTCTTTACTGGTTGGATATCCGTTGGCGGTGCTGAAACCTAGGCCGTGTCAGCTCGTTTGCAAGAAACAGGTCAAGGATGGAAACGGCCGCACCTGGCTGCTCAGTTCGAGGCTTGATACGAAAGATGAAAGCCTCTTTGGTCGTGATGATCCAGCCATACCAGCACCCAAGTTCAACATAATAAGTGTAAGCCTGCCGAATTGGGTTTGCATAGTTTTTATTTTCTTGACCCGGTGCCCATCCCCCGGCTGCATCTGTCATGCGTCGAACGGCTGAGCTGTGCCATTTGGACGCTGCTTTGTAATCCTTGGGTAGCCTCTCCACCGCTGAGCAGCAGCCCTGGCAGAACGACACGGCACCTGCGTCGGGCTTCAAATGGGGCCTTTGTGTGTCAGTCGATACGCCAACGATGATTGTGTCAGCATCGTCCTATCCCTTCCTGCATGGCACCCATATAGATGGATGGAGCGTATCTTGGACAGCCTGGAGAGATGCTGCCACAATTCTGTGGTTCCAAATGGTAAGGACATGTGTAGTTGTCGGCGCGTCGTGAACTACATTGTCGACTCTGGCTAAGACTGAAGGGTAGGTCAAAGACGGCCGACCCTTCCGCGCCTCATAGATGAGACGCCTTTCGTACACTGTTTCCAGCGTAGAGAAATTGAAATTTTTCCAGGGCTGAAACTGCCTGGGACATAGAGAATTCCGGACAGTGGTCAGTGATTTGCTCTTTGGTTTTTGATGACATACTGTGGGATTCCGAGCCGTGAGAAACTCAAGAATAGATTCTGCTTTTTCGTCTCTGCTCATGGCGAACTCGTGCCAGATAAGTAAGAAATGGCGTTGGGCTGTGTACCTCGGCTTCGGCCTGGACTTTGAGAAGAGTCCATGAAGCCTAAGGTATTGGAAGTTTGTCAAGACGGCATTCGAACGAGTTGGGTTCAACAATTTGCGAACTGGATGGAACCCGTAATATTGTAATCACAATAGCCAAAGCCTTCCTTCGGCTTCCCACATACACCACACCAAAAACGACGCACATAATTCTCGTTCGTGAATTGCGAATTAGGCATGTGTTTGGATTATGTGCCAACTTGCAGCTTGGAGTGTGCAGTGTAACGGCATATATGCTGCCGGTTGGCTGCAACCCCTCACCTTCATGCGCGTGATGTGAGAGGCGGCCGAGGTTGGTGTGGTTGAGCCGTGTCGAACTAGTGACTGCTAGTAGTTGGTAGATAAGGGATGTGCCAATGTTAGCGTGGAGAGTCCCCAGAACATGCACAACATCCTCACTTCATGGTGAGTGAGTCATTTCTGTACTTGTGCACCTTCACTATTGCAGTCTGGTGTGTGCTGATGAAAAATGGCTGGCAAGCGAAAGAACCGAAAGGAAAGAGTTCGTCGTTTTTTGCCACTCCCTCTCTGTGCCGGTCCGAAGTTACATCCCTTTGAACACCAAAATGCCCCAATAGAGTGGCTAGAGAGGCTTGACGGAGACCATGCCAGCCAATCTGGAGCAGAAGGTTGTGTCTTCAAAGTGAGGATCGAGTCTCAACTATATGCTCTTAAAGTGGTGAGTGTAACGGGCTGTGCCCGAGGTGAGCCTCGGTAACCCTCGGCCAGCTCACGTACAAGCACGGTCCACCGAACCCCTGGATGAAGCTATTCCCAGTTGCCCCACAGCACACCGAACATTCTAGCAATGCGCTCGGGCCACCGCACTCACGATCATAAAGCAGCCCCACGAGCTGCCAGACTCTCTCATCTTTCCTTTTCTTCTTCAAGCTTAGTGCACTCGTAGAGTCGTCACCAGATAGTTGCAATATACTCCTGGGACCGTTACAGTGAGCCTTTTGCTTTAATACAACCCCATAACTGAAGGCATGTCCAATAGACGAAACACCCAGGAGAAGCTGAATCGCTTTAGTTCAAGTTTTTTCATCCCTCAACCACTCGCTACTACTGGGGCAACTTACTGGACGACTCAGTCCCCCTCTCAGATGTCATTTTCCATACAGACCCTTTCTATACCGAGTGCCGCGCATACGGCAAGATTAGGGAAGCCGAAAAGAAAGGGCGCGGGAAGCGGGAGCTGGCGGTCCCATGCTATGGATACCTGTTTCTACAAGAGCGGTATATGCAAACTCTTCGAGCACAGAAAATCGATTTGGATGAAGATGTTGTGGACAACAAGTTGCTCGAGGTCAATCGAGAGGACGGCCGGGTCCGGGCCATTGTTAAGAAGTTTGTACCCGGAGATTCAGGAGTCAATGCCGGAACCCTGCGTGAGATACTTCGAGATATACGCGCACTAAACAAGCTGGGCATTTACGTTGGCGACGTCCGGGCTGACAATTTCAAAGGGAGCAAGGTCGTCGACTTCGGATTGTCTAGTACGGTGCCGCATTGTATCTTGGAATCCATGGATGAAGTGAGGCTTAGGCACGCAAAGCTGGTAGATTTGGTTATGTTTGACGATATGGTTGAAGAAGCAGGACTGGTTACAACCGTCAGGGCCATGCCTAACAGGGAGTATTGTTCAAAGCTGAGGTCTTGGTCTAAATAATGCGGAAGACATTGGCACCAACTACCTCATCCTCCGTGCACACTTTTAAGACTGGTTTTATTCGTAATTAGTTGAGGGACTAGGCTGTGTGCTTACATGTAGGTTGTCAGAACATGCCATATGCCGTAAATACAAATTGACCGCCCTCAGGTCTCTAAAGCTCTCCAGCGTTTATCTTTTCTCAGAATTATGGATCATTACCTAATATTGTGGAACATGCTCAAGCAGCTTGAAACACTGCAGTTTAATAGAAATCCGGGAGTCTCCCGCGTTCTCGTCAGCTCAACGACCTATCCCGAGGATCTTGCTCTCTTAAATAGGGTCTGTCGCCCAGATATGCCGCATTGCAAATAGCGGATCTAGTAGCAATTCGAGCATCACCAGCGCCCACCCTCTTTTTCTTGCCCTTCTTGCCGGCTTGCGCATTGCACTTGTGGTGCACACCCTGATCCTTTGAGTCTTGGTAAACGGGTGGTGTAGGATATAAGACGCAAACCTACCTCCTCCTCGTACCCAAGTATTCATTGGATAGGCCAGTAAACTTTGGTTCTAAATGCTGACTGTCACCGCAAAACCCAACCGGGTTGAAACTAGCGCTTGGTGTGAGATGGTTGCAGTGTTGCATCTGACAGTATCTGCCGAGGCTGCCTCAGGAAAGTGGAGGACATGGCGAATGCAACTGCACAAATGGTCTTTGAGCTGACACACAGACAGCGTGACGTGCAGTGAGAGGGCACTGGACTTCGTATCTCAACATGTCATCTCCGTCTTCTTGGCATGACTCGCATCGCGACCTCGCACTTAACTTCAAGTTCCAACATCAGATTGCATTTAAGCCGCACAGGTAGCACCAAGTAAAGCTCCTCCTATTCATCACTGCCAAATAACCTCAATTAAAATGACGCCCCAACCCCCTATCCCCACGGTTGATCTTACCGCCTTCACCTCGCCCGCAACACACTCCGACACCGATCGCCTCGCCGCGGGACAGGCCTTCGTCGAAGTGTTACACCGGTATGGATTCGCCAATGTCACCGGCCACGGTTTCACCCCAGACGAGGCCAACCAGGCCTTTCAATGGAACCAACGCCTTTTCGACCTGCCCTACGCCGACAAAATGAAAGCGCCGCACCCGCCCGGACCGTTCCCCCACCGCGGCTACTCCGGCATCGACCACTACGCCCCAGCCGACGCCACCAACACCTCCACCTCTCCCGACGGCAAGGCCACGCGCAAAATCTCTGATCTCAAGGAAAGCTATGAAGTCGGCAGCGTGCACGACGACCAACAGCCCAACATCTGGCTGCCGGACGAAACCTTGCCCGGGTTCCGCGCTTACGCAACCTCCCTGTACGAGCGGCTTGCCGGCGTCGGCTCAATCCTCCTGGCCGCCATCTCCCTTGGCCTCGACCTCAACCCCGAGGAGCACGACGCCCTGCAGCAGCTCGCCTCAGACCGCTACAGCCAGCTGCGGCTACTGCACTACCCGTCCGTTTCCAAAGCCCGCTTGCAGGACGACGTGCTTGCACGGCTGCCGGCGCACAACGACTGGGGCACGTTCACGATGCTGTTCCAGGACGAGATGGTGGTTTGGAACTGCAGGATCCGCAGACTAAGGAGTTTATGCGGGCGGAGCCGGAAGAGGGCGCGCTGGTGCTGAATGTGGGCGATATGATGGGCCGGTTTACGAATGACTATTTCAAGTCGGCGGTGCATCGGGTGTCGGTGCCGGAAGCTGGGACGGTAGATGAGAAAAAGGGGGTGCCAGCGAGGAGGTCGATTCCGTTCTTTGTTGGGCCAGAACCGTCGCATACGGTGAAGACGCTGCCGCGGTTTGTGGGCGAGGAGAATCCGGGGAAGTACGATGCGGTGCGGTTTGATCAATATGGGGAGCTGGTGAGCAAGTACCAACCAGGTGGGGAATATTTGAGGGCTAGCATTGCGGTTTTATTTGATGATTGGGTGTCCTTGGATGCCAGATTTTGAGAGGACTGGGACTCTAAGGGTGTCTAGGTACATACGGGTAGGTATCAAAACGGGTTGTGTTAGGTTTTGATCGTTCAAGCTATGGTTTCACCAGTACATTCAGGGGATATTCTCCCGATCATCTTCCTAACAACATTTTGCAACACAACACACTCTTCTCCTTTTGACTTCTAGAACGGAATGTCCACTCATAAATTACCACCGCGGCGAGCCTATTACAAGCAACAACAAAGCACAACCACCTTTTCCAATACCATATTTTCTAACCCCCCCCCATCAAACCATCACTCACTGTAAATTAACAAACAACCCCCCATCCACCAGCACCTGCGCCCCGTCACATACCCACTCAACTCATCGCATGCCAAAAACACCGCCGGCCCGGCCACATCCTCGGGCACCCCCGTCCTGCCCAGCGGGATCCGCCCCTCCATATACGTCCGCTTCCCCTCATCCTTCAGATCCTCCTCATTCAACTGCGTCCTCACCGTCCCGGGCAACAACGCGTTACAGCGTATCCCATACTTCCCCAGCGCCACCGCGGCACTCTGCATCAGCGACAACACGCCCGCCTTGGTCGGCGTGTAGTGCACCTGCTGGCCGCCCCCCACCAGCGCCGAGATGGAGGAGACTGCGATGATGGAGCCGCCGCCTGGCGGGGAATTGTGGCGCGCCATCTGGCGGGCGGCGGCCTGCACGACGTAGAAGGCGCCGTCGAGGTTGGTGCGCACGGTGGTGGAGAAGAGGTCTGGGGTGAGGTCGAGCAGGTCGGCGAAGGTGCAGATGCCGGCGTTAGAGACGCAGATGTCGAGACGGGTGGTGGCGAACTGGGCGAGGGCGAAGGTTACTAGGGCGGGGCCGGTGGCTGGGTCGCGGACGTCGCCGGGCAGGTGGGCGAGGCGGCCGGTGGTGGTGGGGTTGGCGGAGTGCAGGGCGGTGGCTTCGGCGAGGAGGGAGAGGAGGTGGGGCTTGTCTTTGGGGAGGTCGAGGTGGTTTACGGCGACGTTGCAGCCTTGGGCGAGGAAGGAGAGGGCGATGGCGCGGCCGATGCCGGTGGTGCCGCCGGTTATGATGGCCGTCTTGCCCGCGAGAAGGTTGGTGGCGGGCATGTTGGGGGTTAGATTTCGCAGTTGGGATTTGATAGTCAAGTGTATGATTTTAAGTTTTAGGAATTGGCTCAGATCGAGATGTAATGGAGGCACGAGTTCAAGGGTTGGATGTTGACTTTGTAGACACCCTACGGTTCATTGTGCCCGAAGAAGCGAAAGTGAGGGGCGAGACGGCGGGGTAAAGACCAGATGGATCACAAATATGAAAGTCCCCATTTGGTAGATAAGACAGTATCTGGTGGTTTTTGACTGAATTTGATGTCTACGGACTGCCTTCAGAATGACCTATTTTCAGGCGATAACGATACCGCGTGTTGAATCCGTCTTCATTGATCTCATCACTCTCTACTCCATGTTGTTGACTGTTTGAACATGGACTGCCGTCCCCACTTACCCCGCGCCCCACTCTCGCGGAACCCTTGGATCCACAGCTCGGCTTGAATTGCAGCGAGCCGGGTCGAGACGGAGCCAGGCCCATTGATCGCCGGGCGTTGAGGACGTTTTTGTTGGAGCGGCTAGGCGTCATGCGAGAGTATCGGCTATATGTCTGTTCGCTTCACACAACAAAATCATTCTGGTTGGGCGCGGGAGAGAAGGGAACGGTTTAAGCTGCACCTTGGCAGATGACGTCAGGGATGCAGTGGCATGTCTGGTCAAGGGTCGGGTCTCGCGCAGTTCCATCAGTATCCGTATTTCCAATTGCAGGTCTATGGCCCAACAGAAGCCGCCACCTTCCCTTCCTCCTCGCCGTTCAGGATGCCATTGGTTCCATTCTTGGTCGGCGCATGTTCTACCGGTGGGCTGAGAGAGTTCGTCGGAAGCGTCAGCAGGTAGGTGCTCGGGATGAGTTTCGCTTTCGCCGCGGGGTTGAGCGTTCAGCCCAAACCCAGGCTTGTCCAGGTCGGCTGCGGTCAAGTACCCCTTGGTGGGAATGGGCTCGTCCAGGAACAGATCCCCAAATACCGGCAGCACACTCTTGCCGTCCGGCGAGTTGGCCAGGTATTCCTGGAACGGCGTGTTCGGCTGACTAATGACAAAGTGGTAGCTGTACGGTCCGCTGGCATGCGGCACCACGGGGATGTCGTACGCCGCCGCCATGGCTGACACCTTCAACAGCTCGGTCATACCGCCTAGCCACATGACATCGGGCTGAATGATGTCGAGGTTGCGGCCCTCAATCAGCTTGCGGAACCCGTACCGCGAGTACTCGTGCTCGCCCGTTGTGAACTTAATGGTCGGGTGCGCCTGCTTGATCTGCTTGAACCCGTCCGTGTCATCGGGGCTGAGGCACTCCTCCCACCAGTTGATGTTGAGGTCTTCACAGGCCTTGGCGATCGCAATCGTGTAGGGCACGTTGAGCGACATGTAGCAGTCAACCATGAGCGGGAAGTCGGGCCCGATGGCCTCGCGGTGCTTGCGGAGGAACTCGACGTTCTTCTTCAGGCCGGCGTGGCCTTCCTCGGGGCAGTAGGGGAGCGGCACCTTGGCGCCCCAGAAACCCATATCCCTCGCCGCGGTGGGCTCGGGGCCGGTGCAGTAGAAGTCGATACGGTCCTTGGTGTTTCCGCCGATGAGCTTGTACACGGGCTCGCCGCGGATCTTGCCCAGCAGATCCCAGAGCGCGAGGTCGATAACAGAAATGACGGCAACCGGGAGCCCCTTGCGGCCGTAGAACATGGAGGCGCGGTACATCTGCTCGAAGAGGTGGTTTGTGTTGCGGGGGTCGGCCCCGATCAGGAAGCGTTCGAAATGCTGGTGGACCAGCCAGCACGCCGGCGGCCCTACTCCTGTTAGCAAGAGTCGCCCCGCGCCGTGAGTCTCAGACGCATGCTTACCGCCAAAGCCTGTCGCGAAACCGACTGTTCCATCTGTGGCCTCGATCTCAACGAAGAACGAGCCGAGCACGTTGATGCCCCAGCTGGTCCGCGAAGCACGGTACTTCTCCCATTGTGAGCAAGGTGTTGAAATGGGAGAGTCGATCAACCTGAGATGTCAGCGCTACGCTCAACGGACAGAGTTTGGAAGCATCTCACCAGTGGCCGCCCTTGACATTGTGATAATCACCACCTACAACCCGTCAGTTACTCCTTATCGCCGATGAGGGCTGTCACCTACCTGAACCAACACCGCCAATGACATAGGACCTAATTGCCTTGATGGCGGGAAACTGTCTTGCCGCAGTCATCGTACTCAGCTCTGAGACTCCAAGAACGGGGAAGTGGGTAATTGGAGGAAGGGAAAAATCTCCGGAATGAAGGTGATGGGTGGAAATAACTGATGCGAAAGACCAACTTGTCTTGGCAATGTAAAGGGACAATACAATACCAAGTAAAAGGGCTCGAGAAGGCCACCTTTGGGGTTCGTTAGTCGCGCCTATAGGCCTCAGAGGCGAACGGGGCAGAATCGGGGGTTGATGTCCCGATGATGGAGACGTGTTTGGGGTCGACCACCTCGGGACTCGCCCCACGCGATTCCTCCAGAACTCGCTCCATGGTGCATACCCAACCCCACACCCAGTTCATCCGAAGTCATCTGGATTGGTCGATGGGGGTTGAACCCGCGCTTCGGAATCCATTGGTCAATGCCAGGATGGGTTCGAATTGGCGAATGTGAAGTGTTTCTCGTGCTGGCTCCTCACCCCAAGCCAAGGCCCAGGACAGCATGAATCTGGGGTCCAGAGCCACGATCTCGAAGTGCATGGCCTAGAATCCAGGGTCTAGTCGTTCACACAAAAATAGGATATGCGTACAGCATGTAACATGTGCACTGCTGTTGGCATGCATGGTGTCGGTCGTGGTCCAGCAAGTGGATCAGACACGGGATCTCGACTTGACGAGGGCGATGTCGTCCTAGGTTCGAGAATGGCAATTGGCCTTCTAACCGAATGTGCTGCATTTCAGTTACGGACAAATTGTCGCCAGTGGCAGTTGTTAGGTATGTCAAGTGATTTCGCCATCCGATTTTGACATGTATGTTTCGTTCCTAGAAAGAGGTGCAAACAACGGAATCGCAGGAACTTGGAATTTTCCATGGCGCCTGTCGGCACCTGGCCGGTGGCTTTCTGCAACCTCCCCACATTCCGCCAATCTCGCTTCCCCGCACCCCAGAAAGTGGAGGGCAGGCACGCAGGTTGGCAGTCTGAGGCAATCTGTCTCGGCAGGACAGCCCGGGCACGGGCCAGGTGAACGGACTTTCGGATCACAGGACTCGGGAGGGCTTGCACCGCGATAAAACGGCCGAGGTCTCCCCACAATTGATTCCATCTCGCTCCTCTACTCAACATTACCCCGAACCGCTCCACGGAGCATCGGCTGCCACCTTGCGTCTGTTTGCGCCTGCTTGTTGGCGGGATTGCCAGAGAAGACGCGACCACGCATGCTGAGAGGCTGCATTCGCTTTTTTGGCACGTGTCATTCGCATTCGGTCCCAACGTCCCAATACCCGAGACAGACAACGAAACAAGCAAGGCTCTGTCGTTCTGGCCCGGGCTCGGTGTTCGATTGTCCCTCTCTCGCTCCACTTCTCCTCTTCTGCGCGGTGACGGCGGCCGTTTGCGGGCGGTTGGCCCATCACTTGCCTTGCCCGTTGACGTTGACGTACCTGTCTTACCATGATGCAAACCCAAGGTCCCCGGTACAATGGCCACGAACTCCAGCCGTCACTACCGTCGGCACACGTGGACCAACAATTGAACCCTCATCCTCAATCTCAACCTCACCCGCACCCTCACTCGCATTCTCAATCGCATTCGCAGTCGCAATCCCAACCCGAGCCGGCCGACAGCGATGATGGCCAGAACAGCGCTGACGACCTCGACAACGACGATGACCAGCACGAGGTGACTCGTCTCGGCAAACGCAAGCGCCCCATCTCCGTGTCGTAAGTAACCGAGCAACGGTTCGCGGTGGCAGCCTTATCGCCCTCCCGGTTAGCGCGGTCGGATGCTGACGCCGCCCAGGTGTGAGCTGTGCAAGCAGCGGAAAGTAGGTGCCGAACCTTCCTTCGTTCCTCCGTTACTCCACCGCCTATCTACCTATCTACCTATCTACCTCCGCTCGACATCAGCTAACCCGAACTAGGTCAAATGCGATCGGGGACAGCCTTCGTGCGGGTGGTGCAGCCGCAATGGCGCCGTCTGCGAGTACAGAGAGAGGAAGAAGCCGGGCCTGCGCGCGGGGTACGGACGTGAACTGGAACAACGTCTCGACAGTTTGGAGGACAAGCTCCGGGTGCACGCCGAGATTCTTCAGTCCCTGACCTCGACCACCAGTCCTGTCAGTGGACACGGCGGCAACGGTGCTGGAGTCACACATCATGGCCCGCCGAGCGTCAAAGGCAGCAATGCCAGCATGCCGAGTGATCATGGCACACCGCGCGACGCTATCCCACCCATATTCGGCCGCCCGAACCACGACACGCTCCGCACTCCGCAGGCCGAGACCGCCCTGTTCCTCCAGAAGCCCACAACGTCCCTCGATTTTGGCTTGTCGGCGGCGCCGGGGCATGATAGCTTCCCGGCTGTCAGCGGCATCTCACCGCCGGGCCACATCCAATCGGCTTTGCCACCGAGCGCCGCGGCGCAGGAGTACTACGGTACCGGGCATGCAGCGCAACTGCAATCACCCTCGACCGCAACGCAAAATTCGGGACACATCGGTTCCGAGCAGGAACTCCCTCCGTACGACTTGCTCTATGCGCTGGTGGACCTCTACTTCAAACATGTCAACACATGGTGTCCCATCCTCCATCGCAAGACTACACTGGATTCCCTTTTTGGGCCGTCCATGATTGACGAGGAAGACAAGATATTGTTGCACTCCATTGTTGCCACAGCTCTGCGGTATTCGACCGATGCCCGGCTATCCGAAGAAAGCCGGCAACGTTACCATGACACTTCGAAACAGCGTGTGCTTCTGTACGGGATGGAGCACTTGTCGGTCAAGTCGCTACAGGCCCTCGTGATCCTCGCATTGGACCTGTGTGGTAGCAGTAATGGCCCGCCGGGGTGGAATATCATGGCTCTTATCACGCGGGCCGCGGTGCAACTCGGGCTGGCCGTGGAAAGCAATTCTTTTTCGGTGGCGCCCAGTTACACCTCTATCTACACCCTACGCGCCATGATCCTCCCGGAACCGCGCGACTTTATCGAGGAGGAATCGAGAAGGCGGCTATTTTGGATGGTGTACTTACTTGACAGATACGCCACCATCGCAACAGCGTTTGAGTTTGGAATCGACGACCGGGAGATTGACCGCACACTGCCCTGTCGCGACGATCTCTGGATGAAAAACCAAAAGGTCGACACCCGCTGGTTTCGCGGCGACGACACCAAGCCGGGCGCCGGCGGCAACGGGCACGAGCACGAAGTGGACAAGCCGGAGAACCTCGGGGCATTCAGCTACTACATCGAAATCCTCGGCATCCTCTCCAAAATCCACCAATTCCTCAAGCAGCCCGTCGACATCACCGCCCTATCCGACGTCGAGAACTGGCAGATGCGGTACAAAGAACTCGACAATGCCCTCGCGACCTGGAAGTTCGGCCTGCCGGGCGACTACGGCTACATGGCCAAGCTCTTCCAGCCCGCTTCAGCCAAGACACTCAACTGCGGCTGGGTGATGCTGCACGCGACCTACCACACGGCCTTCATCCGCCTGCACTCGTCAGCCGCCTACCCAACCACCCGCTCACCTATCTTCACCCCCTCCTTCTCGGCTTCGCAACGCTGCCACGCCGCCGTCGAGAACATCTCTGCCCTCTGCGAGTTTGTCGTCGCCAACGGCCTGCTCGTCAAGCTCGGCCCGCCCTTCGCCTTCACTCTCTGGGTCGCCGCCCGCGTCCTGCTCGTGCACGGCAGCACCGTCGAGCGCAAGCTTGGCACGCAGATCGGGACCTTTGTCGACACGCTCCGGGAGATGGGCCGGTACTGGCCCGTCGCGGCGCGCTATTGCAGCCTGCTGAGCCGCGTGCTGGACGAGCACCGCGATAGTGAGCGACAGGGCGGCGGGGAAGTGCCGGGGAGCGTGAAGATTCTGGCAGATATGCGGAGGACGGCGTTCGATCTGGACTTTTTGATCAGTCGCCAGCCGAGGCATGTGCCGCCGGCGATGGTGAATGGTGGGGGTGGGAATGGGAATGGGAGTGGGAATGCGAATGGGGGAGGTGGTGGTGGAGGCACGGGTGCGAATGGCGGGTGGCAGAGCCGGCTGGCGAGCGCTACGCCTTTGTCGAGGACGCCGGCGCCCAATGAGTTGGAGTATCTCGATGTGTTTGACTTTTTTAATGTGCCCCGGTTGCCGGTCGGGCCGGGGGTGGTGGTGGGAGGTGGTGCGGAGGGGGGAGGGAATAACGTGGAATCGGGGGGTGGTGGTGGGTTGAATGGTGTCCCGGGCGAGTTCAATATCACGGACTTTATGGTGGATGCGAATCGCGATTGGCTGTTTCAGCAGGGAGAGTCGAAGTTCATGAGTTGACATGGGTGGTGATCAAGGTTGGTTGGGTTGTATTGAAAAGCAATGTACATGAGATATGATATTATGTCGCCAAGATATTAATAGATGTCGGGCGAGGCAACTGTTGTCAGTATGGATGAGGAATAGGCAATATTGAAGAACTCACAGCTTGAAAGGCAAGTTCCGTTCTGAGGAGGGGGAGTGAAAGAGCCAAGAAAGCAGACGTAAGGCAGCTTCAACCTGACTCGGGCTGGTCACCCTTTGCGCAGCGAAACAGGGTTGCAATCTTGCATATCTGTGGTTTGGTAGCCACTCAGAACCCGTTCCCCAAATCCTGATCCCCCTCGACCAACCGAACGCGCGGTTCTTTTGGCGGGGCTTGAATCCTCCTGTCACTCAAAACAAAGAGGTTCCCCAACCTCATCAATTGTCAGCTTTGACCCACATCATTCATGACTTCCAAGACATACATACATACACAAAAAACAACAACATGGATGAAAAAGGTCTAGGACCCGCCTGGACACACTTGCCCACGCGAACCGAAGCGCCGAGACGACCTCGCTCAAAGTGGCCCTTCCGCCTTGGAGGTTTCGTCCTGGGCTTCCTTGCTCTCTCCTATTTCACCAACTTCCGCTATGCGACACGTGAAACCCAAACCCCGTTGACAGGACCCAAGAATGGCTCCGACAACCCCATGGACCCTTGGTCGTCCGTGAGTCCATCCCCCTCCCCGTTGACAACCAATCCTCCACCCTCTCTGACCCCCATCTCTAATCCCATCTCCAACCCCATCTCTAACCACCTCCATCCATCCAGATCACTCCCTCCGCCAACCTAACCTGGCACCCCTGCTACACCGCTCTCAACCCCACCTTCCTCTGCGCCCGCCTGACCCTCCCCATGGACTACTCCCGCCCGCTGCCCACCGACCCCTTTGACCCGCCCGTCCCCGAAGTGCACATCGCTCTGCTCCTCCTCCCCTCCCAAACCACCCCATCCCCAGGCACCAGCGCCAAGCCCAAATCCCCCCTCGTCATCAACCCCGGCGGCCCCGGCGGCTCCGGCGTCACCCTCGCCCTGCTCGGCGCCGAGGGCATGCAGGACATCCTGGGCTATGACCAGCCCATCCTGGGCTTCGACCCGCGCGGCGTCATGTTCACCACCCCGCTGGCCGACTGCTGGGCGAAGCCGCCGCCCGCGGACTGCAAGCCGCAGGACCGGCGCGGAGAGTGTGATGGGGACGGGGACGGGGATGGGGATGGCGGGGAGGTCAAGGGGCTAATGCACCGGCTGCAGTGGCAGCAGGTGAGCAGCGCGTATGGGCTGGTCAGCGAGGGCGGGAAGGCGATGCGGGACTGGGAGGTGGCGCACCGCGGGGTGAGTGGGTTGTGCGGGGAGAGGGATGGCCGGTTGAAGGGGGAGAGCGGGCTGGCGTGGGCGGGGACGGAGATGGTGGTGCGGGATTTGGTGGAGGTGGTGGATAAGTGGGATGAGTGGGTGGAGAGGGAAGGGCTACCGGAGAGGGAGCTGAAGGGCAAGTTGGTGTATTGGGGGTTTTCGTATGGTTCGTACCTGGGGGCGGCGTTTGCGAGGGCGTTTCCGGAGAGGGTTGGGAGGGTGGTGTTGGATGGGGTGGTGGATGCTGAGTTGTATGAGGAACCTATGTGGGCGGAGAGCTTGGTGGATACGGATAAGGTGCTGGGGGAGTTCTTTCGGTATTGTGCTGAGGCGGGCAAGAGGTGTTTCTTGTACCGGGACGGCGATCGGAAGGAGGATGTGCAGCGGAGGTATGAGGCGGCCATGGAAAGCCTGCGGACGAACCCCATCATCTTCACGCACCCGCGCTACTTTTACCCCGCCGTCTTCCGCCATGAGTTGGTCAAGCAGTTGGTCTTTACCTCGTTGTATTCGCCAATTCAGGGGTTCTCGATGGTGGCGTGGCTGGTGAATTTCATCCACCAGGGCGATCATTCGCTGCTGGGCGGTATGTTCCAGGACGAGCAGCTGCTATGCTCCATATCCGCGGACCCAATGCTCATGCGCATGCTGAGTGACGCCCAAAGGGCCATCATGTGTGGCGACAAGTTCCAGCCGGTAAGTCGACCGCTCTTGGGCGCAGTTTAACGTCTAACAAGAATATGTGCTAGGTCAACTACACCCTCAGCGAGTGGGAATCAGCCTACAAATCCCTGGCGTCAACTTCCCAATTCGCCGATATCTGGACTCCCTTAATGATGCAGTGCAGCGGCTGGGACCTCAGCCCGCCACATCAAAAGCCGAAAAGCCCTTGGAGATCGGTCAAGCAGGTTGAGACGGCCAATCCCATACTTTTCCTCTCCAATACTTACGACCCGGTCACCCCGCTCCGTGCCGCGGTCAAGATGGCCCTGAAGTTCAAGGGTGCCGGTTTGCTGGAGCAGGAGGCACTGGGACACTGCACGCTCGCGGTCGTGTCGAGGTGCACCGCCAACGTAGTCAGAAAGTACCTTGCAGCAGGAGAGGTTCCGCCGCCGCCGAAGGGGGTTGATGACCAGTACCGCGGGGACTGGAAGCGGTGTGATGCGGACGAGTACCCCTGGGGTCCTAGCCCCAGGGAGATGCTTTCAGCCATGTCGGCCGAGGAGAGGAAGGTGGCTGAAGGGTGGCAGAAGGTGCGAGGGGCCTTGGAGAAAGTTCAGAAGACTGGGGTCAATGAGGGGAAGGGCTTGGATAAGGAAGCCATAATGGCTATGGCGAGTTTTGGAAGTAACTGACATTTGAATGTGGGCGAATTCTCCCTTACATCTACAAACATTAACGTATTTGTAAGAAGATATTTCACAACAAGCTAACTCAATTGCATTCCGTGGTTTTGATCTGTTTCTCAACCACACGTTCTAATCACATCGACGTGGTATGAGAAACAGGAGAATATAAAACGGGACCCAAGGGACTCTCGTACACGACAAAGAGAGAATACGCCTCCCCTGACCCGCCAGCGTTCCTTCGACAAATCCATTTCCACCACACGACCTACTCCGTTTGCGCCCAGCCATCCCAAGTACAAAACGCATCTAAGTACCTCAACGATGGGTTTTCCGGGCCAACAACGCCATGTACGGCGGTGCCGTCATGAACGAGCCCATACCGGTACAAGATCCCGGCCATTCTCACCATCCAGATCATCCGCAACACCTCTTTAGAAGTATTATCCCCAGTCTCCTCCTGAAATACCCTCCAAAACAGGCTGCGAAGCCGATCCGCGTTGTCATAGTAATGCCAGCCCTCAGAATCCATGAATCCCAGCAAATTCTCCAATCCGTACAGCGCAAAACCGAACGGCAAAATTCGGCCTTCGGTCCAGTCGATCACGCCGGTAAGCTCGCCGGACGGGGGGTCGACGAGAAGGTTCATCTCGCACATATCGCCATGGGTCAGGACCAGCGGAATTTTGCTGTCCCTCGCAAACAAGGCGGGGAGATCGCGTCTGACTCTATCGACAATGGTGGTGAAGCGTGGCGGGAGAGATGCGGCGAGGCCGTCAAATCTACCCTGAAACTCGGCGGAGAGTAGAGTCAGGGCATCTTCATCCACGCGCTGGGGGTTGTTCCAAGCCTGGGCGAAGAACCTTTAAGTGTGTTAGCTAGGTTTCTCAGAACCTGAGGTGCGATCGGATGTTACATACCTTGCAAAATCTTGAACGGTTCTCTGCTGTGCTTCCACTGCTGTAGGCGGTTGTGGAATGGTTCTATCCCGCCCGATGATGTAGGGAACCCCCGGAAGCTTTTCCATCTCGTAGATACCAAGGCCATTTGGCTCGCCGATGGTTCCATGGTACTGGCAACGGGCAACAACATTGCCATGAATGGTAGCGGCGAGATTGATAAGCTCAATGTTGATACTGGAGCTGGGGAACCGAAACTGGACAATCTTGTCTTCACCAACGAGGACAGTATAGCTGAACGCTCCCTGAATCGTGGCAGGCCGGATTGGAGATGCTGCGTGAACGAGAGTGAGAGCGAAATCGTCGCATTCTTCTCTGGTTGCCGAGTTATTGGCCTCAAGAAAGAACAGTTCGATAGATGAGTCGAGATTGTAGACCTCCATATTTGAAAGGCAGCGAGTGCTATAAGGTTGGGGTTGAGTAAGGTAAGGTAGCTTAGAAAACGCGTGGCAAAAAGAGGTGAAGTTTGGTGAAATTCCGTTGAACGGTGAACGAAAAGCTTCCCAGTCCGACGACCCCGCACACCTGTACAGTTGGTCAGAATCACAATGGAACCAACAAGGACGCTAGTTACTCAACTTTACATTGCTGTGGAATAGGGTTCTTCCGAATCACGGTATATTGATCCTCCTTGTTTCTTCATGGCAAATCCCGAAGTACTTCCACCATTACAGATTCAGACTGCCCA
The DNA here is from genome assembly GCA_039881045.1 of Chaetomium olivaceum. NCBI lineage: Eukaryota > Fungi > Ascomycota > Sordariomycetes > Sordariales > Chaetomiaceae > Chaetomium > Chaetomium olivaceum. Next base: position 54,620 of record JAYWVB010000024.1, on the reverse strand, counting down.
TTAAAATTATCCTTGATCTCGGACGACTCTGGCCTCTCTAACTGCTTTGCCCATGTCCCAACCTTGTCGCCGACCTTCTTCCCAAATGCCTGTTTACAAACGATAAATCAATACTCCTCGTTATAGATATGGCTTCAGAACCTCCTGGGTATGTTCCCAAATCTTCTCCCTCGCCGGATCCCGCAACTTCGCCATCACGCTCGCATTCGGTGTGCTGTTACAATTCCAGCTGACCTGAAACAACCCCTTCTCCGCCGCAGGCTCGTCCCTCGTATTCGCAGCCGGCTGCCCCTTCCACGGCACGCCACGGCCGCCAAAGGCAGCGCTGGTGGCCGCAAACAGGTTCCTCTGCCCCGACCTCTCGTTGCTCATCGCCAGATTGCGGATAATGAACCCCAGGACAGCCTCAATGACCCGCGCCAACACCCCCGACTTCGCATCAAACGTCCGGTTCAAATTCCCCGTGTTAACCCACCCGGGCCACGAGTGGATGAACACCACCTCCGGGTTCTCATCCGCCAGCTTCTCCAACCCCAGCGCATTCATGGTCCCCAACTGCGTCTGCCCCTTTATCATGCCATAGGCACCCGGCTTCTTCAGATCCGGATCCTCATAATTCACCGTCCCCTTCTGCAGCCCGCCCGCCAACACACTCACCACGCGCGGCGCTTCCGCCTGCTTCAACACGGGGAGCAGGTGCTGGATGGCGAGCACGCGCGAGTAGTACTCGAGGCTCTGCGAGATGTCGATGCCCTCGGGGGTCTCGGCGCGGCCGCCAAAGGGCGCGTACCCCGCGGTCAGGAAGAGCAAGTCGACGTGGCGTTCTTGCCGCTTGATCTCGTCGCAGACCCGTTTGGTGTCGGCGAGCAGGGAGATCTCGCCCTCGACCCAGACAATTTGGGCTTTGGGATTGATGGCGTGCATGGACTGGATGAAGGCCTGCATGCGTTGCTCGGAGCTCTTGCGCCCGACGAGGTAGATCTTGACGCTGGCGCCGGTCGCGACGAGGGCTTCGATGGTGAGTTTGCCGATGCCGGCTGTGCCGCCGAGGAAGACGGAGACGCGCGGTGCGTTGGCATCGTTGATGAGCGCGTTGGCTGCGGCGACTTCGGAGTAGGCGACCATTTTCGGGGGATGGGATGATAGGCAATGGTTGATGTTGAATTGCTGCTGAATGGTTCTAGAACGAAGTGGGGTAAACGCGGCTGAAGGTTATTATATGGAAAGCTTGTTGTTGCCTGCCCGGAAACTTTAAATCGCCCTTGTTGAGCCGAAGGAGGATTCTCGGTCTCTCGGACACGCATTTACACCGGCAATGCCATTGGATCCTTTGTTACGTTCAGCCCCACCCAAAAGCATAATATGATGCATTTTCCAAAACAAATTCAAAGGTACAGAATATAATGTGGAGAAGGCTTGTTGGTTACCTTCGACCAGAGGAAAGGCAGTTACAAGTTCAAGCAATGGTTCCAAAAGCGACGATGGAGGTTGGTGCCGTCGCTTCCTAATCCGGTAATGTACAGGTCGCTTGTGACGAGCGAGCGAGGAATAGAGGCACGATGGCTCCAATGATCCTACTCAATTACGTGAATCTAAAGCTGAAGAGAAGAAAAGAATCAAGATACAGGATTCCCGCAACTGTGGGAAAACACAAGTGGGAGGCGCACAGACCACCACTCGGGTTGCGGCCAGGGTTAGGGTCCAAACCATCCTGCCGTCACATCGCTCTTTCCTTTTTCAAATCTTGGACTGCACCTTCCCTCAGCCAATCGCAAGCCAGAACAGGTTAGCGCCGATATATCCGGTATAGTGTAACGGTTAACATATCGCGTTTTCACCGCGAAGCTCGGGGTTCGATTCCCCGTACCGGAGTTAATTTTTGTTTTACTTACATGTTACCATCTAAACCGGTGGGAAAGGTTCATGTCCAAAATCCAGGAGTTCCTAGGTTCGCCTACAGCGGTATGTAGAGTACCTTGTATGATCTTAGGTATTTTCAAACCTTTCTTTTTATCTTCGAATTTTGTTTAGTAATGTTTAGTACAAACTTGGCAGCTTGGAGTTGCAATCTAGTACATTTCTTCCTTTTGAAACAGAAACATAAGGAATACATATTCGTTATAAACATATCGCTTACCCTAGTCATGTCATTTACGCCACTACTTGTGTATACTTTGGGATAGGCACATACCTACCGTAGCGGGAAAATCAGTTTGGTGGCATGACATGCGGGGCCCAAGATGCTATGCCATGTCAAGATGCTATGCCACCTTCCCCCGCCAAGTGGAAGATCGTAGCTTCCAACTCAGGACAACCATATATCCTCTCGCAAAGAAGGAGCATCAGTCATAAATAGTTCAGTCAAGTCAGTAGTTCAATTGATCCTTTTTCCCTTCTTCGCGTGTACCATCTGTTCGATTCGTGATTGTGCCATTTCTCTTCACTCCGCAATTCGATGTGCAAGTCCTTGGTGTTTACCTGCAATTGATCCAGAGCCGCAACAGGGCTTCAGAGGCCTCGCCAGGCGGTGCCAAATCTTTTGGAAAAGTGGGCCCGTGTCACGTCCACTGTGTTGAAGGTACGAGGGTGGGGCGCGGGACGCCCCGGACCAATCGTTAACATGGCCAATGAGCAACGTGCTCAGTGGGCTCAGCGACTGAGCAAGGTGAGCAGCGTGCTCAGTGGGCTCAGCGACTGAGCAGACTGAGCACCCGGGAATTAGATAGTATATAGTTACTCGTTCTGGAGAGCTCTGGGAGTTCTCCAGTTAGCAATCATAACTACAGTTCGCTACCAGCTCAAGAGCCTACTGTTGAGACAAGTCTTTGTTGTGCACCTTTTAGCTGCACCGAACCTAGCATCCGTTGCAAGACTACCTTCACTGAACCCTAACAGGATAGGATCCTAGATGAGGTTCGTCACAGCCCGGTTGGCATAGCATCCTGCAGTGGTATAGCATCTTGCAGGGAGTGGTATATCTTTTGGGGCATGCCGTTCAGGGCCTGGCATGCTATGCCACCCCCTACTGAACCCCGCTGTGGTAACTATCACCTCTAGGGTGCTGTTGGTACATGTACATGGGCATCACAAACAATACTATTTTCATCGCCCGAATTCAGATGGGACCACCGCCAGTTCCTCGTCCCCGCCCAATTTATGACAACGATTTCGAAGTTATAGTTCGATACACTTCGCTATACGATGGTTAAGGAATTAACTAACCCCGCCCAGGCTAGGATGATAGGGTATGCAGCACCGTCGCTCCCAGCCATTTGGTTCTACCTTAGGTGCAATTATACCTCTGCATTAGAAATGAGTTTTAATGTATCGGTTAGCCTCGCACGCGGGACACCGGTAGTGTCAATCGGCCGGAACAAATACTTGGGTTTGCCGCTCCAATCCCATGGCACAACTCCAAACCAGGATGGTACCTAGGTACACGATGTCACGGTAGGAATCCACGACGACAACTGTGGATTTACACAGGATTCTGCCTTATTGTGCATCAGCGGCAGTTGGAGCTATCTGACCAATAATAGAGTGTGGGGTAAACAGCGATGTGTCGAGTTTGGCTCGGATGTTCTTCGAGTCGGGCCGGGGGCCGGATCTGCACACGATTCTCCCTGCTTCCAAGCCCTTGGAACCAATGACCCCATATTCCTAATATTGCAAAAACTACCAAGATCCATTAGCTGTTTTAAAAAGGGGATCAATTCTCGGTTACTGATTCTCTTGATACCACTATCGCTCTCTGGTCGGCTCCTATCTAAGCAACGAAGGGACTAGTCACACGAGTCAGGGATTAATCATGGCTTACACTAGCGGCCTTCTCGCCCTCCTCCTCTCTGCCCTGGCAGTCGGGCAACAAATCAGCACCGCCGTGCCGGAGACACACCTCAAGCTGCCGACTCAAAAATGCACGCTCAAAGACGGGTGCAAGACCTTCGATACCGCTGTGGTTCATGATGCCCTCTGGCGGCGGCTTCACAAAGTCGATGACCCTAGTACGCCCTGTTATCTCGGCAGCCCTCTCTGCTCCGAAGCAGAGGCGTGTGGGAAGAACTGCGCCCTCGAAGGGGTTGACTATGCTGCCCGTGGTGTGGCCACGAAGGGAGACGCCATCACTTTGAACCAGTTCGTCAAGGCCAGCGACGGGAGTTATACCGTTGTTACCCCAAGGGTATTCCTGGTGGCCCCTGATGGAAAGAACTACGAGCCTTTCAGGTTGCTCAATCAGGAGTTTAGCTTTGACGTCGACGTGTCGAAGCTGGTGTGCGGTATGAATGGCGCTCTGGTCATCGGTGAAATGAGCTTGACCGGTGGGCGGAGCGAGTGAACTGAATCCAGCCGGTGCTGAGTACGGAACGTTAGTATCCCCAAACCTGCAAAGATTTCCCCTTTTACTTTGATTGGCGCATCTCAAGCTGACTCTCCTAGAAGTGGCTACTGCGATGCTCAGTGTGCTCAGCATGACTTCATTGACGGTGTGGTAAGATCCCAGCCATCTCCTTACCTTCCTAGATACCCGGTGCCCTTCCATCGAGTCGCCTTCACCGTTCTCACAACCTGTCTTAGGCAAACATCAACCACACATACGGCGCGTGCTGTAACGAAATGGACATATGGGAGTCAAACTCCCTATCCCAGTCACTCACTCCCCACGCGTGCAGCATCACGGGCATGCGCAAATGCACCGGCGAGGATGAGTGCGGCCAAGATGTCGGTGTTTGTGACGAGTGGGGATGCAGCTACAACCCATACCTGAACGGAGCGCACGACTATTACGGGCCGGGGCTGAAGGTCGACACGACGCGCAAGTTCACGGTCAAAACTGTGTTCGTGACCGACGATGGCGAGCCCACCGGAACGCTGACCGAGATCCAAAGGACATACGTCCAGGATGGCAAGGTCATCGAAAACCAGGTCACTAGTGTAGGAGGCCAGAATGTGTCGGCTATCACTGACGGGTACTGCAACGCGACCGCGACCTGGTTCCAGCAGCGCGGTGGATTGCCGACTATGGGAGAAGCGATAGGGAGAGGCATGGTTCTACACATGGTCATCTGGAATCACCCCGACACTTTCATGAACTGGCTTGATAGCGGCGACGCTGGGCCGTGCAACGAGACGGAAGGCGACCCAGTGTTTATTGAGAAGCATCACCCGGACACCTCCGTGACGTTCTCCAACCTCAGGTGGGGTGAGATCGGGTCGACCTAGGATGGACACGGCAGTATTAGTGTTTTTGCATCATGCCAGGGGCAGCAGTATCATGACAAGGATCGATGGCTACGGAATCTATCCGAACCAACGCCGTGCACGACCTGTCATCTGGGGGTTGTAATTTGAGATCCAGGAGGCTGTTGACCAGCTAATATCGCTTCCTTCAGGCGTGACCCGGCATTCAGGGTGACACAGAATGCAGCTTCAGCTTTGGTAGCCAGTGCCGGCTCGGAAACCGACGATTGGTTAAGATTAGTGCGACATACCTCAGCACAACGGGCGTAAAAAGGCAGGAGTCGAAGGGAAAAGGCTCGAGTTGTATGATCGAGGGTTTTCCACGTCTTTGCGCGCTTATACACGTGCCGGCCCTCTACTGAGAGCGAGTGCCGCCGCCGGCAACGGCTTTACGACAACGATGTGCTCCCGCTCGCGGAGGCCGTCTGCGCGGGGCTCCTCACGAACCAAGTTGAGAGGGAAATACTGAGATAACGGCGGTTAGTGGGTTTGCTTTGTTGCCTCAAATGATGTTTCCCTTGTTTTATGAGGAACCATTTTCGGGCCGTAGCCATTGGTCCCCACAAACCGTATCATATAGCTTTCATATATATATACTATATTATTATTTCCTACACCGATATGCCCTGGGGCGCGCCGGTCCTTCTACTGCTATTTACAAAGGAAACCGTACCGTATAGGCCGGATAAAAACCTCTGTCTACCACTTTGAGACAACAATCTATGAATCCGTCATACTGCAAAAGAAAGGAGGCCCTTTGCCGGCCTCCGTGCCCTCTAGCCCTCCCCATCCACTGTTTCTAGCTCCAGCCTTCTGGCTAGGCTATACTCCAGTAGCCGGCCAGAGTCCATCAGCCAGCCAAGGACCTTCCTAACAAATCTTCTGCTCCGGGCACCTACTCCCCGTAATACGGTTTGTAGGTCCCGATGTGACCGAATCTCTCTGCCGTCCCACGGCCTTTGTAACGGCGGGTCGGGGCACCAAACCACCAAGTGCTCCACTGTCTCCCTGCCTCTCCCGCACTCGCAATAGGGGGTACGGACCTCCGGGACTTTCACCCTGAACAGGTAGTCCCGGAGGCCTATATCCCCGATACGGGCCTGGGAAAGGAGGGAGCTCTGCGCCTTTGTAAGACCTTCGTGTCTCATCAGAGCTTTGTCGGTAAATAAGAGGGCTGGGGGGTCTTCGTCGGCTATCCTCCTGTTTAATACCCTCTGTCGAGTAGTACTTTGTTGACTAGCTCTCTGTTGTTCCCACCGGGCCTGCCAGGCCAGTTCGACCACCTCCTTGGTATTCGACCCCCGTTAACCCACTGGGCCACTACACTAGCGGCTAGTTCAGTGGGCGTGGGGCTCTGCGGGCCCTGACGGGGCCTCCGGCCTCGGGTTTTCCTCCTCTTGTTGAACCTTCGGTAGACCTTATTGCAGGCCTCAGTGATTAGATGCCCCGTGGTTATTCTCTCGGCCTCCGGCCCAGCCCCTGATTGTAGGGCCTGCTTCTGTAGCCGGCCCTCGAAGTCGGCCAGCCGCTTGTTGAGATATAAGTCTAGCGGTGGCACCCAGGCCTCTGTTTCTAAGCACCGAATAGGAGCTGACTTGTATGCCCCTACTACTATTCGAAGGCTCCTGTTCTGAGCTTTTGACAAGACCTTTGCAGGCCCCTTCGGCCCTGTAGCTCTTGGAGCTGTTGGTTGGTGGAAGCTGGAGGCTCCGTAAGCTAGCACTGCGGATGCACTTTACGTAGACCTCCCGAGCCCTGGATAGGCTCGGGCCCCACGTCTTTGCTGCAATCCTCGATAAGGCGAAATCTTGGGTTTTGAGTTTCCGTTCCACAGCTTGTTGGTGCGCCCTCCATGATAGCTTCCAGTCCAGCCAGACTCCTAGAAACCGAGCCGATTCCACTGGCTTAACTGTGCTGTAGCCACTAGCCCCTGGGTGGGCCAGGGCCACCGGGTTCTCCACTGTCTCCGACCTTTGTTGAAGTGAATTAATTCGCACTTTTGGGGTGCAAACGCCATCCCCCGGGTACCAGCCCACTGCAAGCAGGTCTTCCAAGCTTTTTCTAGTTGCTGTGTATTGGCCTCTGGGTTCTTTCCAAAGGCCAGTAGGTTTGTGTCGTCTGCGAACCCTACTATGCTAACCAGTGGATGAGCTGTTTTCAGGGCCTGATATAGGGAGGCAATGTAGAGGATAAATAGGATCGAGGATAGTGGTGAGCCCTGGGGGACTCCCGCTATGACTGGGATGTCCTCTGTTTTCTGGCCGTCGAAGTGGAGGATCGCAACTCTGTTACTTAACCACGCCTTCACCCACAGAACCACCCACTGTGGGTAACCCTGTAGCCGAAGAGTGGCTAGTAGCCGGGTGTGGTTGACGGTGTCGAATGCCCCTGAGATATCCAGCTGTAGAAGGGAGGCGGTTGCTTTCTGCCGCCAGGCCTCCTGGACTTGGGCTACGACTAGCCGAATCGCTACTTCTGTTGACCTATGCTCTCGGTTTCCCATCTGCTCCGCTGGTAGTAGGCCGTAGGCCTCTGCAGCACTAGTAATCCTCTTTGCTACCAGTGCTTCTATGACCTTCCCAACTGTAGGTAGGAGGGCTATAGACCTGTAACCTCCTGGAGTTCGGTAGGTACTCGGCTCTTTTCCGGGCTTTTGTAGGACAACTGTTTTGGCTCCCTTGAATATTTTTGGAAACCATCCGATCCGGAAACACGCCTCCGTGAGAACCGCTAGCACCTTGAACAGTGGGCGCCCACAGGCCTTAAGAAGGCCTATAGGTAAGTCGTCCTCGCCTGGAGCCTTCCAAGGACTAATCTTTGAAAGGACTGCCCTAACATCACCCACTGTAACCTTTTCCTCTATATTGAACTTCGGAACCCACTGTTCTAGCAGGTCCGGGTCCTCTATGTCAGAAAGGTCAAGTAAGTAATTAACTATAGTTAACGTATATTATAAGCGAGCCGAACATATAAGCGAGCCGAACATATAAGCGAGCCGAACAGTCTCCATCACAACGGGTCCCCTGCAATCTCAACGTTACATCTCCCCACAACTCGACAACGCAATATGTCCCCTCCTTCAAAGGAAGAGAGGGTGATCTTAGCCCTTCAAGCGCTCCAAAACGACAAGAAGATAAGCCTTAGGGCTGCAGCTAAGCTCTACGATGTCCCGGTATCAACACTCCACGGCCGACGCGCTGGTCAGCGTGCACGACGCGATTTGCCAGCGAACTCGCGCAAGCTTACGGATCTCGAAGAGCAGACGATTGTTCAATACATCCTTGACCTCTCTACGCGAGCTTTCTCGCCTAGGCTACGTGGTGTAGAAGATATGGCCAACCAACTACTACGCGTACGCGACGCACCCCCTGTCGGCAAGCTCTGGGCCCACAACTTTGTCAAACGCCACAAACAGCTCAAGATGCGTCGTGTGCGTAGATACAACTACCAGAGGGCTAAGTGCGAGGATCCAAAGATCATCGGTGACTGGTTTACGCTTGTACGGAACATGATAGCTAAGTACGGTATCCTGGATAACGATATCTACAACTTCGATGAGACCGGGTTCATGATGGGCATCATCTCTACGGGCATGGTAGTCACAACCTCGGATGGCTTTGGCAGGGCAAAGCTAGCCCAGCCTGGCAACCGCGAATGGGCGACTGTAATTCAGGAGTCAATGCCCTTGGTTGGGCGATCCCTCCGTTCATCATCTTGGCAGCGCAATATCACCTTGCCAACTGGTACCGGGAGTGCGGCCTACCCCTCGACTGGCGTATTGCAACTACCCACAATGGCTGGACTACCAATGCAGTTGGCCTAGATTGGATCAAGCATTTCGATCACCATACGGCGCCTCGGACAAAGGGTACGCACCGGTTGTTGATTCTCGACGGTCACGAAAGCCACCACTCCACCGAGTTCGAGCAGTACGGCAAGCAGAACAATATCATCACACTCTGCATGCCTGCACACTCTTCCCATAAGTGCCAGCCACTTGATGTTGGCTGCTTTGGGCCACTGAAGCAGGCGTATGGTCGCCAGGTTGAGGAGTTCATGCGCGCGCATGTCAACCACATCAGCAAGCTCGAGTTCCTTTGCGCTTTCCGCGAAGCCTTCTTTGCTTCTATCACAGAGAAGAATATCCAGGGTGGCTTTGCGGGGGCTGGCCTTGTTCCGTACGACCCAGAGAGGGTGCTCTCCAGGCTGATGTCAAGCTTTATACACCATCGCCCCCAAACTCGCGGCCTAGTACTGCCGGCACTGTCAAACCCTGGGCTTCCAAGACACCGCACAACCCCAAAGAAGCCGACTCGCAGTCAAAGCTTATCAGGACTCGTATTGCCAACCATCAAGGTAGCTCCCCAGCTTCGATGTTGGCCGCCGTTGACCAGCTTACCAAAGGGACAATGGCTGTAATGCACCAGGTAGCCCTTCTTGAGTCAGAGGTGTCTTCGCTCCGCAAGGCCAACGAGGCACTAAGCAAGCGGCGGAGGGCCAAACGGACACGTGTACAGCTTGGAGGGTCACTTACTGTGCAAGAGGCACAGGGTCTTGCGGACCAGAAGGCTGTAGGTGGGAGGGCAGGAGAAGATATACAGCCAGATGTAGTGCAGGGGGGGGTCAGAGGAAGGTTCGGCGCTGTGGGGTATGCGGCAAGCCCGGCCATAATGCGCGTACCTGCCAGGAGGCTGGGGAAGCCTCTGATTCGGCTTCTTCTGATGTAATTGTAGTCATTTCCTAGCGTTGTTGTGTGGTAATTGGGAATAGTGTTGGTAGAGCGGTGGAAAGTGTTCGGCTCGCTTATATGTTCGGCTCGCTTATAATATACGTTAGTTACTTAAAGTATTATATTGTTAATAGGTTACAAAGTTATTCTCAAATTGGTATAGTTATTTAATTATGGTACCTCTATTAATTGATTCAAGAGGATGTTAGTGGTTGAGGGAGTGTTACTGTGTGTCTGATACGGTCCATGAGGTCTCGTGGCTACGGTCCGAAAATGCTTTCTCTTTTTTTATTCTTTTCTTTTTTCCTTTTCATCTTGTTTCGGCGAGAAACAGGAGCAGGGTTACATAACTACCAGGTACAGAATCACTACCTAATTGGGTCGCCCACTCTTTTTGCAACACACCCATTCTTTTCCTCACCCCTTCTCACTGAACTGTTGTGCATGGTGTTTTAACCAATGGCCCTCGAGGGCTGGATAACTGCTCGCCATTGGCCGCCCGAGCATGGCTGAGCAAGGAGCCTGCAACCGTGACCTACGTAACACCAGAGACGAGCTGTCTGTCCTTCCGTCTGGATATCTCTACGCTCAATTCAGCTTCGTTAGACCATGTCTGGCCTCGAACCGGTCCTGGCGCTCGCCCTGGCGTGCAATGTTTTGCAGGTCATCGGCGTCGCGCGCGAGACAATCCATATCGTGAGGAAGGTGTACGAAAATGGCGAGCTCGACCCCGCCCTGACCGAACACGCGACGCGCCTCGACGACCTCTCCAAGCGAATCCGGATAGCGACGATGCCGACGACGACTACAATGCCGACGACGACTACAATGCCGACGACGACTACAATGCCGACGACGACGGCGCCGAGTGCTTCGCGCAGCGCCTCACAGGACGCCGCACAAAAGGGCGCTGCTCAACCAAGGCGGGACACGCACCTGCTGGGGCTCGCGAACAGGTGCATGAACGCAGCACGCGATCTGCGCGAGGAGGTCAAGTTTTTAAATGGCCCAGATACGAAGTACAAGCTCGTGACGATGCTGAAGAGCACGGCCAAAACATTGTGGCGGCAGAGGCGGCTGGATAGGCTGGGAAAGGACATGTTGGATGCGGAACAATTGCTGCAGACGGGCCTCCTGACGCGGATATTCGAGCAGACCGAGAAGGCTGACGGCTGCCTGGAAAAACTCGATTCGGACCTACGAGCGTTTGTGGACGAGTACCGCACCGGTCGTTCGGAAGCGGCCGGGCTCATGCGCGCCGAGGCTGCCCAGACGAGGAAGAACATCACCATCCAGATCAAGGGAGGTACCCACGCCGTAAAGAAACACACTACGCAAGAGACTACGCGGGCGGAGATGTCCTTAAAGAAACATATTACAAACACTACGGCCCAGGCTCAGAGGTCGCTGGGGTATCGTATTTAGGCTGCTACCAGAAGTGCGGACGAGCGAGAGCATAATACACGGTTGGAAGCTCGCAGGGAGCGGTTCCTACGTAGTCTCAAGTTCGAGCGGATGAACGAACGCAGGACTATGGTTGCGGAGTCGCATCCTGAGACGTATCAGTGGGTGCTGAGAGATGGGAGCGATGCTGGAGAACTGGCTGATGCGGCGAAACCTGCCGAGGCCGACGCTGGCCACCCCTGGGACAGTTTCTCGGATTGGCTTCGGTCTACGGAGCCGCAGTACTGGATTAGTGGCAAGCCCGGATCAGGGAAAACGACGCTGGTCAAATATCTCCTGGGCCACTCCCAGACGCGAAGTTTCTTAGAGCTGTGGAGCCCTGGTGTTGTCTTCGTCTCTCACTTCTTCTGGCGACCTGGCACCCAGATGCAGCAGAGCATTAAAGGCCTCTTTTGTTCCCTTCTCTACCAGCTGCTGGAGGAGGACAAGGCATCGCTCGACCGCATTCTTTCCAGCAGCATCCATGCGCCGGACAAAGATACAGACGCGGACTGGTCCTACCAAGAACTTCAATCGACCCTCCTCGACGTGTTAGAACGCTACCCGAGGTCCATAGCTGCTTTTTTGGATGGGCTCGACGAGGTGCTTCAAACGGATGGCACCCTTGCGCTTCTGAATGTCATCGACGCCCTGAAGCGGCCTCGGGGGTTCCAAGGAAAGGTCAAACTGTGCCTTGGTGCTCGTCGGGAGCCCCTGATAGAGGAGAAACTCTGGGCCTGTCCACAGCTACGCCTCGAGCATCTCAACTATACCGACCTCCGGCGATTCGCTGAGGACACTATCATCATCCCACCTCAATACCAAATTTCCATGTCCCCGGACTCGAAACTGCACGCGCGCAATGCAGGGGCTAACCGGGTCGCTTTCAGTTTTGAGAAGCCACCGACCCCGAGCGAGTTCCGGGACTGGCTCGTAACCGAGCTTGTTAGACGGGCTGAGGGAGTCTTTCTCTGGCTCTGTCTGACGGTTAAAATGGTCCTGGAGGCTCTCTGGCAAGGCGAGATGGTTAGCGATCTGCAGCACCGAATTGAAAGCCTGCCCAGCGACATCACCAAACTCTACGCCGATATGTGGGCCAGGGCAAACGGTGACAGCGAGCGTTCCGAGCATCAAGAACGAGCTGCCCTATACTTCCATCTGGCCATCGACGATACATATAATTACGATCCTTTGACTCTAATGATTGCCACAACCACCGGGATGGCGAACCGAATTCGATACTGCAACCCCTACGAGCCCGGATTCGCGGCATCGTTAGTTGAGTTGTGCAAAACAAAAATGCGGGACATTGAAATCAGATGTGCCGGTCTCCTGCTAGTCAACCTGATTCCGGAAACAAGGGGGCGCTCTTTCATGCAGCCTTGGTATGGCAAGGAGTATTGCAACCTGATTCCTTACGCTCGGCAGGCTAGAGAGGAGTTATTCCCCGGGCCGCGGGCGCTCGAGTTCGTCCACCGGACTGCCCGCGACTTCCTAACGGACACAGTGGAAGGCTTGAGCATACTAACAAAACACAAGATCTCAGAATGACATCTCCACCAGAGGTTTGCCGCAGCACAGCTGGCGCGCTGCCGGTTGTTGCGAGTGGCCCCGACTGTCGAAGTCGAAAATAGGTGGTTCAACTCGGATCGGGGCCGTCTTTGCCGCCACTTGGCCTCAATCGCTTTGCTACTTAATGCGCTACCCGAGGGAGACAAAGAAAACGCGATAGGCGAGTGTGAAGAACTGTTCCAATTTTGTGAGCAGCTCTTCGAAGCTGACCAGCTTTTCCGAGACCCCAGAGTGCCCACCAATTACGAGGATTTCCAGGAAGAGACGCCAGGGTCGGATGATTTTAGGACAAGACATGAAGCCATTGTCAACCGGAAGCATGATTTTCTCCTCGAGGCGGCATCGCTCAACCAGAACATTTGGCCCTTCGTCTTCGCTAAGGTCCAGTCTTTGGAATTGGAAAAGCAAAGACTTTCCGAGCTTTTAGTGCACGTTTGTAACATCAAGGACTACGACTATGATTTTCAATTGCGAGGTCGGCATAACTATCCTCAAATATCTTTGCGGCGGGAAGACGGAATGTCTTACCGCTTGGGCATCGACACACGTCTCAAGCTCGCCAGATTACTGCTGGAGCGGGGCGCTTGTTCTTCACGCAAGGGGCCACGACGGATTGAACCCCGAGACAAGTACATTACTATCTGTATAGATCCCGTGTACGTCCTTGAGACACCTCTCAAAGGTCTCGTCTCCAGTATCTGGCTGCTGGACCATGATACGACCATGATAGACTGGAACCTGGCCAGACACTTCATTGACCTTATCCGACTCTTGATGTTGAATGGGGCTGATCCCGATGCAGAGGAGTTCCGAGTCACCTACCAGATCTTAAACGGACACCTGTTTGAGAGGCCACTGCGTTTTAATGACTGGGGATGGAAAACGCCAGTGGAGGGAATTCAGCGTATGCGGTTTGTCCAGGCTTATCCACTCTCAATGATACTTGCTCGAATGCTCCAAAGCTGGAAGGACCGGTTTCCAGGAATTGACACCTTTCTTGAAGTTCAAGACACTCTTCAGGACGGGGCGGGGCTGGGACGCTTAATTCTGATGCTGCACCCTAAAGGCACCCCCGCACGAATGTGCTTTGTGGAGGCAGAGCAGGAGCCGGGTGAGGAACTGCTGTGGGTGACACGAGAAGCCGAGGGAATACTCAAAGCCCAAGATCGAAAGTCTTGCGGAGTCCCTATTCCTCTTGAGATACAACAAGGGTTGTCTCAGGTTCTCACGCAAATGGACCCCGAGGGAGTGGAGGAGTCGCAGACGCTGCGGCGGCTGTTCGAGGTGTTTCAAAGGGCGGGCATGACTTCAATGTACTGGGGAGAATGGGAGGACGGATGTCACGTTGCTAGTTGGAGTCTGTTTGGCAACTGAGTTGGAGGTTGTCGACCAAGGAGGGCTACTGGAACCAGCAAGGGCAAAAAACGACGATATTCCATGGAAGTTCGTTCCCTATACTTGCTGGTGCCGTTAATCGACCCTGTTTTTGCTGGCATGGTTCGGAGCGACATGGTAGGCGCAAACAGCGACACAAGCCTCGTAAGTCGGAACCCTAATCGTCGCCAGCCGCCGCCACCTTTCGCGAGCTGTCAGACGATTGATACAACAACTTCTAACATCCATAACTTGAACTTCTTTGATTACAATCTTCGATACGTCGCGCCCAGCGTGTAGTATTTGTTATTTAAAAAGGTTCACTGTACTAAAGCTAACCTTTCCCAAGCCCTTTTACAGATGCACAACGACTGTTCGGCTACCGCAGAGTCCAAACAATAGGCCATCCCAAAGTCAACACTAAGGTACGAAGTCGTTCGGATCGCTGTTCGCCAAATGTAGCAGCCTTCAAAAACTACCAACGGCTTCCCAAGATCCAGGAAAGTTGTTTGGCCCTGTGGGTTTGCAACTTAACGGCTATCAACCTCTCTCCTGATGTCATTCGTGGCTGTAAGTGGCAACTTGGCTCCGGTGCGAATAAGTTCCGTTTTTCTTTTTGCTTTTCGTCCCTATTCTGGTTTCCAACCCCCTATCCAACGCCAACCTCCCTTTCATCTATCTTCCCTCCCCAAATACCCTCACGCCAACGACTTCTTCACATAGTCCAACAACAACGGCCCGACCCTCGACGCAATGATGCGGTCGCCTTCCAGGTTGGGATGCACACCGTCGCGTAGGTGGGATGTCTGGAAGCCCGTGTAGCAGTCGGCGATGACGATGGGCGACTCGGTGGTGTTGAGCCCGGCGGCCCAGGCGGGGATGCGCGCGTTAATGGCCTGGATGGGCGCGTTGGAGAAGGAGAGCGGGATTACGAGGTCGACCTGACCGGGGGAAGGGGATATTAGTTTCTAGTGTTCGGGGGGTAGTTAATGCCAATACTGATAAACTCACAATGATCTTCGTCTTGGGGTTTGCCGCGCGGATGATGCCAACCATCTTGGTGTAGGCGGCAATAACATCGTCGGTGGTCTTGCCCCGGACCACGTCGTTGGTGCCGAGCATGAACATGACGATGTCGGCGGGCGTGCTCTTGAGCCAGTTGGTCAGATAGTTGTTGGCAATGTCAACAGCTAGCCAGCCCGAGTGGCCTTCGTGGTGCTGGTCCCAGTTGGCCGTCTTGGGCTGGCAGTTTTGCGGGTTGCTGTTCTGCGACCCGACGTATTGCACCTTGTCGGCAAGGCCGGCCTCTGCGAGCTGGTCCCACACGAGGGGCGCCAGCAGGTAATCTCGGTGATGCTGTCACCAAGGGGCACTGGCGTCTTGTCAGCAGAGGAGTAGGCTGGAGCAGAAAGGGCGACTTACTGATCTTCAGCTTCTGGGCTTGACGTTCGGCAATCTCCACCGGGCTAGCCAGGGCCAAGGTGGCCAAGCCGAAGACTGAAAGGATACTAGATAGGTGCATGGCTGCGGCTCTTGCTGAAAACCCCTAGAAGTTGTGTTGGAAAAGGTGGTCTTACTGGAGTTTACAGCGGCACGAGGCTCCTTCTTATCTTCCGAGAGTCAGTACCAAGTAACAGCTAGCACATAGACTCACCTATGTTCCGGGATCAATCCTAAGGTTACATCCGGCCTTCAGGGACACAATGGAGAGGCTCGATGCCGATGCGGCTCTTGGCCGCGGCATTCCGACGGTTTGAGGGTGCCTACTTTGGGCAAGCGCGCCACTCGGATGGTTTCTACGTACATCTAGAAACGCATTATCATATACCGGAAAGTTTAAACCAGGCCCTCGGTCGGGCGAGGGGAGATCTCCTGAGCCAACTACCGTTGACACACGACGTCTCCGTTCTTATTCGGGCAATTTCGAATCTGTACTCACTGGCAGTGGCATCCAAGTTTGGTTGTGATTGGTGCTACGTTCCCCTCCACTGAGTAGGATAAATGGCACATTTACCGGGGCCGGACCGCCACGGTGGAAGCCTGTCATGCACCATACCAGGTATCGGAACTCTAACCGAGAATTAATTGATATTGCGTAGGGTCGATGCGGGCGTTCATTTCGAAGACCCCATGCTGCGCAAAAATTCGATATCTTGTCGTTGGCTAGTCGACACGAGCTGCGTTGCCTGCTAAGTGTTCTCCGTAAAGGAATGAAGGTCCTATAAAAGTGATTCCGGTCACCCGAGCCAAGGAGCCTGATATAGCCGCTAAAACGGGTTAGCCAGGTGGTAGGATGGGTTAATAAGGTGAGAAAGTTAGGGCATTGGCAAAATGGAAGCAAAATAAAACCGGAACCTTCCCAAAGGGGCTCGATTTCGCGCTGACAACTGTGAGATTCGAACTCACGCCTCTTGCGAGAACGCAATGCAACCCCGTTTTAAGGGGAAGGGTATTAATCCTTGAGTGCGTCGCCTTAGACCACTCGGCCAAGTTGCCGTGAATGCCGTTGTGGAGACAAGCCGCACCAGTGTAGAAGAGCATCCAGCTGGCGGAGTTCGTGCAGGTTGACATTAATAAGGTGGATATCGGTGGTTGGAACCACACTCCTTTGCATTCTCCACCCACATCCACATGTTTCCTCTCTGAATAAGTGCCGCCAACCTGCCGGTGACCTTGACGGATGGACGCCTCCGGAGAAATAGCATCAATACCTAGGTAGTTTTTGAGATCTCTCCCGAGGGTCACATGTCGGATACCGGAATCTTCCTCGAATTAAGACCCTCTCCAAGGTTGGAAGACGGCCAACAAAATAGCCATATATGTCGCTTCACATGCCGTGATTTGACGGCTGCATACATAAGGTAGTCAGACTCAGTAGCCCTAACTGTACCCACTCCGACTCAGTTTGTCAGTGGGCGCGGTTAATCTGTGAACATACGAATGTGAAATGTAGCCTACGACGATAAAGGGGAGCGCCGAACGGCAAAGTTGTCAGGCCCAAAGATTAAGGTAGCAAGCAGGCCATGTCATCATCGAGTCAACATATCATTACGTTTGGTTATCGCTTGCTTCACATTTTGACAACCAACCACACACAGCAGGCAAATGCCCAGTACTAAACGGGAGAAGTCGACGCGCGTAGGTAATTACCGAGCTGCGAATCACGGGTGAGCAGCGCATCCCTTCATCAAGCACAGACGCACTCGGACCAAAGGCACCGGCGGAAGTGCAATGGATGGGCTGCAGTGTCTTTAAACTTCTGGATACACATCTCTGCGGTAAGGTCAGCGCCGGTCGAGTAACTAACAATGCGGGTCCACTTACGTCCGCCTATGTAGGGGCACCTCCATCCTGACAGTCTGCAACAGGACATGGTCGATCACGGCAGTGGCGATTTTTGGACCATCATCGGCGTCCCCCAAGTCGGCCAATACCATACCCCACGGGTCGACAATCATGCTGTGGCCGTAGCTCACCCGCTTCTCGTTATGTTTTCCGACCTGCGTTGGCGTCAGCAAACAACTCAACAAGCAAACCCAACAATGAACGGCAACACCTAACACGTACCTGAGCGGCAGCAACGACATAGGATTGTGTCTCGATGGCCCGAGCCCTTAACAAGACCTCCCAATGTGCCTTGCCGGTGGGTACCGTAAAAGCAGAGGGATAGGTGATGATGTCGGCCCCAAGGCGTCTTAGGGCGATGCTGATTTCGGGAAATCGCAGCTACAAGGCGTCAGAGAGTGACACACGACGGAAATAGTTCACACCAACATCGAAACATATTGTCGATCCAACCTTCCCAACGGGCGAGTCGAACGGGGGCTCGATCCGCATGCCCTTCTCGACGGACCTGGAGACACCACAGTCAGAACCCCTCACACACCACAGACAATCACTCAGGATGGTATACACACTCGCTCTCCTTCAACACCGGCCCGCCATTGATATCGACATCAAACAAATGGATCTTCTGATACCGATGCGCGATCTCACCACGCTGGTTGATCCAAAGAACAGTGTTCTTGAGCTTGTGGCCGTTGCCGGCTGGCTCGTGGACGCCGACGTGGATAGACAACTGCGTGCGGCGGGCCTCGTCCTGCAGGCCTAACACAAATTCGCTCTCGTGGACGGGCTTGGCGAGGCTGATGCTCTCGGCTGCGGAGGCGGCGATGTAGTCGCTTGCTTCGGGGAGGAAGAGGACCTGATGGGCATCACTAGGTAGTTAGCGGGAGATTGTGGCAGTGGCGGAGATGGAGATGATAATCGCAAAAGTTAACGGAACTGACCTGAGCACCAGCTTGCACTGCTTGCTCGACGAGGATCCGGCACTGGGCGAGATTATGGGCGAGGTCGGAGGTTGATGTCAGCTGGCCAACGGCCTACTCAGAGACAGCGTCAGCTGACAAGAAGCCAGTGCCACTTTAGGGTGACTCGAGGGCGAGGGAGTGAGTCGAGGAGAAGCAATAGAGTTGGGAACACTTCTGTCCTTCTCACTAAACCCTAAGGTGGCAGCTTACTACGATTCGCGCATTTTCATCTCTTGGGCCACTCAATGTGTTCACTTGTCTAGTTTCGGCCGCCATTTTGCTATTGCAGGGGTTGGCAGTGTGAAATCCCAAGGTAAACGGTGTGTGTGGGTGTGCGTGGGTGAGAAAGTGTCAAATGGAGGTGACAGTCAAACGGCCAAAGCCCCGCACAGGGCCGTTGCATCACGCAATTTGCAATTTCCGGCACTGTATTCCGCAGTGGAGTTAATCCATTCCAGGCTCACAACTGCGCTGCCTGCTTCCCTTCCCCTTCCCTACACTAACCATCAACAAACGGAAGAGCACATCATGATCAGATTATCGACCGACGGAACTTTGCCCTCGTGGTTTGATAAGTACCGAACACCTTTAGCAACCGAGAAAATGTATTAGCGGCATTGCCCGGCAAGATGCTGGGTTGTCACCCCCCCTCGGAGGCTTTTGGGTGTGGTGCCAATAAGCTTTCACACCATCCCGATCTGGATAGCTTTCTCAACCAGAAACATCCCTCCCCTGCCAATGTCAGTTTAAACATAACTGCCGCACCCAACACCACATCGCGCACCAAGCCCTATTCTCACACACAATGTTCAATTGGGAACGTCTCGGAACGCTCTTAGCGGTAAAATTACCAAGCTCACCCATTTCGAGCCTGCAGCCTCCCGGGATGCGTCACCCTGTCGACCTCCGCAGGCCACAAACTGCTGCCCGTAGCTGCTGCTGATCGACGGCCGCAAAGGCAACCATGCCGATTGGCTTAACACAAGGTCCCCTCCCGGGCACCGGCATCCGCGCAGCCAGGATTCTCTGGGGGTCATTGAGGAGCCGAATCTGTCAAGTTCAACCATTACGGTGCGCACGACTGGCTCTGCATCATACTCACATACGGTGACATCGAGCACAGCCCTACTGCCGAGACAGCTTGAAAAATCGTGTTTGATGTCGGGCGGCGTCCTCTCCGCCCCGCCTGGCTCGCCCTGCACCCCGAGACCGACTGTCGCACAGCCCGGAGGTCCGAATAGCGGGACACGCGGCTGGTCTCGACCATGCCTTGGCCACAGGGCTTTGTAGGACAGGGGTCAGCCGCAAAAGTCACAACTTTTCATCGCAGCAGACGAAGAGGAGTCAGTCACCGTGGCCAACAGGCAGGCAAAGTGACGTGGGCAGGGTTGAGGCATCGACAGAAAACTTCATCTACCCCTGGTCGGCTGGCCCTGATAGCTTGTAGCAGCTCTCGGCAACGGCTCTTCTCCGATCCTAAAATAGCGGGCTAAAAAGTCATGACGTCGACTTCCATACGAAAAAAGGGATCCTTGAGTGGCCTTGGATAATGTCGAGCAAAATGTCAGGCGAGAATCAGCGGAGGCCACGGAACTTGGCTGCAAAGTTACACAATCCCCAAATCACAAGTACCCCAACTCAGCTTTCACCATTTACTATCCTGTGATGAATTAAAGCCTAGTCAGAATTCAGAGATGCTGTCGCGACTTATCAGTTGTTTCGTGATCAGCGACGCAGCGAATTGTGGGCCGTTTCGAGAACAATATCAAGAGCGCGGCAAAGGACAATACTAACGGCGGCCGACTATTGCGGAACGCGCTTAGCCACCTGACTGACCCGCCGCTACCACTCTCATTGTCCCCTGCAATATGCTACGTCTCATGGAGGATGGTATTCTTTGATGATAACCCGCCCAAAAATGAGTCGGTGCCGAGGGGGAGATAGCCTGGTCCGGTCTGGATCTTGGGATTGTTCTTTGAGAGCAGAATAGGGGTTGGCTGGTTGAGGAAGTGCTTCATGTCCGAAACGACCAGCCCAACTTCAGCCGCTGTGTTGTTATCATCTCCATCAACAACCTTCAGAACATGGCCCTGGGCATTCTCATCGTGGCTCCGTCAACGTTAAACTGACTTATACTGCTCAAGTGCCAGTTGTCCCGGAGCCATCAACACAGTTTCTCAAAACACGTGTCGACACCATAACTGCTCTTCAACACACCATCACCACTCGACCCTGCACCTCTCAAACCCTTCCTCTTTCTGCTTCATACTCTTTTCATCTTCAAAATCAACCAAGACAACCAAAACAACCAAGACAACCATGTCCACCAATACGACCCCCCCGCCGGTGCTACCACCCCAAGCCCAACCCTTCAACCCGCTCAACCAGACCTCCTTCCTTCTCTACTCCGACGGCAGCACCCCGATCCCCTTCAACACCTTTAACGTCACCCAGATCTACCTGCAAGCCACCTCGCTCTCCATCCTCTACGGCTCCCAGATCGGCGCCTGCTTCATGATGCTGGCCGTCGTGCTGGGCATGACACCCCGGACCCGCTTCCGGCGGCTGCCCACCATAATCAGCGTGGTCGCGCTGGCGCTCAACACGGCGCGCATGGTGCTGCTCGCCGTCTTCTTCGTCACCTCCTGGGTCGATCTATACGTCATCGTGGTGCAGGACGCCTCTGTCGTCCCCCGCTCTGACTTCCACCTCAGCGCTGCCGCTACTGTGCTCAGCGTTCCTATCACGGTGCTGATCCTGGCTGCGCTGTCGGTGCAGGCGTGGTCGATGCTGCGGTTGTGGGGGCCGTTGTACAAGGTCCCCGCCGCGGTGCTTTCGGTGGTGCTGGTGCTGCTGACGGTCGCGTTCAACATGATGACGACGGTGATACAGACGCGGGCAATTCTGTACGCCGATATCAGCCAGATTGCCGACTGGGTGCGTCAGACGTATCTGGGGCTGATCACCGCCTCCATCTGCTGGTTCTGCTTCCTCTTCAACATTCGTTTGGTGATGCACATGTGGACCAACCGGAGCATCCTGCCCAGCCTCAAGGGCCTCAAGGCGATGGACGTTTTGGTGATTACCAACGGCATCCTGATGTTCGTCCCCGGTAAGCCCCCCCTTTCCACACCACCCGTTTCCACTCTCCCCCTCCACACCCCCATCTCTCACCCCCTCCACAACAACCCAACACTAACCACCACCCCCTCCCCGGCACAGTCATCTTCGCGGCCCTGGAATTCGTCCAATGGGACCGCTTCGAGCCCGGCTCGCTGACCCAGACCTCCGTCATCATCGTCCTCCCGCTCGGCACCCTTGTCGCCCAACGCCTCGCCAGCCCAGCCTGGTTCGGCACCGCCGACTCCTCCTCCTCCTCCCACGCTGCGAGCGGCGGCGCCGGCTGCGGCCCCGCGTCCGCCAACACCACCGGCACGGGCAGCGTCCTCTCGCGCGGCGGCTTCTCGGGTGCCACGGCCATGAGTGTGGCTAGTCGCCGCCCGCTGCTTACTAGTGTGAGGAGTAATACCAGTGTGGGCGGCGGGGTGCATCGCGGGAGTGGGCGGGGTGCGGTCGAGACGCATATTGCTGCTGGGGGCCATGGGCAGGGGAGTGACGGGTCGTTTGGAGAGGAGAAGGGCGGTCGCGCGGTGCATGTGCATGGTGAGGACCCGGCGGCGCAGGATTTGGAGAGTGGTGTGAGGGTGGATTACGGCATTGAGCGGAGGGAGGAGCGGGTGCCGGCGACTGCTAGCGGTTGCTCTTAGGCGGAGTTGCTGTTTGAGCGGGCGGTGGAGGAGGCCGAGGTGGTTTAGCTGGGGGGTAGGTTGGAGCCTGGTTGGGGGGGGGGGAGAGAAGGCGTCGGGTTTGTTCAAACTTCAGATTGCATTGCGGCGGCCGAGTTTCAGGTTGTTTCTTTCAGGGTTGGGCATTGGCCAGATTGATCATGAGGGCTGCGCGCTGGTTTCCTTGGTCAGTATTTTCGATGTGCCGGATGGCAGATTGTAATCACCATTTTCCGGGCTTGTTGTGCATTACGCCCTGGCTTGACACACATTCTATTCTATTCAGTCAATTCACTTCCTCTGGCGGTTGATATGCTGATGCTTTCAGCACTGTGGCTTGCTAATTACCTTAAACCCCAACCGAAGGGAATGGGAGACAGGAATCTGATCTTGCATTGAAGAGTACGAGCTCAGATAAGATGATGTTGGGTCGTTGTTTCCACGCCATCTTTCTATGGGCTCTTCCTCCGAATATCCCCCAATCTGCAAAGTCAGACCAAGTGTTCTTTCCGATCTCAGGGATTGAGCCCCCAATCAGTCAACTGGAAAGCTCAACTGTTTCAATTCACGCTCTGGTCCTCTTCTATAGCTTTGCCTCAAATTGGGCGTGTTCAGCCATGTCCTGTTCTTGATGACTCGGTCGCCGCGAGAGACTTCCACGCAACACAACGACATACACTGTTTCAACCTATGGAATACTTGGGCATCTTGCCCCCTCGGGACTTCTCAAACTCGAAGCTAAAGCCGGAGCCTCTACGACTACCACACCAGATCCAATTACGTCCCCGGAACGGCAGCCATCACTCACCCGGCAAGCACTTCAACCCTGACAAGCCGCCCCCGAGGACAGATCGGCCCCGCACAACAGAAGAGGAGGGAACGATACGTCTCGTGAGATCAACAACGTCTAGCCTTGCCGCCCTGGTGACCAAATTTGAGATGCTCGGTGTTGCTGGTGATGCCAACGCGAGTACTCATTGCCAGCCTCTCAATCCAGTCCCTCCACAAGCAACCGTCCCTGACTCGCCCGCTCGGTCAGGCGGACGAAGTCACCACAAAGGCTCCGATCGACTCGCCATTCCTGTCCGTACAACTTACAACACCGCAACTGACAAGATTACAGCAGCAAACCTGTCTTTAGCCGCAATGATACAGGCATGTCCATCCAGCCCAAACGGAGAACGGGAAGCCAAAGAGGATCACACGTCCGACAACTCGGAGCACGGTGGCACATCTGGAGACTAGGTGTCTCCAAAGGGTCAAACCGATCACATTGTTACGGACGCGAAGCACACAGCGACCTCAATACAGCAGGTTGGCCGAGCCACTGAAGTGTGGGTGTGTAGAGCCCCGTTATCAGTCGCAGAAAGAAGAAAGTTATTCGAAGGACAAGGAGGTCAGTGTACCAAGCTTCAACGCGCGTTCAATGTCATCGCTGACCCAGTCAAGCGTGCAAAAGGAATATTGCTGCCATACCCCATGTTGTCACACCTACCGCTACGCAATCCGAGAAAGCCCAAGCTGTCCACGACAAAAAGCCATTATCCGATCCGAGAGGGACGCATCCTCGTTTTACCGATTCTCGAAGACCATTGCCGATCAGCTTATTCCCAGGGAAAGAGCGTTATAATCCGCCCACACACCGTGGATTGCAGTCAAGCGACCGTCGTCCTCGGTGGGCTACCGGCTATCAACAACCGGAGGCATCACAATACAAACATATGAGTGTCGCAGATTTGCGTAAAGCTTTTGATCCGGAGTACCGGTGCAAACCTGGTGGGCTGTCTGGTGCCTCGCTCCCAAACACATCAAACCGAACATGGCCGCGCAGCTCCGGGATACGGGCCGGAACGATAAGTCAGTCAACCGCGCAAAGCTCTAGGCCGCAGCCTGGTGGACAGCCCCGTCACTCTCGTAGCATCGGCATGCCTTGTTCGCCAACTCGAATCCCCGAGCCACGGAACAAAACCCATGCCCGGCAACGCTCACAAACACCCACTGTTCGGCACGCCGAGGGAAATGGTCTTCGGGCAAGTCTCATGAATGAACTTTCACGGACTATGAGTCGGAGGAACGGGAATTCCAGGCAGGACCACAGTTCTGATCGAACCTTGATCGATGCCTCCGGTTCCGGTTGGTCGGACTCAGAGCCATTGCTGTTGTCAAAACGAATTTCCGTCGAGAACCGGACCCCTTGCCGCAGCCCTTACGATAACATTAAAGGGGAGTCGCGAAATAAAGGAATACAACAAGTTGACGGGGGATCAGATTCCCCCGACACCAGGGATATTTCCAAAGCGCCCACAGCGGGGGCCACAGCCTCTCCCTATTTCCAACACTGGAAGGCGAGGGGCGACAGAAGGTCCCTGAAGTCCAGCCCAAGCCTGCCGATAATTGTCCCAACCACCATTGCTGCAAGCACGCGGACCAGCATCGACCAAAGTTCGTCTCTAGAGAGTCTGATACCCCTCGGCACGACGTCTCGAGGCTCAATGCACAGACAACCATATACGTCTTGCCGTGACCAGTCCAGAGACGATACCGCAGGAGGGACTCCAGGGATATTTGGAAGAAACGTGGCAGAGTCTGCGGGGTCGTCACCAGTGAAAGAAAGAGTCCGTTTGCTCGAAAGAATAGGCCGCTCGCCCAGCACCGAGGAGAGGACTCGGCCCAGCTCGCTGGACAAAATGGGCGAGCCACCTGAAAGCTCCGTTGAGGACTTACACGTGGACAAACGGCGGACATGGCAACGCAGGCTTGTGTCCCAAACGTTTCGGGCCGTGCCTCAAACAAGCCAACAGCCTATCACAACTAATGGGTCTAAAGAACACAAGAAGTCAAAGATCCCAGTCTTGAAGAGGCGCGACCGAGAGGTCGATGGCGGGGTTGGCTCCCTACCCCCTCCCTCGTCCGATTCTAACCACCAGTCCAGCTTCTCCCTCAAGGCCACATTCCGGAAGATCTCCCGATCCAACAAACACTTCGACAGCCGTCTGCCCCCAGTCACTAAGACGGTGTCCGGCTTCCGAGCAACCCCCTCCGTCGAACTGCTCAACAAAACAGCCAAAATCGCCCCGCGCCCCATCCACCGCGCCCACCCCTACCCCAACCACACACCCGCCGATGACAGCACCCACAACTTGCTAACCTCACAACAACAAGAGCAACAACAGCAACAACCCGAATGGCCCAACCCACCCGACCTCCACACCCACACAACCTGCACCAACCAAGACACATCCACCCCCACCACCACCACCACCAATACAACCGCCACAAACCCAACCCTCTCCTGGTCCCGCCGCGCCGCCTTCGCCGCCCTCGACATCACGCGGCGCTTCAAGACCCAAGCCCACGCCCAACTGGAAGCCCGCAAACCCAGTTCCTCCGGCCGCCGATCGGCGCTGTCGTCATCCTACACCACGCCTGTTCCCACCACCACCACCACCACCACCACCACCACGACTGCCGCCGGCAGTGTTTTTGTGGGAATTGGTGGTGTGACGCCGGGCGGGTGTGGACTGGCCTGGCGGCGGGCGGATCGAAACGGACGAGACGGGGGCGTTGGCGGGGCGCGCGATGGGGTATGTGGAATTGGACTCCGGGTCGGGCTCGGGGTCGGGGTCGCGGGTGGGCACGCCGGTTGGGGGTGGGGAGGCGGTGTTTGAGGAGGATGAATGTGGGCGTGTGCGTGTGCGTGTTCGTGGGCGGGGGCGGGAGCGGGGGCGGGAGTGTGGTCGGGGCCGTGATCGTGATCGTGATCGTGATTGTGGCCGCGGGGGTTAGGACGCTGCTGCTGCTGCTGCTGCGCCAGTGCTGCTGATGACGGCGTCGGAGTGCCGGCTGGTGCATCCGCGGCCGGCGAGGGTGTTGGATTTGGGAGGGTTTGAGAGGTTTGGTGTGCCGGTTAAGTTGCGCGCTGGCAGTGGTGGATTGGGATTGGGGAGGGAGGTGGAGCATGGAATGGGGCGTGGGATGGGGTATTGGATGGGCCATGGTATGGGGTGTAGGGAAGAGAGTTCTGGTGTGCCGTTTGAGATGCGCAGTGGTGGGTTTCACGTTGGGGAATATGGTATAGGTCATGATATGGGATATGGTGAAGGGATGGGTGTGAGGGCGAGGTTGTAGTGTTTTGTTGAGCGAGGTTAGATGTGGCTGCATATGGGTCGGCTCACCATATTCCCTTGTCGGAAAGTCATGGGGGCAGGGGAAGGTGACGATTATGACGATGACGACGATGACGGCTACGCGGACAGCATTAGCTGTGTTGGGACTCAGAGGTTATGGTCTGGATTATTGTGACATGGGGAAGTTGCATTGTTGACTAGGTGTTAGTTTGGAGATTGGCCTATTGTTTGTATGTCTTTTCTTATGATTCAGCTTACATCACCAAGACGCAAGCCGAAGCTCAGGCTGTACAATAGCACTGGCAGTGTTTCTGGAACTCATTCACTAAAGTTGTGGTCGCACCACGGGCCGAGAACGGGGTGTTGAGTCAACCCTCCATTGGGAGAGGTAAGCAAGCATGAACCTGCAACGCTCTTGTTATTTCTAAACCCTTCTACAAGCAACCGTACCCCAAAGCTTAGGTCATGTCACATTCAAAATCATCCCTTATTCATACCTTTAAACAACCATCCTCTACTACTCCCCTCCCCCCCCAACACCTCCCCCTTACCTCCACCCTGGCGCGTTCACACCCTACTCAGCCAACCCCATCCCCCTCCCAATCTTTCTCACCAAAGCCTTCTTCAGATACCACTCCCTCGCCATACCCCGCGTCATCTTGGCAAACGTCTGCGGCGCGATCCTCCCCCTCTCCACGGCGCGGCCCAGCACAAAGATGGCGTCGGCCAGCGCCCGCTCCTCGGCCACGAGCTCGTACAGCTGGTTGCCCACGACGGTCGGCGCCACGAGAAGCTCGTCGATGTCCGGTTCCGGGTGGTTCGCCGAGTTCTCGATGACTCCGTCTGCTTGCCGCAGCGAGTCTTGGAGGATGGCCGAGTTGGAGGTGAGGAGCGCTGTTAGTTGCGTGAGCTGGGCGGACTCGGCTTGGATTGTGGCCATGGCTTGGTGCATGGCGGCGCGTTGTGCGTGGAGGCCCTGGAGGGAGGTGGTTTTTGGGAGTGCGCCTTTTGGCGGTGCATGTAGAGGGTTTGGGCGAGCTGGTGGAGGAGGTGGTCTTTTTCGGGGTTGGGCGGGATGGGTGGTGCGGGGACGGCTGAGGGGGAGGGGATGGACAGCGTGAGGTCGTCGTCCATCAAGTCGGGAGGAGGTGGCGGTTTCGGTTTGGGCTGGGGTTGAACAGGCGGCGGTGGTTGTTGCCAGGCTGGTGGAGGAGGGGTGCCGTATTGCTGAGGGTGTGTGAAGTTCGCTATGCGCCGTGGGTCCGCGGGCGGGAGGGGTTGTTGCGGGCCCGGCGGAAACCCAGCTGGCGGGGGTCCTTGATACTGCGGAGGGTGAGGCGGAGGAGGCTTATGGATCGGAGGATTTTGCGTGGGTGGAGGTAACGGGCCCCTCTGAGCCGGCGAAGGCTGTGCTGCTTGTGGCGGTAACGGAGGGGCTGTATCATAACGCGAAGGCCCGGCTCTCGCGGGTTCCTGATACGCAACCGGTCCTCCGTTGGGCGCATGGTAACTTGGCTGGCCGCCAACCTTTGGCGGGGGTGGGGGGACTGGTGGACCGCTCTGTTGAACCGGGGCTGGTGAAGGTTGCTGTTGAGGTACGACCTGCGGCGAGGCCTGGAACCCCGGTTTCGGTGGGGGCGGGGGTGGTCTCGTCTCGTCCGGTGCCGCGGAAGGCGCTCGACTTGTCGGTCTCGGAGTAAGGTCAGGCGGGAGCGGCGGTACGGGAGGGGGGGTATGTGTTGGTCGGGCGGCAGGAGGTGGTCCTTGTTGGCGGGCAACAACCGGAGGTTCCTTGGCAAAGATGTCTTGTAAAATAGCGAGAAAGTCTAGGATGGTGGATTTCTAGTCCCAATCAGCACTATGTTCGACGTTCCAACAACACATGGCAGCTTACATCCCAAAATGTCGACCAGCCGACTAGGTAGGGGTGGTAGACCTGGCCCTGCGGATCCACATGCTGCCCGGGACGGACGACCATGGTCTCGGTCGGGGTCACGTAGGCCAAGGGAGGCTCGCGTGGGTATGCGTGCGGAACCCATATCGAAATCGGGAAGCGGTAGGTTGCGCCGCGGAAGAGGACGGGTATTGTCCCCGAGAGGTGGAGGAGCAGGGCAGAGTTGCCGTCGGGGAATGCTGCGACCATGTCAGATGGTTAACCCAGGCCACAGGCTACAGCTGAGGGAGAGGGATTGAAGATAGCATACTGTGCACATCAGTCCTCGGCGACAACGAGGGGTACTGCGACAAGGCCTGGGCTACATCATTGTAGGTTCGATTGACATCGTGATATTCCTGGGGGGCGGGGGAGAGGGGTCAGCTTCTTGGCTTGGATCGATGACGAGTCCGGGCGGCGCACACTTGTCAGGACGCTGTAGAGCCAGTTGAGGACATGTTGTTGGACCACCATGTTGGATGGCGTGATTTTGTAGAGGCGCTATCGATACATGGCCTGCACTGTCGAGATGTCGGTGTTTGGGTTGCCGCAGCCTGTGAACAGCGTCAGGGTGTGGAACGCTATCGTGCTTGTGCTCAGGTGCTGTTCAGGTGCCAAGCCCCTCCGATCGCGTGCCTTGGCGCGCCATGACGAACACTGCGAATTTCCAGTTGCTTGGCGGGTGGTGGACTCGGTGGCCCAAGCTCCTTAGCTTTGCCTGCCGCCAAATTCCATTCCATCGATCCCCGTCGGCTGCTGACGGCAATGACGGGCAAGCTTCGACCCTGCATCGTCTGTGGCGCGCTTCCTGGTATGTGCAACCCCACATGTACACCACGCCACATGACGGGTTCTGCAGCGGGTCTCACTCGTTTCGCCAACCTGAACCCCGCCGAGCCCGCTTGCCCATGTAGCATTGACTGACATCGACACCATTTGGGTTTCAAGACGTTTATTTTAGCTCATGAACAAGGGCCTGATGCTTCGACATGCCGCGACTAGGCCGGGTAACCCGCGACCAGCCGGAAGAGACGGCAAGGGGAAATGACAGATGACGCGCAAAATGCTAAATGCCAAATGTCAGAACGCAATTTTGGCCTGGCCGCGGCCGTTGTCGGCCCAAGCCACGGGAAGGTCCTCGAAATCGGCCAACAGCAACTCTTTGTCACTGCGATATTTTCTCCGTTCCCCACTGAGCCACAGCCGAAAGAGCAGGATTACCAAGTACCTCAGGTACCGAGTGTTTTCTAGAACCCGATGCCGCAGTGGAACAGCTGAGTGGAACAGCTAAGAGAGAAAAACGAAACAAAGGGGCGAACTTTTTGGCCCTTTCACGCCCGTCTGAGGTTTGGCGATTACAAAGGAGGCCCACTCCTCCGAACCAGAACCTGCGACCACATGCTGTTCGACTCACCATCATCAATCATCATCCTTCCTTCCAAAACATTGGCCTTGACTGAGTTTTCTCCTTCCAACCGTTCTTACATGCCCACGCCACATTTTAGTTCTCGCACGGCTGAGGGGTATTACAGAACTTTTTCTGTATACTCCTTGCGTCAGGACTTCTCTTTTCCCTCAACTTCCTAAAAACCAGCAAAACATTTATTTTCCGCTCCCTATTGGCTAGTGGCAAGCGAATTGGCTTATTCTTGGTTGCACAGTCCCAAGAAACAACATCTAAGCTCCAGCGAATCCAGTCCTTTTCCCCCCGGCTCCGTCCTACCACCGGAAGCCATGCTCCCTTCAATCCCGGTCTTGGCCGACTATGGGATTTCTCCCGCCCACGGCTTTCTCCCCAACGTCCTGCCGTTGACGCGGCTCCCGGACCCCTACTACAACAAATGGGAGGCCATCGTTGCCAATCTCCAGGGCCTCATCCTCAGCAGCGGCTGCGTGGCGTTATCGATCGCCTCCCTGTGCTCTCCACCATCGGTCTGGAACATGACGCAGAATGGCGCAGAGCCTACATGCTGCTATGCTTCATGGCTCACGGCTACATTTGGGGTGGTGACAGCCCCAGTGACCGCCTGCCGGCGCCCATCTCGGTCCCCCTACTGGAGATCGCCGAGCACCTCGAGGTGCCCCCCGTCGCCACCTACGCCGCCGTGTGTCTGTGGAACTTCAAGCCGCTCTTCATGGACGAGGAGATCGATAATCTCGAGAACCTCGCCACCCTGACCACCTTCACCGGCTCACTGGATGAGTCGTGGTTTTACTTGGTCTCGGTGGCCATGGAAGCGCGCGGAGCTCCCATCATTCCACTGATGCTGACCGCCATCGCCGCGGCCCGTGAGGACGATGCGACGACCGTGACGAGCTGCCTGAATACGTTCGCTGAGCGGGTGGACGACCTTTCTACTCTGCTGCAGCGCATGCACGAGAGCTGCGACCCGCACATCTTCTACCACCGGATCCGCCCCTTCCTCGCAGGGAGCAAGAACATGGCCGATGCGGGTCTACCCAATGGTGTCATCTACGAAGACGGTTCCGGCAACGAGACATACCGCCAATATGCGGGCGGCAGCAACGCGCAGAGCAGTCTCTTCCAGTTCTTCGACATTGTGCTAGGAATTGAGCACCGTCCGACGGGCGAGAAGAAGCCACAGGCTGCCGCAGGCGAGGAAACGGAACGGCAGGGTCGCGCCCCGGTGCCTAACCACAACTTCATTGCCGAGATGCGCCGGTACATGCCGGGCCCGCACGCCCGCTTCCTCAGCGACGTGCAATCCGTGGCCAACCTGCGCGACTATGTCGAGCGGAACAGCACCAACCGCCCGCTGGCTGTCGCCTACGATGCCTGCCTAACTATGCTGCGCTCCCTGCGTGACCGGCACATTGCCATCGTCACCCGGTACATTGTCATCCCGTCGCGTGAGGTCCGCGCCCGCAGCCGGAGCCCCGAGGCCACGCGCCGCAGGGTGAACTTGGCCACCGGCTCCCGTCAGCGCGCACCGGGCATCGCATATCACGCGGACGAGCCGGACGGCGCAAACGGGGGGAAGAAGAACCTGAAGGGCACCGGGGGCACGGCGCTGATGTCGTTCTTGAAGCAGGCGCGCGACGAGACGGGCGAGCCCGCCGTCGAGGAGTGGACGAAGCGGTTCATGAGCCGCCAGCCGCGGGCCGAGGGCCAGGGAGACTTCTTCGCCGGTAAGCCCGAGGAGGGGGCTGGCCTTGAGGTTGCGGCGGACACGGAAGAGGTGGCGGTGCAAGGGCTGGCCGGGAGCTGGACCATGGATGATGACGTGGGCGGTATTTGTAATTACTAGGGGTAAAGGAGAGCGGAGTTTAGCGTTTGTAGAGTAGAGCGATTTCCCTAATAGACAGCGACATGATACCTTCATCGTTGTCAGGTAGCATGTATGGTAAATGTCAAATGCCATCCACAAACACTGGTATTCTTCACAATACACTCAAACAAGTGATTATACAGCAAAAGTCAGCGTTCAACAAATAAGAAAGTCTATTTCTATATTCTGTATCCAAGAAAATGCAAACAGAATAGCCTAAACCAAACAACAAACTAGTGTTACTTTGTATCCAACACAGACTCAAGTTCAAACCAACCAACACATCGACCAGCCACACGACTTTCTTCTAATCATCCCTCACCCCCAACCTCTCAAACTCCCTCTCCCACTCCTCCCTCTCCGCTCCCTCCGGAGGACTCATCCTCCTTCTCCCATTCACACCCTGCTGCTGCTTCTGCTGCTGCCCCTGCCCCTCCCCTTCCCCAACCCCTTCACCACCGCCCCAACCGCCCTCACCCCCCTCCACCTCCTCATTCCCACCCCCCTCACCCTCACCCTCACTCTCCCCTCCCCCCTCTCCTCGCTGCTGCTGCTGCTGCCGCCGCTCCTGCTCCTCCTCCAACAACAACACCCTCCCCGCCTCGCGCCTCATCCACCTCGCCTCCCGCTCCCGCGCCCGCCACTCCTTCTGCTGCCTCGCCGCCCTGGCCACCCGCTTCGGCGTCGTGCCCATCAACCACAGCCCAACCTTGGCCCGCGCCGGCAAGCTGCCCGGTTCGATTTGCAGGCCTTGGCGCTTGCCGCGCTTCCTTGGGGGGAAGGAGTGCGTTGTGCGTTGGGAGTGCGAGTGCGAGTGCGAGTGCGAGTGCGTGTGCGTGTGGGAATGGGGGTGGGAATGGGGGTGGGAGTGGGAGGGGGAGGGAGGGGTGTCATCGGACTCATTACCATTACCATTACCATTACCCTTACCATTACCACCACCACCACCGCCGGCGGTAGTATAACAGCCCGGCGGCGGGTTGGCCGCGACGATGATAGGGCCCACAGCACCGGGGGGGAGGTTTGCTGTGGAGATGATAGGGATGGGGGGTGGGCCGGCGAGGGCGCGGTGGTAGCCGCCGTGGTAGCCGCCGAGGCGGGAGCCGTTGCTGGCGCGGAGGGAAGAGGAGGAACGGGCGGGGGAGGCGGAGGGGGGTGGAAGAAGGTGGAGGAGTTGCGGATCTCGGGGGCGTAGGGGTTCCGACGCTGGCGGTTCTGCTTCTGGTTCTGGTGGGGGTGGGGCGCGCCCGCGCCGGGTAGGCCTCCTGGGGGTGCTTGCGCTGTTGCTGGTGCTGATGAGGGGGCCGGGCGGTGGTGCTGGACAGGCGGGAGACGATGGAGTGTCGGGGGTTGGGCCTGGAGTAGGTTGAGGAATTGGAGGGGAGGGAGATGGTTGGGGAGGGTGGGACGCGGCTGCCGCGCTGGGAGGCGGTGCTGCGGGCGAGGTTTGTGGATATCATGCTGTGTAGTTAGGTGTGCTGGTGAATTTGGGGGATTAGTTGTGCTGGTGGTTAGGAATCAGACAGGTCTTGCGTGCCAAAGGTGGGATACATAGGTTTTATACCGTTTGACCCCGGGTCAAACACAATGGGGTTGTCCGCTGCTTGATGAACAGCAATTATGGGGGACGCATCGCTTGGGCGGTTTGTTGATTGTCCAACCACCATCCCATGAAGGAACAAAGACGTACCCAACCCAGTTTCAGTCAGGAGACCGTCGGAGAATGCGCTGGGCCTTAGCAGGGCGTATGGGTCAAGAAGTCCTGCAGCGACGGCTGCGTAGTTAGTTGAACGAAATGATGCTCTCTGCGCCCGCGAACCTGGGGGAGCCTCTTGCCGTCTTCTGCATTTCCCAGGCAACATTTTATCCTTCAAAAGACGGGAGGCGCCCGTGAAAGGGATTTGCGGACCGGTTGGAGAGGGTACACAAAGAGACGTCCGATCGAGGACAGAGGTATCGTGTATGCGCATTGAGATTGCATCCACCAAACGCCGCCCATGAGTTGCTCAAACATCCCGACATCCGAGCCTCCAATCCATCAAATATGTATCGTACAATGTTTTTCCAAATCTCGTACACGTCGTCCGCATTTTCCGCTTCCTCGGCTTCCGTAATCGTGTGATATTCGTCGGTTACTCGGGGCTGGAAACAATCAGTATGTGAAGCGGACATAATGGCGAGTACCACAAACCAGAGAATGGCCCCGGCAAACCCGCTGGCTAGGAAGGTGACGGCGACCTGTTTATCGATTAGCGGGGGTTTCGCGACGATGAGGATGGCAGCAACTCACACCAAAGGCAGCAACACTGCGGACGATGGGGGCGTTCTCGGAGGTGACGAACGCATTGTAGACGCCGGTAATGGGGTTGTAAGAGCGGCGCGAGCCGCCGAGACGCTTGGGAGCCATTGTGATGAGGTGTATCTGTGATCTTGTGCGGTGGGTGCGATGATGAAGACTTGGTGCTGGATCGGACCTTGGCGGCGATGCAGAGCCGATTTGATTTTTGGGCGAGCAGGGGTGCACAATGCACGGACCCTTGGACGCACGGGCCACCTCACGGGCTGAGTTGGTCGGCACAAGGCCCAATGAGTCTCCAACTCAATCCACATTCGTTTCCTGTCTCCAAGGAAATGGAAGAACCGAACTTGTCGAGAGCATCGGCTAC
This sequence comes from Chaetomium olivaceum, assembly GCA_039881045.1. Lineage (NCBI taxonomy): Eukaryota > Fungi > Ascomycota > Sordariomycetes > Sordariales > Chaetomiaceae > Chaetomium > Chaetomium olivaceum. The sequence continues at coordinate 20,153 of JAYWVB010000024.1, read as the reverse complement.
CAGCCAGAGCTGAATCATGAAACGTTTTGCAGCCACCAAACAGGCAAAACACACCATGAACGCTTTGAAGTAACACCTTATATTACTTCTGGTTGCACGCGGCTTCCATTGGCCTTTATACTCGTCGTTGAGACTGAGAACAATGCAAAATCCTGCATCGCCCATTCTACTTCATTCACACCCCACCGAGTCCTGAGTCCCTCAGCTCGTACCCCGTATATCCGCGGTACATTTTTAACGCTAGGATCCTGTTTCCGGCAGGAACGCGAATATACTGCACCTCGCCCTCGAGCCTCGGTACTGGCCTTGCTGGCCTTGCTGGCCTTGGCTTGCTTATACTGTTTTACCCTGCCTTCTCTCCCCCAAACCCGAGAACCCCCTTCCTCCTTCACTTCTTATCGTTCTTCCTACTCCTAACGTACTTCTTATTGAAGATCATGTTCGCAAAATTTCCAAAGAGGAGAAGTAGTGGAGTTGGCCTTTCTATTTTATGATAAACACTGAGAATCCGCCGTGTTTGGAAATCGAGGGGCTGGATACCATCGCGCTTCAAAGCCGAGTCGGACGCGTCTATCACGTAAGATGTATAGTCACTATCTAACGGGCCGTCTCAGTGTCCAGTATGTATAATCTTTACATCAGTATGTGTAGAAGCTAGACCAACCCCCGGACAAACGTACCTATGTAGAGGGTCGGGTCTCAGCAACATGCGTTGTCGGAATAGCGCGGTGTAGGAGAGGGTATCCGAGCTGAGAGTTGCAAAGTGGAGGCCTCACTTTCGTGAATCTGGAACCCCTATTAGCGACATCAGCTCCTCTATAGCGTGTCATTCTCGGAATTGGCTCTTACGTGCAGTTCGGAGTCAAGGCACAATTATGTCCGCGTCCAGTCCAAGCATCGAATTCGGCCCTTTACCGATAAAACTGGGCTTGGCGGATATCGAAAGACTGGAAAAGAAAACCAACAGGTGGGATTAATGTATGGAAATCCGTTACTCCTCCAAATAGGAGTAGACTGCTACAGGAGTTCGGAGTTTAGGACACAATTATGTCCGCGTCCAGTCAAGGCATCGGATTCTGCCCCCTAGCGACGAAACTGGACGCGGCGGATTTTGAAAGACAGGGAACAGAACTGCACAAGTGTTGCTGACGAGCCGAGTATTACGTGGAGGAAAGTGGCTGAGGATATCAAACAGTCTTAGCTAGCCCAACGTAATGTTCAGAACTAGTAGTGATCATCGCGTGATACAGAGATGCCATAGACGTATAAAATGGATCTCGCAAAGGCTTTCTACTGTCAGATCAGAGACTAAGACTTCCCTTACCGGGCCCACCGACGCCACCAATACCGGTAAGGATTCCCGAGTCATCATGCGAGCGAATCTCATTGCCCTCTGGCCCCTGGGGATTGCCTCGTGCACCTTGGCCAGTCCTACCCTCGCGGGATCCCAGCCCTTCGACACGATCAACACCTACGATTACATCGTCGTCGGGTCGGGCCCTGGCGGCGCTCCTGTTGCCTCCCAACTCTCCAGAAACGGTTATTCGGTTCTTCTCCTGGATGCCGGTGACGACCAGCGACGCAATCTCAACACTAGCGTTGCACCCGCTCTCGCCGATGTTGCGGCCGAAGACGAGAAGCTGCGTTGGGATTTCTTCGTGCGATACCACGCAGATGACGAGGTTCAGAATAGCAACCGCTACTTGACTTGGGAAACCGAAGACGGGAACCACTATGTCGGCCAAAGCCCCCCTGAGGGTGCCAGACCGCTGGGTATATACTACCCACGGTCAGGAACGCTGGGCGGTTGCTCTGCTCATAATGCTGGTGCCGCGATCGTTCCTCAGGATAGTTTTTGGGACCACATCGCCAACATCACCAGTGATGCTTCCTGGGGGTAAGTGCATACATCACTCAACACAAGTCATAACGACCAGTTTCTTAATGGAATACAGACACGAAAACATGCGTCAGTATTTCGTCCGCTTGGAAAACAACACCTACCTCCCTCCGGGAACACCGGGTCACGGGTTTAACGGTTGGCTCGCCACCTCGACTCCCGACCCCGAAATGATCTGGGCAAACCGAACCGCCGAGTTATCCATCCTCAGCCAGTTGGCCGCCACTCTGGGACATGGCAGCGACCAGGCGCATCTCTTCGAACGAATGCGAACAGACGCCAACTCGGCGAGCCCAGGCCGAGACCAGCAACAAGGCCTCTTCAACCTCCCCTTCCACCACACACCCTTGGGTCACCGGACCAATGCCAACAACCTTTTAGAGGCCACACTTGCGGAGCGTAAGAGGGACGGATCTCCAGTGAATCCGCTCACGATCCAACTCGAGTCCCTGGTTACCCGTGTTCTATTCTCGCACGACAACAACCGGACCAGAGGAGAAGCCAACTCTGGAAGCCAGCCCCGGGCAATAGGCGTCGAATACCTCCGCGGCAAGTCCCTCTACCGCGCCGACCCTCGCTCCTCGGCAGGAAAGGCCACCACAAACCCGACAACGCACAAAGTCTTCGCCCGCCGCGAAGTGATCCTATCCGCAGGCGTCTTCAACACCCCGCAGCTCCTCAAACTAAGCGGCATCGGGCCCCGCGAAGAACTCGACTCCTTCGGTATCCCAGTCCTCGTGAACCTCCCCGGCGTCGGCACCCGCCTGCAGGATGACTACGAGATCAGCCTCGCCGCCACCGCCTCGGTCGACCTGGGGCCGGCATCCCCGGCGCCGGTCCAATGCACCCTTGGCGTGGGCGACGATCCATGCATCGACCTATGGCGGCAGGGCCGGGGGCCGTACGCCATCCCCGGCCCGTCGCATGCCACCCATCTCCGGAGTTCCGTCTCCCGGGACGGCGAAAGAGACCTGGTGTTGTGGAACCCGCCGGACGTGTTCCGCGGGTTCTTCCCGGGCTATTCTCGCCCGCAGGGAGACCCGCCCAGCACGTTTACCTTTGCCATGGTGCATACGCAGGGACGCAACCACCGTGGCGGGACGGTGAAACTGCGATCGGCTGATCCGAGGGACGTGCCCGAGATATTCTTTGACTTCTGGGCTGAGAATGCCGACGTGGATCTGCAGGCTTTGTATGAGGGCGTTGAGTTTGGAAGGGAGGTTCTGAGGGGGGTGGGAACTCCCGTTGGGCCGTTTACAGAATTCCAGCCTTGCGTTGGCGAGATTGGGACGAACTGCACCGAGGAAGCTACCAAGGAGTTTATAAGACGGCAGGTCTACTCGCATCATGCCTCGTCGTCGGCGGCTATTGGTGCCGATGATGATCCGTTTGCGGTTCTAGATGCCAGGTTTCGGGTTCGGGGGGTGAGGAACCTGAGAGTGGTAGATGGGAGTGCGCTACCCAGAGTGCCGAGTCCGTTTCCTATTGTTGGCCAGTTCATGGCGAGTTATAAGGCGGCTGAGGCTATCTTGGAGGATGCTGCTACTGGGGAGGACTAGATAGAGAGGAAGAGTTGGGATGTGTTTATGCTCAAGTCGGTAGTTAGGTATAATAATATGCCGTCTAGACGACTGGACCCCACAACCGGACGCACCCCACAACCGGACACTTAGCTCCACACCGACATTTGGACATCACCAACTTCAACTTTACACAACTCGTCCAATTCTAGGCTAAATTTAACATGGCTACTATCCGCGAAGAGCTTATTCAATTGGCTATAGCGGATATTCAACAGGTCTTTGTTCCATACGTTCTGCGGCTGAGAAATACAGCGTTCCCTCTTCCACGCTGTCAGACCGACTCCATGGCTCACAACCACAAAGACAAGCCAAAACCCACAATCAACGGCTCAGCCCTGTGCAAGAAGAGTATGTGGTCGACTGGTGCCTCAATGAAGAAAAGTCTGGAAGGGCTCCTAGCCGTAGCCAGGTCGTAGGTTTCGCGCAGGCCATCTTAGCTGAAGGAGGTGATCGTCAGCCCCTGGGTGCCAGATGGATCGACCGCTTCCTACGCCGCCACAATGCTGTCAAAACTAAGAAATCAGCTTTGTTGGAAAGCTCTCGTACGAAAGGCTCTACACGGGAAGCCTACCAAGCTTTCTATAGGAGGCTGGAGTTCCACATCCGCGACAAGAATATTATACCCGCGAATATAGCCAACGTCGACGAGCATGGCATGCAGGAGATGGAAACCACGGCTGGCACGGTCATTGGCAGTTCCCTCACACGTAGAGCTATACAACTAGCTCTGACACAACGACGTGGGTTACTGTCATTGAGTGTGGCACTGCAGAGGGGGTCCGACTCTCGCCAACTATAGTCTTTACCGGTGCCTCCCTTCAGGGACAATGGTTCCCTCCCAAAGCCGAGCTAGAGGTAGACTTCCTGGACTGGAAGTTTGACTACAGTATCACAAACTGGAGCAATAGCCAGATTGCCTTGAAGTGGCTGAAAGAGGTGTATCTACCACAAACTCAGCCTCAAGGTGACGAGTGGAGGTTACTCATCCTCGACGAACATTCTAGCCACACAACCGGTGACTTCATGGCCACAGCTTGGCTAAATAAGGTTCAGCTGGTCTATCTACCTGCTCATACCTCCCACAAGACCCAGCCTCTCGACCGCAGTGTTTTCTCAGCACTGAAAAGCTATTTCCGGCAAGCTACCAAGGCGCTCGCAAGCTTCACGGCATCAGCTGCTGTAAACAAGCGACGGTTCCTCTATTACTATAGAGATACATCCAAGCTTGGAATGTCAGCTAGGAATATTATCTCTGGGTTCAGAAACACCGGTATTTGGCCCCTAGACCCATCCAAAGTGCTGGATGACCCCGAGGCAGTCCTGGAAAGCCAGGCCCTCCCTGTACGGCCGAAAACACCACCCCCTGAGCCTAGGACTGAGTTCTGGACACCTCAAAAGAGCCAGGACATCCGTACGCACCAGCAGGGTGTAAGTGAGGGTATGGAAGCTAGTGGACGGCTGACAAGGACTCTGTTGGCCAAGGCAGGCAAGGCTTTGGATGCTAAGAATGCCGAGATGGTATCTTTGAAGGCCCAGGTCGACCACTTGACGAAGGAATTAGAGTCCCACGAGCCACAGGCCGTAAGAGGGTCAAAGAGAATGCCAATGATAAATTTACAAGGATAGAGGATATTATCCAGGCGAAGGAGGATTCGATGAAGTCTCCTAAGAAGAAAAAGAAGAAGACACAACAGGACAGTCAAGTAGTCAAGGAAGCCGAAGAAATAATTGTACGTGGCTTAGAGACTATTCGCCAGGTAGAAGAGGAATAGAATCATCAAGTTTGTATGCATATTGCTTAAGAAATGGATGAGGTAGACGCTGTTGAGCCTGGTGGTGATGGTGGCGCCAAGTGTCCGATTGTGGGTGTGTCCGGTTGTGGGGTCCAGTCGTCTAGTACATATCCAACAATGGATCCTAATCTCCTCAAGCCCGTACAACCTCCTTTTTTCTCACTTATCTCCTTACAATTTTGTCCTTTCTGCTGCGGGTGCTCGTGGGTTAGTAGTATAAATAGTAAGCTAGCTTGAAGGCCGATCTCCAAGTGTTCAACGTACTATCTTCAGCGGTTGAAGCGCGCTTACTCGGTATAGCACGAGATGAAGGGGGGGGGGGGGAGTCGTTAGTCGGGGTTAAGGATGTCGGGGTTAGTCTACTTCATTCTGCGGTTGTTCTGTCCCCAGACGACCTGTGGCAATGGCGAAGCGTATCACCGCCCTCACCGCCTGCATGTTGGGGGACCAGTGCTTGTCATCCGAGGGCAATTTTCCTCCCAGGTAGAAGGAGAGGTTGCCCCTGTGGACATCCGTACATTGCAGCATTTCCGTACGGTGTTGATCCCATTGCTTGCATGGAAGAGGAAGTGCTCCACTGTCTCTCTTGCTTGTCCACACGCGCATTGATCTGAAGGTGCTGCTTTGATACGATGTAGGTACGTGTTGAGTTTGGCCATGCCTGTTCTAAGCTGAGCAAGTACGCCGGCCTCGCTTCGAGACAGGTGTCGTATAATAGTCGGGTGTGCTTCCCTGGTAACGCTATATCGACTCTCTTGGAATGTCTCCCCACTTTGTCTGGCAGCGTGTAGGTGGTGTCCGCTTTGCCCAGGCTATCCGAAGGGCCGTTGACCGCATGGCAGGATCCTGGGTCTGTGGCGTGGCTTGTCGCCGCGTTGCCTCCTTTGCTTTCGCTTTGGCTATGTTCAGGAGCTCATTTTTGGTACCCCTTTGGATCCAGACGACCGAGATCGTGTTTCCGGCCCTGCGCAAGGCACTTATCGCATCATACGCCTGACAGAGATATTGTTGCCCTGATTGCTGGTGTGGCCGCTCCAAGGTCATCACGGCTGCCTTGTTGCTCGTGGCAAGGATGATCTTGCGGTATCTGATATTTCGAATCAATTTCAACGCGTGCCCAATAGCCGCGAGCTCGCTTGAGAACGGGTTCTGCTCCGACCTGGAGCCCAGCGTCACACTGAATGCTTCGTTTCTTAAGCTGTCTCGCATCGGTAGCGGGAGACGGACGACTCCTCCGAACCCTACCATGTTGTTTCGTGCGGAGCTGCTTACGGCGATCTGGACCGCCCACTCTGCTTCCTTCTGTATGATGCCTGTTCCGTTAAGCGTAGTGCGGACTCGCCCTTCCCATGGCGCCAATACCACCGGAGCGATGGTTTCGAGGCCGTCCAATGGCATATCTTTCAGGAGATCCGCTACGCAAAATAATGGCGAGCGGTAGGATGCCCGGAACTTGCGCATCCGGGAGGTGGTGTTGCGGAGTGGATTCGTCTCTGGCAGGGTATGGATATCCGTCCACATCTTGATCGCCCTCTTCCACAATCGATCTTGAGCCGTGGGGATGTGAGCTTCCGCTTCTGCCACGCGTGTTGCTACTGTGCTGAACGTTCCTATGATCCCCTGCGCCGCAACCCTCTGCACCCTGTCTAAGGCCGGCAACGTCTTCCAATTGCATTGGTGCATCCAGACGTTGGAGGCGTAGTCCACCACTGGCGCGACCATAGCCGTGATAGCTGCCGCGCCGTACGCGGAGACAGACGCGCCGTTTCAACTCCAATGCCGCGCTGAGCCCTTTGGAGGCCGCCCTTGCGATATGCTCCTTATACCTGAGCTTGGCATCCATGACCACTCCTAGGATTTTGACGTGATCTTTCGGCCGAACCTCCTGGCCCTTGATGGTAAAGGGCTCCGAGTTAGCTTTGTACGCTTTGCGGGTAAAGTGGATGACGGCTGTTTTGTCTGCTTCAAATGTCGCTCCGCTCCTCTTTTCCCAGTCTAGTGCTTGATCGATGATTGCTTCAATCCCCTGGCGTGTGCTCTGTGCCGTCGGACCTGCGACCCAGGCGGTAAAGTCGTCGATAAAAGCTATCGCACCACCGTTGCTATCGATCTTCCGCTGGACCAGATCCGCGTTGAAAAAGAGGAACAATATAGGGGAGAGGGGCGAGCCTTGGGGCAGGCCAGCCTGTGGGAGGTCCCGTCGTTCCGCAGCATGCCCGTTGACCTGGATAGAGGCCGTACGATCAGAACAGAAAGCTTCTGTCCATCGGCACAGCTCCTCCGGAATACCGCGCGCCCTCATCCTCTGCACCAGCCGTTCCTTGCAGACTCCGTTGTAGGCTCCCTTGACATCAAAGCTAATGAGGCTGACAATCTTCCGTCCTCTCCAGGCCGTGTAGATTTGCTCCTGTAGAAATACTAGCGCCTGCTCTGCTGACCGTTGCTTCCGCCCGCCGAAGTGGCTGGTGGGCAGTAGGCCGTAGGTCTCCACGGCGTGGGACAGCCGTTCCGCGATCACCGACTCCAGCACTTTGCCCAGCGTTGCTAAGAGGAGATTGGTCTCCACGCCTTCGCGATGGTATAGTCCTCTTTACCCGGTTTCTTGAGCGGGATGATCTTAGCATGACGCCACTGACTAGGAAGGGCCCCACTCTAGCGAAGTACGGAAGAGCGCCAGTACGTGGTGCTTGACCACCTGCCAGACTTCCTTCCACACCACTGCCGGCAGAGCATCCTCTCCTGGTGCCTTCCAGGACTTCGTTGCGAACAGCTGTCGTTCGACTTCCTCCATCGTGAGGATAGGCATCGTAATGGGTGCCCTCTGTGGTCTGTGACCTTCATCGTCGATCGTGTCAGGCAAGGCCGGGAAGAACCTTGTTAGGAGCTCTTCGGCCTGTTCCGTATGGTCGGCCGTACATGTCCCATCCGCTCTAACAAGTTGCGGGATTCTTCCAAACGTACTGTCATCTCCGGATTGTAGATACTTTGCAGCCTTCCAAATATTGTCGTTGTCCGCAAGGAATTCAGCCCAGTGTTTCTTCTTCTGTTGCCGGATGGCATCGTGATACTGTTTTGCTGCACCCTTCGCCAATTCCTCAATCTCGGCTGTAGTCCAGCCTGCCCGGCGTCCGAGCGAGCGCGGTTCCTCCAGTGCGTGTAGATGTGACGTAGCTGCGTCAGGTCCGTAGTCCACCATCGCTTAGCGTATGGCGACGGCCGGGCTTTAGGGGTTAGGGAGTGGACCGCACCCGAGACGGCGGACATCAGGCGGTCCGTTCTTTGCTGAACCGTCCCGTTCGCCGGGGTGTCCCTTAGTGTATCTGCAATCTTGGCTCTGATCTGCTTCCATGGCGCGTTCTTGAGAAGCAGTCGCTCGTGGTGTGCCGGCACAGGTACCTCGATATTGAAAACTGTTTCGATCGTCCGGTGATCTGAACCGTGTTCCGTTCCATGCACACCGCACTTAATCACGGCTTCTCTCAGTTCCTCCGAGGCTAGGACCAGGTCGATAGTTGAACTGTATCCACCTCCTTGCCATGTTATCGTGCTCCTCGGGAGTAGAGTGCTCAGAGCCAGCTCGTTCATGAGGTCGATGATGGGGTCAGCTTCCCCTTGTCTCACGGGCGAGACGTCGTCTCCCCCCCACAGCTGGTCGTGGCAGTTGAAATCACCTGTAACCACTACATCGACTGTCGTCCCTACACCCCGTTTCGTCTGTGCGACCGCTCTCCTGAGGTTCTCGCAAGCGTCTGTAGTGCCTCAGCATCCCCACACGGTACGTAGACTGAAGCGACTAGAACCACGCGTTCCGGGAGCCGTATGATCGCTGCCGTGATGTCCGGCGAGTCCACTGCCACCTGCTCGGCTTCCACCGTTTTGTTCACCCAGAGCATGCTCCGGATAGCCCATCTACCTTCCTTCCACGTGCTCGGAACCATCTTAGTCCATTTGTGATGATGCATAGGGGTTGTCAGGAGCCGTCCTTGGATCCTCCGCGCCCGGGGTTCCTGAATGGCGATAACGGCAGCACCCTGAATTGCCACGTCGTTCATCAGGCTGTCATGCACCTCCCCTTGCTTTCTGACGTTCAATTGGATGACCCGAAACGTCCTACTCATGTCGAGATGGATAGAGCTTCCGGCAATTCTTGCTGAACGATTCGTGGGGTCCTCCACACAGAGCGCACTTTGGCATAAACGCTGAGCACTCGCTATGACGGTGGCCCTCGTTGGCGCACATTCCACACACTTGAGGGTTCCTGCACTGAAAAGCTTTGTGGCCGATCTGCTGGCAGTTGTAGCACTGGTCCGGCCGCGTCCGACGTTCGAAGACCCCCGTGTATCCCGATTCGCCTCTTGCGTGGAAGAAGCCCTCGCTGATGAGCCTTCTAGCGCCCCCAGCTTTGGTCACATATACCACCATCGATCCATACGCTTTCGCAGTATCCTTCCGGCTTAACCAAGCCAACTTGGCGATTTTTACATCGTTTTCTCGGCCCAGGGTTTCCGCCGCTCCCGGGACGACCTTGCCTTCGGGATCGAGAACAGCGGTACGGTTGACGTTGTCAATTTTGACTGGGTACAGCTGATCCCGTAGGACCTGTGCACCCGGCGCCTTCTTCGCTTCCATGATGTCCTTGATCTTCTTTACTTCCGCTTCGTTCCTACCAATGATCCTAAGGCGGTTGCTGTTTCCTCTATCTCTGGTGACGGCAAGACAACGCCACTTGGATTGGTCTCCCGGCGCTCGCATCTCTTTCTCGATGAGCTTGCGAACGGCCACCGGCGTAGCCTCTTCGATGTGTTCCTCCGGTACCCTAGTCATGTCTACTGTACAGAACACTGGCTCTGGCGTCGTCGTCGGGCTTCCGGAGGATGCTAGACTAGGAACGCTGGTAGGAGGTGTACGTCGGGCGACATCCGCGTATGCAGGCCGAGTCGAAGGGGCCTCTTGAGCTTCGTTCATGGCGTGCAGCTGCAGTCTAGTGTCCTCGAGCTCGCGGCGGGCTTGGGTAAGCTGCTCTGCGCTTGCGACAGTTCTTCCGTCAATTGGGCCGTCATTCTGGTCATTTCTTTTGTCATGTGATCCCTCAACTTTTCGAATTGACGCTGGAATTCTCTTTTGATCATGTCCAATTTGTTGTCGAAGTTGCAGTCCGCAGATTGCTCATGGTCCTGGATTCCCTCTCCTACACTCTTGGCCGCTGCGGCCCGATTTGCACGATTTTTGTGACTTCTCAGCATTCTTTCGCTACTATTTCCTTCTTCCCAATCCATATCATCTTGTTGCTGCATTGATTCCATCGCCCTCGTCGTTTTCACCCTCTTGCGTTGGGGGCGGCGATATCCCACTCCTGGGGACGCCGAACCGCCTCTCATGACGTCGATGGCGTCTGGAGCGCCGCGCGCCGCACCAGGCATCTGGAAAAAGACAAATCTTCCACCAGCTGCCTCAAAGGTCGTAAAGAAGATCGATATCGAGAATCACCAGTAAAAGGATATAGTCCCCACGGAGCAACAAAGATATAGTCCCCTAGTCTGAGTTCGCAACTGGATTCTCTGCAACTCACGCAATACACACTCAAATACAGTTTACAATGATACATCGTGTAGTATGGTAAGGACCGAAAAGAATACCATGGAAGCCAAGCCCGCCCCACCAGGTACCAGATGCCAAGACGGGATGATCGATCTGCACAGTTACCCGAGTTATTGAGCCTCACCTGACAACAACTCAACTCATCAGGCCGAGTGAAACTGCTGCCTAGCAGCAAAATCGAACAACGACCAGAAAAAGCCATCATACTGCCGGCAGAAACGACAAAGAAAATCGAAACCCAAACGACGCCCAGTCATGGAGGCAATCGCCAACCCGCGCATCACCTGCGCATACCTCAACTCGTATGTGGGCAAAAGTGTGATAGTCGTCGGCAAAGTCATCCAATTGCGGGGCGAGGAGGCCATCATCGACGCCGACGGCAACATCACCGCCCACTTGAATCGCGTAAGCTGCCGTTTTGATCCTCCTCATTTTCCCTTTGTTTCAATACCTCTTCCAATACCCCTGCCCCTTATCTGGGTCCCTGATTCCTGGCCAAGTTGAGACGAAGTACCTCGAGGGGGTCACAACGGAGATGACCACCGCATAAACCCTGGCACATGAAAAGAACCCCATGAGGACAACCACCACTCACACCACACAAACACAGGAGGCGCATCTGCTCGCAGGCAACGCCGCGCAGATCATCGGCAAGGTCAACCCGGATCTCTCCATCAAGGTGCTCAGCTCCATGGACCTGGGCACCAAAGTAGGTACGCCAAGTCACTCAACGCAGATCTCTGCACCCCTCGATGACGTGGTAAAGAGGAGAGGAAGGAAGAAGGGCTACCTTTGCCTTAAACTGCCCGCCCCGCATACCTTATCCCCGGGTCGAGTTTCACGCTCCTAACACCACCGAACAGACTACAACCTGGCCAACACAGTCGTGGAGATCTCGCACCAGCACCGGAACCTGTTCGCTTACGATTAAGCAATGGGCAGTCAGCCAGGGCTGATGAGCACGTCGCAGAATGCATGCTGACGGAGATTGGGCGCTCTCACTCTTTGCGGCTCTGCGCCCCCCGGAGTCCTATGATGTGTGGGGCAGTCGTTCGTCCCACAGTGGCAGGAGGAAGGGCGGTGCGAGGGTCGGGTTGGAGCGTTGACGGAGCAGGACGACAGCACAGCGGCTAGGAAGCCCGAGCGCCTGAGCTTAGGCAGCATCGGGACACCGCACTTAAAGGGAGATAGTCAATGCAGGTACCGGTACGAGACGAGGGAGACACAAGTGTGTGCTCAGTACATCTTTGCATGTGAGCTCGTCTCCAGAGACATCGCACGGTCGAAACATGCTTGGTCAAAACAAGGTCTGGTCAAAAGATATGCAATATGTGATATAAGTATTGTTTTGCTCTGCTACTAGTACAACGGGCCTAGACCACAGCGATATATCTAACCATCTTGCGATCATCGGGCTCGAGGACCGCCCATCGCATAACGAAGCTCTCCCCTGCTTCCGCCAACATCACCACTCCTATCCTAACCCATCCTCGTCAAAAGGATCGTCCGTTACCCCCCACGGGTACCGTGTCCCTTCTAACTCTCTCGTCTCAAAACGATTGGAACATTGCCGCCAAGGCCTGTGTCCCAGGCGCGCGGCAGCCCCTAAACATCTTCCCTTCGAGGTCCAACAAAGAAAAGAAAAAGCAACCATTGACTCGTAATGTCGTCTGACAAATCGTAAAAGGCCCCGGTGTGAAAAAGTAGAAAAGCCCCTGTTTTCGGTATCCCCGTACCATACTCCAGGCCGCAGCCAGCAACGAGCAAAGGTCGCGCAAATAAAAGAAAGACCGAGAACACTCGGAGTAAAAAAAAAAAAAAGACCAAAAAAACCAATCACTCTCCCATCGCCCTCTCCTCTCTCCTCTCACCTCCCCCCCTTCGCCCCTCCATCCCCACCCATCGCCTGCTGATTCCACATCCCGCCCTCCTGCAACACGCCCCCAAACTGTTCCCCCGCACCACCGCGGCCCCCGCCCCGCCCACCCCTCAACAGCGGCGGACTACTAGGCATGACCAGATCGGTGCCGAGGAAGCTGCCAAAATCCACCACGGCATCACTCCCATGCCCGTCACCGCCCACGTCCAGGTGGCCCAGATCGAGGTCTCCCACCGACGACGAGGCCACTGCGCCTGCTCCCGTGGCTGACCCGGACGCTCCGTGGTGACGCGAAGGCGAGCCGCTGCCGATGAAGTCGTTCGCTTCGCTGAGCAGCTGGTGTAGGGTGGCGGTGAAGGGCGAGTTGAACGGCATGTGCATCGGCAGGCCCATGGACATGGGCAGCTGGTTGTTAGCGGCGGCCGCGATCGAATAGTGGGCGTCGAAGTGGGCGGTGTTGTTGTGCATGGTGCTGCTGCGCGGGGTGCGGCGTCGGCTGGCGCTGGTAGGGTGGAGGAAACCGCCTGAGGAGCGTGGTGTCTTGGTCGGGGTCTGTTGGAGGTGGCCGGCAAAGAGCTGGCCTGGTGACTTGGGGGCGCTTCTGCTGGAGCGGATCGACCGGGAGATGCTTCGCGTTATGGGACGATGACTGGGTGTCGGGCGGGTCGGTGTCTTAAACGGGCCTGCTGCGGTTTTGGGAGGCGGCGTGGATGGGCGCCGGGGAGGTGTCCCGAAGAGTTCCTGTTCAAGGTCGTCTTGGGGGACCGGAGTTCCCTGGCGCTCCTGGTTTGCACCGTTTTCCTTCCCTGCTGCCGCCGACTTGGCGTCCTCTCCGTGTGCGACTGCTTGCGTTGTGTTAAGCGAAAGCTCCCCAAGAACCCTGGGTGTCCCATCCCTTCTCGGCGATGGGAAGAGCAGCCTTCTAGTGCTGCCTAGTTCGTCCTCAACTGCAATGGGGCTGTCCGCAGTCCCACTACCCCGTGAGTGAGTAGATCCCAAGAAACGCTGTCTCGGGGAGCTCTGCAAGTTTAAATGCTGTTCGTCGGCCATGGTGACGCTTTGTTGCCGCGACTGCGTCTCGTTTTCGTAGTTGTCCATGAAGAAGTCGTGGTCTAGCGGCCCGATCGGGTCGGTGGTGAAATACGCCTCCGACGTAGGGTTGACCAGGGCCTCGCTCTTTGTACGGCTCTTCTTCGACCTCGAGTTGCTCTTGGGCTCTCGCTTCCTCCTTGGTTGGTTGAGCCGAGCAGCGTCCTTGTCCCACCGGTCGGGCGGCCGATGCACCTTGAATTTCCCTAGCCATATGCCACAAGGATTGCAGAGCAGGGTTTCTATCCATTTCTGCTTGTCATCCTTTGGCCCAAGGTTCTTCTTAACCATTCTATATTTGGCAGGTTTCTCGTCCTCATCCCTTTCCAAGACCTCGATCATTGTCACACAGCCTGGCTTGTCGGAGAATTCGTGAAACCCGGGGTCGCCATCACGGTCCTGAGTCCAAATCTTACGCCACGTCGGTGTCTCGATGGCGCACACAGTTACTACAGAAAGGCGGCGATTCTCCTCTCAAAATGGCGCTCTCAAGTTTCTCCTTGATGGACTGTTTTTTAACCAGATTCTTGCTGTATCGTGGCGGATCGAGTTCGCTCGGGGGGCACGGCGGCTCGGATGCTACTGCGCGGGGCAGGGTCAGAGAAGGTTCCGGAGCTGGTTCGCTTGTTGCGGTCGCTGGACCCTGAACATCCGCTACTAAAGCATCTCTCGAACCAGGTCTCGACGCGGGCCTTGACGCGGGCCTTGATGCCGGCTTCAAGGGCGACTGGGTCGGTACGGGTAAAGACGGTTGCGGCTCCGGGCGTTCCGGGATCGGCATAGGCATTGCAGCGGCCGGGGTAGGTTCCGACGGGAAGGCCACCGAGTACCCATTTTCCCCGTCATTTCCCGTGAGTTGCATTGACTCGAGCGTGTCGAAGGACGGCTGTTCCTGGAACGGCTGGTGCTGTGCAGCATCTTGTGACACGCCGTTTCCGTTCGCGTGGTACGTCGAGTTTTCTTGCGTAGTCGAGTCCTGTTCGGACGCAGCCGAGTTTGGGGCAGTATGGGATCGTTTGAACGCGCGGTTTGCCGCCTTCTTAGGCGCAGGCTGAGCCGCAGGTGTCTGTCGATTCAGAGCCTTGGCTTTGCCGGCAGGGTTAAAGATGCTCTTGGTTGGCAGTAGCTCTGGGGGCCCCGGGTTGACTTCCTGGAACGGGAAGTTACTCGGTTGTTGCTGTTGCTGCAACTGTTGTTGTGATTGTGATTGAGAACGACCGTTCTTTCGGGGTACCGGCTTGCTTGCAACAGGTAGAGAAGAAACGGGGAGCATCTGATCCTGCATTTGCCCCTGCCCAAAACGTTGCAACATGTCCTCATCAAAGATATCTTCTAGCCCACCGCTCATGAAGCCGGAGTCGATCAGTGGCATCGGCATGGCGGGAAGGACGGGGCTGGAGGCCGGCGGGCTGGATTGGATGTACGGGGCTGTCCGTGGGACAGGTGGTGAGGAGTTCAGGTCCCCAGCGCTGTCCTCAGGCAAATAACCGTGATCGGGGGACTGCGCATTCGAGTCTGCGGGCGACCTGGCATCCTGACTCCCGTTTTGCAGCATGACTCTGTCAGGCCCCCCCTGGTCCATCTGGTTCATGTGATCCGCTCTCGCTTGGTTCTCCAATGCTCTCCTCCGATGTTGTTGGTGCAGCACCCGCCCGTCTGGAATGGGCGTGGGTGCCCGGGGAACGTCCTGGAGGTGGTTGGCAGCGGTCCCTTCTGGCCCCGCACCAATAGGTCTCATATTACGCAGAGACCCAGAGGTGCTAGCAGCCACTCTTAGGGAATCCGGAGTAGCGCCAAAAGGAGCAATGGCGCTGTACTCAGTTTTGGTGACTTTAGCCCTCCTCTTGTTCGGTCCATCATCGCCATCCGTACCCTCCTCCACTGCCGAAGTGTTGCCGGTTTCCAAGGGCCTTTTCCTGGGCCGTCCTCGCGGCCTGCCAGTCGGTTGCTTGCTACGCGATCTCGAAGGCCTGGAAGGGCGGGGCTTTGGCGCAGGCTCTACAGGTTGGGAAACCGCCGGTGATGGTGCGTTGTCTGCAGAGCCCTGAGGCCTCGGGGGGATTGGTGCTGCACTAGAAGGCCTGCTTGTTGGAGGCATCGCAACAGGCGGCATGCCGTTGGAGGGGGGGTTGGTAGCCGGCCGAATCAGCTGTGGCGGTTGGCTGTCGCTCCGCTGTCCCATCGGCCTGCTCTCGGCCGTCGGAGGGTTATGCTGGCTGAGCTGGGCTGGCGCAAGAGCAGGAGAGGAAAGGGCGCTAACACTGGCGTTGGAGGCATGCCCCAGCATCGTGTTGGCTTGGAGGAACGAGTTCCATTCCGACACCGTCTCGGCAGGAATTGACCCAGATCTCGACCCATCCGTAGGTTCCAGGCTGGGGTAGTCTGTCCGTTGTGGCATCCTCGCCACGGTCGCAAACTTCAGCTTTACCTCCAGCGTATCCCGACTTCCACTATTAAGAAGTGCAAGGAGATTCCTCGTGACACGGCCCGTGACCAATTGTTCTTGTGACCCGCGTTGTGGGTCCATATTCGATGACAACAGGCCTTGCCCCACGAGGGGCACATCTGGTTCGGAGTAGTCGTACGCGTACACGCTGAAGTCCTTATCTTGCTGGTTCAGGATCTCCGGGCTGCTTTGGGAGACTGCCTGGAGACAGGTCCGGAGGTCCACCACGCCGATAGTGGTCTTTTCGTCAAGGGGTATCGTCCGGATCTGAATTATGTTATGCCACCGCGCCAGGCAGTGCACCTGATTATCGCGGTCGAAGGAGTAATGGACCTTGACTGCGTGCAAAACTAAATTAGAAACACCAACGGGGGATTGGGAGGAGACCCAGACGGAAAGCAAACTTACGGCCCATGGGCCTCGCCTGCAGGCCCGATTCTTCTGCTGTACCCGCAGCCGCTGGCTGGGCAGCAGCAAAATGAGGTGAGGGCGCCCCCCACATGTTTGGTGGTGTCGCCATCTTTGGTTGGCGATCCAACAAGCCACGCGTCCGCTGCGTCGTCGCTCTTTAAAGATGCTATCTCGAACAATTACAACAATTAGTTGCGGCGAGTTGGGCGGACGGCGATGGGAAGTCGAGATGTTGAGCCGCTGGCAGGCTTCGAAGGGGTATTAGAGATTGAGGTTAAGGTGAGTTGAGGGAAGATTGGTAAGGTAGGGATGCAATCGGGAGGTTCTGCAGTCGAGAGTGGGCCGGTTTTGAGAGGCTGGGTTCATTCTCGCGGCGCGTCTGGGATGGCGCGTCGGTGGGTCAGCAGCCACGCTCCTGCAGGCAATTGGGAATTCTCGCTTTGCCGAACCGCGTCAAAATGACTAGGGGCAGGGGTTGAGACGGAAGGGAAGATAAGGTGGTTGTGAAAGGAGAAAAGGACTTGAAGAAGATGGAGAAGATGAAAAAGATACGATTGAATAAAAAACCCGGACTGTTCAAGAGGGTTATCACTTACACCACAACGAACCTTATCCAAACCCACTTCAAGAAGCCCGTTTGATCTAATAAGATGGTGGTGCACGTGTGCCGGCGTTTTGGCGTTGAATCTCGGATCTTGGCGCCTCAAGCACGCGGGCACGGACGCGAAGTGGGGCCGGATGACCCGCCCCACTTGCCTGGCAACGCGCCCGAGACGCAACTCGAAGCACGGGCCACGCCGGACAAGCTTTCAAGCTTGCCTTTTGCAGGCCCGAGTGCCACACAAACAGGTTGGACTTTGACGGTCCAACTGCTTGCCAAAAAGTTCCCCAAAGTCGAGGAGTTTGGGGCAAAGTTTTGCAGACGATTTCGCGCGGGGAGGGCCCGAGACCCCTATTTATACCCCGCAGGAAGCCCTCTCTCACCTCCGGACTTAGGCAACAGCCCGCCCCACTCTTCCCGGTCGCGGATCGCCTTCACCGTTCTTCTTGACTTTTGGTGATGCAGCTGCCCTGCCGGCACACGGTGTTCTTTTCTCCAATCTCCAAGGGGTTGAACGCATGCATTGGCCCGCCCCTTTTCCCAACAACCCCTTGCAGCTCACCGGCAGCCTCCATTGGGAGAAAACAAAAACATGCCGGCCGAGCAACCAGCGGTTGCATTCCAACCTAAATTTCTATCAGCATACTTACATTTATTGAATCATTTTTCATCATTTCCTAGAAGTCGATTGATCGATTCTCATTTCCGAGGTTCATCTTTTTTTGCAGGGTCTTATCGATTCGCAGTTTGGGGTGGCATGATGGGGATTTGGATGCTCACCGACACAGCTTCGCAGCATAGGTGTTCTTCTCTGAGATCTGAGACAACCAACGGAGCAAGTGCGAGAAAAGAATCAAGACATTAAACAGCTTCCATCTATCTACCTACATGTACATACCCAACCAATTAATACATCGCTCAAACAGGTATTTTATCACAGGTATCCCAAACGGACGCCCTCCATTCCATTACCACTACCACCACCCGACCCAACCGGCACTCCCGTCACCCCATCATCAATCACCACGACTTGACACTAAGCGTCCTCTCCCCCCTAACAAACGCCGCCGCATAATTCACCCCCAAATACCTCCCCTTCAAAAACCACACCAACAAACTCCACAACTTCCAATTCCCCACCTGCCCCGTCCCACGATTCCGCCCCAGCGTAGCCGCAAAAGCAATCTTATCCGACGGCGTATACTCCTCCTCCCCGTCCTTTACCTGTTCCCCAAGCACGCGCGCCTCCAACAGCTTCATCATGTGCACCATCTGCGCATCGGCGTGCACGCCCTGCGGGTCCTGCAGGTTCCCCGCGTCGCCGACGACAAAGATGTTTTCGTGGCCCTCGGCGCGCAGGCGTGTCGTCTGGCGCACGAAGCCCCGGCTGTCGAGCAGGGAGGCGGGGAGGAAGGAGGTGTTGGGGGTGAGACCGTAGGTGGGGACGATGAGGTCCGCTTGGAGGGTGGCGGGCGGGGGTGGGGACGTGGGGGAAGAGGAAGAGGAGGGGGTTTTGGTGAGGGTTATGGTGGTGTTGGTGGTAGTGTTGGTGGTGCTGGTGGTGGTGCTGGTTGTTGGGGAGGTTACTTTGGCGTTGGTGATGACCTTGACTTTGAGGCGTTCGAGTTCCTTTTTGGCGGTCTCGCGCACGTCGCGGCGGAATTTGGAGGTTAGGGGGAGCTCTTGGTCGCTGATCAGGGTGATCTGCTTCTTGCCCGTGACGGCGTACTCCTGGCCGAGCTCGCCGGCGATTTCGATGCCTGTGGCGCCGGCGCCGGCCACGACGATGGACTTGGCGGAGGCGATGCGCTGTGCCCAGTTGTGTAGGGCCTCTTTGGTCGCTTCGGTGGTCGAGAGGTTCTTGAAGGGCATGCCATTCTTGGAACTGCTGCCGGTGGCGATGACTCTGTTTGGATGGCTGTTAGGACCCAGTGACACTGACTCAGGTCGGGAGGGGAAAGGTATGCGTTGGAGCTTACAACTCGTCATATTGGATCGTCCGAGCAGAGCCGTCGTTCCCGCGCACCTCGACGGCATTCTTGTCTGGGTCCACCCTCTCGGCCACCCCTCGTACTAGCTCGTACTGGTTTGATGGGTACTTGGCAAAGGTTGGCGCGATAGGGAGGAAGAGTTTGTCGTCGGCCAACTGATCGGGAAGAATGCCGCGGACCGAAGCGAAATTCCAGTACAGATGCGTGTTGGGAGAAACTAGGATAACCTTGAGGTCTTTTGCCTTGGTCGTTGTGTGTTTGAGAAGATAATGGGCGATGGGGATACCAGTGTAGCTGGCCCCGAGGATGACGATTGTTCGTGTCATGTTGTGAATTAACAGAAGTCAGCGTTATGTTGACATTTCAACATGGCCGTAAGTATCGAGTCAGGAGTCGGTATATATAGGTAGTGGTCCGAGGAGGACCCAGGCCCTCGACCAACTTTCCAGACTTTTCCGCGCGGGCAATTGCACCATCATGGCATGACTGATGTTGAGTAGTAATCATTTTCTTTCCTTTCAAATCACAAGATATAATTAATCAACTCCCCAGCCGCAACATGCGAGGGTGAAAAAAGTCTCCGACCACACTTTGTGCTGGGCAGTTCTGAAAAAATAACGAGTTAGTTACAGCGACTCCCGCGCGCGCAAAACTCGCAGTTGTTCCCGCGCGGAGGCCGAATTGGGTAATCAGCTGGCGTCCCTGGCGTGTAAGTGCCCGATATGGAAAGGCGAGCCGAGCCCTCCAGCAAACGGAAGGGCGAAGCGGCCTTGGCGGTCAAGGAGCTGGTCCGGCTTGGCATTTGACAGAAAAAAGTTCTCAGGTTGTTGGTAGCTGCCTAGAAATTCAACCTTCATTAAAC